>OU342733.1:168479603-168589561 GCA_910589765.1 Avena atlantica | reverse complement strand
TCACAACATATGCCCAAACATGGTTTGGAATTATCATATAACCCAAGAAAGCACAAACCAAGAGAAAATTCCACCGGGCTACCCCTTTCATAAGAACATCTAGGGGGTAGATGATTTTGGGCCCACAGATAAGGGTTTCATAGGAAAGAAACGCCTCGGAGCATCGGAATACCTCCAAACCCATGGAATGGACCCGCATGTGTATTAAAGTGTGGTGGAATGCTGAATGTCCAAAATCTGGTTCCCAAGCGTGACCCGTTTTTAAAATTGCGATGTCACCTAAAAACGAAGGTATTCTGGAAATTTAATTATTAGGTGGTCGAGAACTCCCCATTTCGGTGAAACCAGGTTAGATCTTGTCACAACTAATGCCCAAAACATGGTTTTGAATTATCCCTATAACCCAACCAGCACAAACCAAGAGAAAAAATCCACCGGCTACCCCTTTCATAAGAACATCTAGGGGGGTAGACGATTCTGGGCCCATATATAGATCAGGTTTCATAAGAAGAAGCGCCTCGGAGCATCCGATACCTCCCAACCCATGCAATGGACCCTAGCATGTGTATTAAAGTGTGGTGGAATGCTGAATTTCCAAAACATGGTGCCCAAGTGTAACCCGCTTCGTAGGCATGCACTATCACCAAAGAAACGAAGATCCTAGAATTTAATTGGCTAGGAAACTCCCCGTTTCGGTGAAACCTGGTTGGATCATGTCACAACTTTTGCCAAACATGGTTTGGAATTATCATATAACCCAACCAAGCACAAACAAAGAGAAAAATCCACCGGGCTACCCTTTCATAAGAACATCTAGGGGGATCGACGATCCACGCCCACGGATCAGGGTTTTGAAGGGAAGAATCTCTTCGAGACATCGGAATACCTCCAAACCTTGCAATAGACCCTAGAATGTGTATTGAAGTGTGGTGGAATGCTGAAATGTCCAAAACATGGTTCCCAAGTGTGACCCGTTCACAGACATGCGATGTCACCTAAAAACGAAGGTGTTCTAGAAATTTGATTATTAGGGGGTTGAGAACTCCCCATTTCGGTGAAACTAGGTTAGATCTTGTCACAACATATGCCCAAACATGGTTTGGAATTATCCTATAACCCAAGCAAGCACAAACCAAGAGAAAATTCCACCGGGCTACCCCTTTCATAAGAACATCTAGGGGGTAGACGATTCTGGGCCCAATAGATCGGGTTTCATACGAAGAAGCGCCTCGGAGCATCGGAAAACCTCCAAACCCATGGAATGGACCCGCATGTGTATTAAAGTGTGGTGGAATGCTGAAATTTCCAAAACATGGTGCCCAAGTGTCACCCTATTTGCAGACATGCACTATCACCTAAAACGAGGATCCTAGAATTTAATTGGCCGGGAACTCCTCGTTTTGGTGAAACCGGGTTGGATCATGTCACAACTTGTGAGCCAACATGGTTTGGAATTATCATATAACACAACCAAGCAAAACCAATAGAAAAATCCACCGGGCAGCCCCTTTTATAAGAACATCTAGGGGGTAGACGATCCAGGCCCACAGATCAGTGTTTTGTAGGGAAGAAGCTCTTCGAGACATCGTAATACCTCCAAACCTTGCAATAGACCCTAGCATGTGTATTAAAGTGTGGTGGAATGCTGAAATGTCCAAAACATGTTTCCCAAGTGTGTCCCGTTCGCAGACATGCGATGTCACCTAAAAACGAAGGTGTTCTAGAAAATAAATTATTTGGGGGTCGAGAACTCCCCATTTTGGTGATAGTGCGATGTCACCCTCTTTGTCGACAATTCTAGGATCATATAGATCAGGGTTTCGTAGGAAGAAGCGCCTCGGAGCATCGGAATACCTCCAAACCCATGCAATGGACCCTAGCATGTGTATTAAAGTGTGGTGGAATGCTGGAATGGAATGTGCAAAACATGGTGCCCAAGTGTAACCTGCTTCGTAGGCATGCACTATCACCAAAAAAACGAAGATCCTGGAATTTAATTGGCTGGGAACTCCCCGTTTTTGTGAAACCGGGTTGGATCATGTCACAACTTATGCCCAAACATGGTTTGGAATTATCATATAACCCAAACAAGCACAAACCAAGAGAAAAATACACCGGGCTACCCCTTTCATAAGAACATCTAGGGGGGTAGACGATCCAGGCCCACGGATCAGGGTTTTGTAGGAAGAAGCTCTTTGGGACATCGGAATACCTCCAAACCTTGCAATGGACCCTGGCATGTGTATTAAAGTGTGTTGAAATGCTGAAATGTCAAAAACCTGGTTCCCAAGTGGGACCCATTCGCAGACATGCGATGTCACCTAAAAACGAAGGTGTTCTGGAAATTTAATTATTAGGGGGTCGAGAACTCCCCATTTCGGTGAAACCAGGTTAGATCTTGTCACAACTTATGCCCAAACATGGTTTTGAATTATCCTATAACCCAACTAAGCACAAACCAAGAGAAAAATCCACCGGGCTACCCCGTTCATAAGAACATCTAGGGGGTAGACGATTCTGGGCCCATATAGATCAGGGTTTCATACGAAGAAGCGCCTCGGAGCATCGGAAAACCTCCAAACCCATGGAATGGACCTTAGCATGTGTATTAAAGTGTGGTGGAATGCCGAAATGTCCAAAACATGGTGCCCAAGTGTCTCCCGCTTTGCAGACATGCATTATCACCTACAAACGAAGATCCGAGAATTTAATTGGCCGGGAACTCCCCGTTTTGGTGAAACCGGGTTGGATCATGTCACAACTTGTGCCCAAACTGTAGGGTTCGCAGCATAGAAAACAAAATTTTCCTACGATGGGAAAAACTATGTACCAAGATCTATCTACTAGATACAAACAACGGGCGGATGTATATCCGTAGAGAACATACCCTTGAAGACCGACAAAGCTTAACGAGTCCAAACTCGTGGTTGATGTAGACGATCTCTTGCCGATCTCAAGATCGAAAGGAAGTCCTAGCGCCGCAAAACAGCAGCGCATCCGTGCTCGCACACACGTTCGAGGCACCGAGCAACCTCCGCCTCCTCGCTCCAGCGATGCAGCGGGAGCACAACTCTTTCTTGCCGAATAGCCACCGGGAACATGTATCTCGCTAGTCCGAGACCATGGGGGATAAATTCTAGAGGGGGAGAGAGATCCTTCACGAGGAGGTGTGAGTGAGAGAGAGGGAGGGGGGCTCCTTTTATAGGGAGAGGGGGGCACCCAAGGGGCCATGCGCCCAGACATGGGGCTTCCCCCACCTCTTCCACAGTCATGTGGGTGGACACTCCACTCACTCAAATTCCTTTCAATTCCCTCCACTCAAAATCCCACTCAAATTCCCATTAAATTTCCACCAAATTTAATGCAAACTCTCATTAAATAAAACTCCTTTTATTTATTCAGAATTTTGTCAATTACTTTAATGACAAACATTCACATATAACCCCTTACTAGTATTTCATTTCACATGCAGAAACACTTTCTGCAATTTCACCCGAAAACCCGTTTCGGTATCTAGTGAAATAAATTCCTGCGCTTGTTATTCTTTTTGGCATGAAACTTTTGCTCCATATGGATGTCGGTGTCTCTTAAGTGTGTCACCCTACGGTTCATGAATAATGCGGACATGATCGAGACCCCTCTCGGATCAATAATCAGAAGCGGGATCTGGAGACCCATACTAACTCCCACACATTCAACGATGACTTTCTTATGATTGTTGGAACCTTTTACGCTAGTATATTAATCCCTTTGTTTCACGATATATTACATGTCCGAGATTATATCATCGGTATCTCCATACCTAGTTTGATCTCGTTACTGACATGCACTCTTTTCTCGTATCCGTGATATAACATTCTAGTGATCAAATCACTTGCTTGCAAGCTAATCAATGTGATATCACCGAGAGGGCCCAGAGTATATCTATCCGTCATCGGGATGAACAAATTCCACTCTCGATCCATGAGCCTCAACATAACACTTTATTAGTTCTGAATCCATCTTTATAATCACCCTGTTACGGTGTGACGTTTGATGTTATCAAGAAACTCTTCCAGTGTTAGTGATTGACATGATCTCATGGTCTAAGGATTAGGATCACTTCATAAGATGTTATAGCAATATAAACTCAATGACTTTGATCGTAATGCTATACTTCGGATGAATGTTCATCACACCATTACACTAATGTTGTGATCCTGTTATTAACAACATCCAATGTCCATGATCAGGAAACTTTGATCATCTTGTTAATCAACGAGCTAGTTTATAAGAGAGGCATAACTAGGAACTTTCTGTTTGTTTATTAAACACACATGTATTAACGTTTCCGTATTAATTCAATTATAGCATGCAAAATAAACATTTATCATAAACAAGGAATACGATAATAACCACTTTATTATTGCCTCTCGGGCATATTCCCTTCAGTCTCCCACTTGCACTAGAGACAGTAATATAGTTTGAAAACTTTGCGTATTGAACATCTATGGCTTTCTGGTGTTCCATATACGCAATTGCAAGTGGTTAACATAATCTACGGATCTGACGCTTCAGGTCCGTGTGTATTTGCATGTCTTTGCGTCTTCACACATCACTCATTCTCCAATGAGATGGCATTGCATAAATTTGGTCTTTCGGTGAGACCTTTAGTTCCCTGGGGTTAAACCATGTCGATACTATTGTCATACAATATATCTTTAGTGTTAGCCCATTGCGAACCACACCTTAGTTTGATAACAAACTTCTTGACACAAATTCCCTCCTTTGCTGCTACTATAGCAGTCATATACTTAGCCTTTTGTTGTAGTATTCGTCACAATGTCTTAACTTTGGAATTCATCCAAATCCATCATGGAAACTTTCTTTCCATTTCATTGTGCCACCCATAGTTTAAATTGAGATAAACTTAATTTGTATCTTGTGACAAAACTAGTATCAATGTAACGCTTTACAATGAACTATTTGTAATTGTTTGTCACCTCTACACAAATATATTCTTAGTTCTTTCAAAAAGATCATAAGAATATCCTCACTATCGTCCAATGATCATTTTATGATTCATTCTGGTATATGCTCATAACACTTAGAGCATAGGACATATCTGGATGTGTACATATCATGGTATGATTGATCAAAACATTCTCGTGATTTCACTCATCAAGTGTCAAAGCACTTGAATCTTGTTTCACTTATCAAGTGTCGATACACTTGAATCTTGATTCAATTCCTTTCCATGCGACAAGAACCGTTTCTTGTTGTTTCTATATTGAACTCCTTCAATATCTCATATATGTACGTTTGGCACAACCATATTAGCGTCACAGTCTATCCACTATAGACATTCATGCTAAATATTCGGGTTTTGCCTAAGTTTTTCATCGAAATGAAATTCTTAACCTTTGTCAATAAATAATACATTATTTCTAATCAATAATATGTCTTCCACATAATGTATTAGAAATATGTCTCAGCGCTCCCACTTAATTTCTTGCAAATGCAAGCATCTTCATCGTCTCCTGATGAAAAACTCCTTTTTCATCATGGTGAAGATTCCAACTCCGCGATGCTTACTTCAACCATTGAAGTTTGCATGCCCTTTTAGCATCCTTTGAATTTAACAAAATCCCTTGGACCGTGTCATGTACACGTCCTAGGTAACCATTCTATTAGAAGAACTTTGTTTTGTTTATTCATCTACCATATACCAAATTATATGTAGTGGTTGCTACTTTAATCCGTACAGACTAAATATCGCTATGAAAGATCAAATCTTGTCATAGTCAACTCCTTGAACATTGTCATAACATACTTTACAACATGTCGACTATTTCATAGATGTGAAACATCCATGTCTGTTTCTTTATAGATCCAAATACGACCGATAGGTTTTTACACCTTTCCGGAGGGTCTTCCAAGTTCAAAACTTGATTTCTCGTGTATGGAACTATCACGGATTTTATGGCTTTAAGCCATTTGACGGAGTCAGGGCCCATCATCGCTTCTTTGCATGTAGTCGGTTCATCATTGTCAAACAATAATGATTTACTCTCAAATCTAAGTATTTGATTGTTTATCCGACCGACTTGGTTCAATAAGAACTTAGATCTCCGTGACCACAAACTTTGAGGCACATAATCTATGAGCATTATGGCAGCCTCCAGAACAATTTCCGGCGCTGCGCAACTCAGCATATTTAGCTAAGGTTCGTTAACCTTATCAAAGTTCTATTGTCCTCCCACTTAACATTTATGAAAAATTTCTTCTTCAAGAAACTTCACGTTTCAAGCGACAAACCCTTTTGTCCTTGGTGTTATGGAGGAATAACCAATTGTTATTCGAAATAACCTACAAAGACATGCTCATCCGACTTCGGTTGTAAACATCTCACTTATGTTTAGCATACCAAAATTTAAGAAATGACAACTTGGGTTTTACCCCAAACCATAACTTCCATGGTGTCATTTCAATGGATCAAGATGGAGCTCTTTTCAGTGTAAAAGCGGTAGTCTCTAAAGCTTTTAATCTTTTAAAACATAATGGCAGTTTTATAAATAACACCTTTGACCCAACCATGTCAAACAAGGTTTGATTACAAATCTCAAACACTCCATACTCCTATGGTGTTTCGGGAGATGTAAATCTAGGTGTTTTGCTAAACTTGCAACTCAAATAAATCCCTTTATGATAAAATCATAATTCATTTATTTTCTTGTTACACTTGTAACTCAAACAAATCCCTTATGATAAAATCATAAACCATTTATTTTCTTGTTACAATGATTTTGCACTTCATCTTGAAAGTCTTTGAAATGTTTTCAAAATATTTAATACTTCTTTCTCATTAAGTGAACATTCACTCAAATTTCTGGAGAAAGCATATGAAGTTGAAATCCATCGCTTACGACTATACATAATGGACTACATACATCGATATGTATAAATTCCAATAATTTAGTCATTCGTTCTTCTTTGGCCTTTGAACAAAGTTTTAATTATCATGTGGAAAGTCTCACAAGCGTCAGTTGATCAAATCAAAGACTCCAAAAATCCATGAATATGGAGATTCTTCATGTTTTCTTTCCAATATAATTTAAACGGCGATGTCACTTCGTAAGTGATCTTCCAATCATTTGTCTTGCGACATTTTAGCATTAGGTTTTATGGATGTGATTTCTCCAACTAGATTTGTAAATCATCCATCTTATATGTAATACAGTAATTATTTGAACAACCTTTGTTCTCATAATACCTGATTCAAATAACAATTATTAAAACAAATCTTGAAGTCAAGCTTTGATGTCAACGAGAAATACAAACAACGGTTTGTTTGTTTTCGATGAACATCATCACATATTCTCTTCCTAGTTACTTAGGCCATTGTGGTTCATGAATTGTGTTGTTTTGTATGAAATTTCATACCAACCAATTTGGTATCCAATACCCAAGAACCACATTGTTTAACAAGCAAAGAATACAACCATAACATATACCTAAATTGGATATTTCCAATCTTTTCTTTTCTGCCAAATATATTTGATAGATTCTCTTTCAGCATTTCCTTTTCCTTTTTAAAAGAATTTATCAACATCAACAGTGGCGCCACATACATGACACATAGTCCAAAGCGTGTATATTCAAATAATAATACCTTTGGACTTGCACTTTGAAGTAGATCACCATCATCAAAATGATCGGTATTCTTTCAAAATCCATTCTTTAGTAATCTTTTAGTGTAGTAAACATTTTACATACATATTATATTCACCCTTATCATGAAAACTTTCATGATCAAGCTACTGTAGCTTATAAAGGCGAATCATGAGTATAACATTACTTTCCAAAACTCTTTTGGATGATTAGGATGTCTAGCATCTCCAACCTTCGTAAATTCTCATCCAATATGAGAACATATATTATACTCTATCATATTGCAACCAAAACATTGTTTCAGATATCATTATATCTGTCACACATGATGGTTTCTGAAACAATTCTTTCAGCTCCTAGATAATCTTGATATTTAAATCAAGAATCATGGAGGCAAATATGATACTGAAGATACTAACACTGGAATTGTTACTCTTGATTTAATACCAATTTTTAAATCTCACGGAGTAAATAAAGTTTGCTGAAAGTTTGCAATAGGACTTTAAACTTTAGATTGACACTCAACACAATACGATACCAGTTCGTAAAGTATATATCCAGAATTCTATAGTTCTATTATCTCAATTACAACTATGCATAAGGTGGTGAACGAATGCCAATGACTACAACAAATTATGCAAATTCACTTTGATTTAATTTATGATAAATTGAGTTCTAATAATCCAAATTAGAAATGAACTCCCACTCAAAAACGACATCCCTCGTGTCCTTTTGGTGATTACATGAACCAAATCCACTACACCAAGTCCGATCATCACGTTAGTCGGTGTAGCTTCAAAGGCGAGCATCCATATGGTCATCATATCAAAACATATGACTCATGCTTAACCTTTCGGTCCGTGTTCCGAGGCCATGTCTGTACATGCTAGGCTCGTCAAGTAAGAACCTTAGTATTCGCGTGTGTAACTGTCTTACACCCGAGATATGCTCGTGGATTCAAGTACACCCGATCATCACGTGATGTCTTGAAGCGACGAAACATTGTCCGTGCATACTTAAGGAAGAACACATTCTTATATTGATATCTAAATGAGGGATCATCTTATATGCTAATAAAATGCCAAACAAGCAATATAAGATACAATCAAAACATCTCATGTTTATTAGTGAAATGATATGGTTCCCGCATATGATCTCCATCATGTGCACCGTGGTATGATCACTATCATACCTATTGTGTAAGTCCAAGGTCTATGGAGATTACACGTTATGTGTGTTGTAAGAGTATCATCTCATACTTCTACTTACAACATCACCATATCAGAACACTAGCCCAGCAACAATCTAAAATAGAGGCCTCTAATTTATCCATTGCAAATTTTACGTGTCTTAGGGCTTTCGAAGATAGAACCGTTCTTACCTACGAACATGAACCACAACGAGGATAACCAAATTGTTGACAACTCGTTGCAAATTAGATATTGACTATAGTAGGAGAGACAGACACCCGCTATCCACTTATGCAAAACTAGTTGCATGTCAAGCGTGGAACAGGTCTCATGTGCCAGGACATGTAAAGTTTGTCCGGGCCGCTTCATCCCACTATGCCACCAATATCCAAAGAACAACTAAGAAGCAATAAAATGATCATCATCGCCCACATACTCATATGTGTACTACCCGTGCAAAGTATCTACGCATAGAACCTGGCTCTGATACCACTGTAGGGTTCGCAGCATAGAAAACAAAAAATTTCCTACGATGGGAACAACTATGTACCAAGATCTATCTACTAGATACAAACAACGGGCGGATGTATATCCGTAGAGAACATACCCTGAAGACCGACAAAGCTTAACGAGTTCAAACTCGTGGTTGATGTAGACGATCTCTTGCCGATCTCAAGATCGAGAGGAAGTCCTAGCGCCGCAAAACAGCAGCGCATCCGTGCTCGCACACACGTTCAAGGCACCGAGCAACCTCCGCCTCCTCGCTCCAGCGATGCAGCGGAAGCACAACTCTTTCTTGCCGAATAGCCACCGGGAACATGTATCTCGCTAGTCCGAGACCATGGGGGATAAATTCTAGAGGAGGAGAGAGATCCTTCACGAGGAGGTGTGAGTCAGAGAGAGGGAGGGGGGCTCCTTTTATAGGGAGAGGGGGGGCACCCAAGGGGCCATGCGCCCAGCCATGGGGCTTCCCCCACCTCTTCCACATTCATGTGGGTGGACACTCCACTCACTCAAATGCCTTTCAATTCCCTCCACTCAAAAACCCAATACAATTCCCATTAAATTTCCACCAAATTTAATGCAAACTCTCATTAAATAAAACTCCTTTTATTTATTCAGAATTTTGTCAATTACTTTAATGACAAACATTCACATATAACCCCTTACTAGTATTTCATTTCACATGCAGAAACACTTTCTGCAATTTCACCCGAAAACCCGTTTCGGTATCTAGTGAAATAAATTCCTGCGCTTGTTATTCTTTTCGGCATGAAACTTTTGCTCCATATGGATGTCGGTGTCTCTTAAGTGTGTCACCCTACGGTTCGTGAATAATGCGGACATGATCGAGACCCCTCTCGGATCAATAATCAGAAGCGGGATCTGGAGACCCATACTGACTCCCACACATTCAACGATGACTTTCTTGTGATCGTTGGAACCTTTTACGCTAGTATATTAATCCCTTGGTTTCACGATATATTACATGTCCGAGATTCGATCATCGGTATCTCCATACCTAGTTTGATATCGTTACTGACATGCACTCTTTTCTCGTATCCGTGATATAACATTCTAGTGATCAAATCACTTGCTTGCAAGCTAATCAATGTGATATCACCGAGAGGGCCCAGAGTATATCTATCCGTCATCAGGATGAACAAATTCCACTCTCAATCCATGAGCCTCAACATAACACTTTATTAGTTCTGAATCCATCTTTATAATCACCCTGTTACGGTGTGACGTTTGATGTTATCAAGAAACTCTTCCAGTGTTAGTGATTGACATGATCTCATGGTCTAAGGATTAGGATCACTTCGTAAGTTGTTATAGCAATATAAACTCAATGACTTTGATCTTAATGCTATACTTCGGATGAATGTTCATCACACCATTACACTAATGTTGTGATCCCTTTATTAACAACATCCAATGTCCATGATCAGGAAACTTTGATCATCTTGTTAATCAATGAGCTAGTTTATAAGAGAGGCATAACTAGGAACTTTCTGTTTGTTTATTAAACACACATGTATTAACGTTTCCATATTAATTCAATTATAGCATGCAAAATAAACATTTATCATAAACAAGGAATACGATAATAACCACTTTATTATTGCCTCTCGAGCATATTCCCTTCACAAACATGGTTTGGAATTATCATATAACCCAACCAAGCACAAACCAAGAGAAAAATCCACCGGGCTACCCATTTCATAACAACATCTAGGGTGGTAGACGATCCAAGCCCACGGATCAGGGTTTTGTAGGAAGAAGCTCTTCGAGACATCGGAGTACCTACAAACCTTGCAATGGACCCTAGCATGTGTATTAAAGTGTCGTGGAATGATGAAATGTCCAAAACCTGGTTCCCAAGCGTGACCCGTTCGCAGAAATGCGATGTAACCTAAAAACGAAGGTGTTCTGGAAATTTAATTATTCGGGCGTCGAGAACTCCCCATTTCGGTGAAACCAGGTTAGATCTTGTCACAACTTATGCCCAAATATGGTTTGGAATTATCCTATAACCCAACCTAGCACAAACCAAGAGAAAAATCCACCGGGCTACCCCTTTCATAAGAACATCTAGGGGGGTAGACGATTCTGGGCCCATATAGATCAGGGTTTCATACGAAGAAGCACCTCAGAGCATCGGAATACCTCCAAACCCTTGCAATGGACCCTAGCATGTGTATTAAAGTGTGGTGGAATGCTGAAATGTCCAAAACATGGTGCCCAAGTGTAACCCATTTCATAGGCATGCACTATCACCGAAAAAACGAAGATCCTGGAATTTAATTGGCTGGGAACTCCCCGTTTCGGTGAAACCGGGTTGGATCATGTCACAACTTTTGCCCAAAAATGGTTTGGAATTATCATATAACCCAACAAAACACAAACAAAGAGAAAAATCCACCAGGCTACCCCTTTCATAATAACATCTAGGGGGTAGACGATCCAGGCCCATAGATTAGGGTTTTGAAGGGAAGAAGCTCTTCGAGACATCAGAATACCTCCAATCCTTGCAATAGACCCTAGCATGTGTTTTGAAGTGTGGTGGAATGCTGAAATGTCCAAAATATGGTTCCCAAGTGTGACCCGTTCACATACATGCGATGTCACCTAAAAACGAAGGTGTTCTAGAAATTTGATTGTTAGGGGGTTGAGAACTCCCCATTTCGGTGAAACCAAGTTACCTCTTGTCACAACTTATGCCCAAACATGGTTTGGAATTATCATATAACCCAACCAAGAACAAACCAAGAGAAAAATCCACCGGGCTACCCCTTTCATAAGAACATCTAGGGGGGTAGACGATCCAGGCCCACGGAGCAGGGTTTTGTAGGAAGAAGCTCTTCGGGTCATCGGAATACCTCCAAACCTTGCAATGGACACTAGCATGTGTATTAAAGTGTGGTGGAATGCTGAAATGTCCAAAACCTGGTTCCCAAGCGTGACCCGTTCGTAGACATGCGATGTCACCTAAAAACGAAGGTGTTCTAGAAATTTAATTATTAGGGGGTCGAGACCTCCCCATTTCGGTGAAACTAGGTTAGATCTTGTCACAACTTATGCCCAAATATGGTTTTGAATTATCCTATAACCCAACCAAGCACAAACCAAGAGAAAAATCCACAGGGATACCCCTTTCATAAGAACATCTAGGGGGGTAAACGATTCTGGGCACATATAGATAAGGGTTTCATACGAAGAAGCGCCTCGGAGTATCGGAATACCTCCAAACCCATGCAATGGACCCTAGCATGTGTATTAAAGTGTGGTGGAATTCTGAAATGACCAAAACATGGTGCCCAAGTGTAACCCGCTTCGTAGGCATGCACTATCATCGAAAAAACGAAGATCCTGGAATTTAATTGGCTGGCAACTCACCGTTTCGGTGAAACCGGGTTGGACCATGTCATAACTTTTGCACAAACATGGTTTGGCATTATCATATAACCCAACCAAGCACAAACAAAGAGAAAAATCCACCAGGCTACCCATTTCATAAGAACATCTAGGGCGTAGACGATCCAGGCCCACGGATCAGGGTTTTGAAGGGAAGAAGCTCTTCGAGACATCAGAATACCTCCAATCCTTGCAATAGACCCTAGCCTGTGTATTGAAGTGTGGTGGAATGCTGAAATGTCCAAAACATGGTGCCCAAGTGTCACCCTCTTTGCAGACATGCACTATCACCTAAAAACGAGGATCCTAGAATTTAATTGGCCGGGAACTTCCCGTTTTGGTGAAACTGGGTTGGATCATGTCACAACTTGTTCCCAAACATGATTTCGAATAATCATATAAACCAACCAAGAACAAACCAAGAAAAAATCCACCGGGCTACCCCTTTCATAAGAACATCTAGGGGGTAGACGATCCAGGCCCACGGATTAGGGTTTTGTAGGAAGAAGCTCGTCGGGACATCGGAATACCTCCAAACCATGCAATGGACCCTAGCATGTGTATTAAAGTGTGGTGGAATGCTGAAATTCCCAAAACCTGGTTCCCAAGCGTGACCCGTTCGCAGACATGCGATGTCACCTAAAAACGAAGGTGTTCTGGAAATTTAATTATTAGGGGTTCGAGAACTCCCCATTTCGGTGAAACCAGGTTAGATCTTGTCACAACTTATGCCCAAACATGGTTTGGAATTATCCTATAACCCAACCTAGCACAAACCAAGAGAAAAATCCACCGGGCTACCCCTTTCATAAGAACATCTAGGGGGGTATACGATTCTGGGCCCATATAGATCAGGGTTTCATACGAAGAAGCGCCTCGGAGCATCGGAATACCTCCAAACCCATGCAATGTACCCTAGCATGTGTAAGTGTGGCGGAATGCTGAAATGTCCAAAACATGGTGCCCAAGTGTAACCCGTTTCGTAGGCATGAACTATCACCAAAAAAACGAAGATCCTAGAATTTAATTGGCTGGGAACTTCCCATTTTGGTGAAACTGGGTTGGATCATGTCACAACTTTTGCCCAAAAATGGTTTGGAATTATCATATAACCCAACCAAGCAGAAACAAAGAGAAAAATCCACCGGGCTACCCCTTTCATAAGAACATCTAGGGGGTAGACGATCCAGGCCCACGGATCAGGGTTTTGAAGGGAAGAAGCTCTTCGAGACATCAGAATACCTCCAATCCTTGCAATAGACCCTAGCATGTGTATTGAAGTGTGGTGGAATGCTGAAATGTCCAAAACCTGGTTCCCAAGCGTGACCCGTTCGCAGACATGCGATGTCACCTAAAAACGAAGGTGTTCTAGAAATTTAATTATTAGGGGTTCGAGAACTCCCCATTTCGGTGAAACCAGGTTAGATCTTGTCACAAGTTATGCCCAAACATGGTTTGGAATTATCCTATAACCCAACCTAGCACAAACCAAGAGAAAAATCCACCGGGCTACCCCTTTCATAAGAACATCTAGGAGGGTAGACGATCCATGCCCACGGATCAGGGTTTTGTAGGAAGAAGCTCTTCGGGTCATCGGAATAACTCCAAACCTTGCAATGGACCCTAGCATGTGTATTAAAGTGTGGTGGAATGCTGAAATGTCCAAAACCTTGTTCCCAAGCGTGACCCGTTTGCAGACATGCGATGTCACCTAAAAACGAAGGTGTTCTAGAAATTTAATTATTAGGGGGTCGAGAACTTCCCATTTCGGTGAAACCAGGTTAGATCTTGGCACAACTTATGCCCAAACATGGTTTTGAATTATCCTATAACCCAACCAAGCACAAACCAAGAGAAAAATCCACCGAGCTACCCCTTTCATCAGAACATCTAGGGGGGTAGACGATTCTGGGCACATATAGATAAGGGTTTCATACGAAGAAGCGCCTCGGGGCATCGGAATACCTTCAAACCCATGCAATGGACCCTAGCATGTGTATTAAAGTGTGGTGGAATTATGAAATGTCCAAAACATGGTGCCCAAGTTTTACCCGCTTCGTAGGCATGCACTATCACCGAAAAAACGAATATCCTGGAATTTAATTGGCTGGGAACTCACCGTTTCGGTGAAACCGGGTTGGATCATGTCATAACTTTTGCACAAACATGGTTTGGCATTATCATATAACCCAGCCAAGCACAAACAAAGAGAAAAATCCACCGGGCTACCCATTTCATAAGAACATCTAGGGGGGTAGACAATCCAGGCCCACGGATCAGGGTTTTGAAGGGAAGAAGCTCTTCGAGACATCAGAATACATCCAATCCTTGCAATAGACCCTAGCATGTGTATTGAAGTGTGGTGGAATGCTGAAATGTCCAAAACATGGTTTCCAAGTGTGACCCGTTCATAGACATGCGATGTCACCTAAAAACGAAGGTGTTCTAGAAATTTGATTATTAGGGGGTTCAGAACTCCCCATTTCGGTGAAACTAGGTTAGATCTTGTCACAACTTATGCCCAAACATGGTTTGGAATTATCCTATAACCCAACCTAGCACAAACCAAGAGAAAAAATCCACCGGGTACCCCTTTCATAAGAACATCTAGGGGGGTAGACGATTCTTGGCCCATATAGATCAGGGTTTCATACGAAGAAGCGCCTCGGAGCATCGGAGTACCTCCAAACCCTTGCAATGGACCCTAGCATGTGTAAGTGTGGTGGAATGCTGAAATGTCCAAAACATGGTGCCCAAGTGTAACCCGTTTCGTAGGCATGCACTATCACCGAAAAAACGAAGATCCTGGAATTTAATTGGCTGGGAACTCCCCATTTCGGTGAAACTGGGTTGGATCACGGAACAACTTTTGCCCAACAATGGTTTGGAATTATCATATAACCCAACCAAGCACAAACAAAGAGAAAAATCCACCGGGCTACCCCTTTCATAAGAACATCTAGGGGGTAGACGATCCAGTCCCACGGATCAGGGTTTTGAAGGGAAGAAGCTCTTCGAGACATCAGAATACCTCCAATCCTTGCAATAGACCCTAGCATGTGTATTGAAGTGTGGTGGAATGCTGAAATGTCCAAAATATGGTTCCCAAGTGTGACCCGTTCACAGACATGCGATGTCACCTAAAAACAAAGGTGTTCTAGAAATTTGATTGTTAGGGGGTTGAGAACTCCCCATTTCGGTGAAACCAAGTTACCTCTTGTCACAACTTATGCCCAAACATGGTTTGAAAATATCATATAACCCAACCAAGAACAAAGCAAGACAAAAATCCACAGGGCTACCCCTGTCATGAGAACATCTAGGGGGGTAGACGATCCAGGACCACGGATCAGGGTTTTGTAGGAAGAAGCTCTTCGGGTCATCGGAATAACTCCAAACCTTGCAATGGACCCTAGCATGTGTATTAAAGTGTGGTGGAATGCTGAAATGTCCAAAACCTGGTTCCCAAGCGTGACCCGTTTGCAGACATGCGATGTCACCTAAAAACGAAGGTGTTCTAGAAATTTAATTATTAGGGGGTCGAGAACTCCCCATTTCGGTGAAACCAGGTTAGATCTTGGCACAACTTATGCCCAAACATGGTTTTGAATTATCCTATAGCCCAACCAAGCACAAACCAAGAGAAAATCCACCGAGCTACCCCTTTCATCAGAACATCTAGGGGGGTAGACGATTCTGGGCACATATAGATAAGTGTTTCATACGAAGAAGCGCCTCGGGGCATCGGAATACCTCCAAACCCATGCAATGGACCCTAGCATGTGTATTAAAGTGTGGTGGAATTCTGAAATGTCCAAAATATGGTGCCCAAGTTTTACCCGCTTCGTAGGCATGCACTATCACCGAAAAAACGAATATCCTGGAATTTAATTGGCTGGGAACTCACCGTTTCGGTGAAACCGGGTTGGATCATGTCATAAATTTTGCACAAACATGGTTTGGCATTATCATATAACGCAACCAAGCACAAACAAAGAGAAAAATCCACCAGGCTACCCCTTTCATAAGAACATCTAGGGGGTAGACGATCCAGGCCCACGAATCAGGGTTTTGAAGGGATGAAGCTCTTCGAGACATCAGAATACCTCCAATCCTTGCAATAGACCCTAGCATGTGTATTGAAGTGTGGTGGAATGCTGAAATGTCCAAAACATGGTTCCCAAGTGTGACCCGTTCACATACATGCGATGTCACCTAAAAACGAAGGTGTTCTAGAAATTTGATTATTAGGGGGTTGAGACTCCCCATTTCGGTGAAACTAGGTTAGATCTTGTCACAACTTATGCCCAAACATGGTTTGGAATTATCCTATAACCCAACCAAGCACAAACCAAGAGAAAAATCCACCGGGCTACCCCTTTCATAAGAACATCTAGGGGGTAGACGATTTTGGGCCCATAGATCAGGGTTTCATAGGAAGAAACGCCTCGGAGCATCGGAATACCTCCAAACCCATGAAATGGACCCGCATGTGTATTAAAGTGTGGTGGAATGCTGAAATGTCCGAAATATGGTGCCCAAGTGTCACCCTCTTTGCAGACATGCACTATCACCTAAAAACGAGGATCCTAGAATTTAATTGGCCAGGAACTCCCCGTTTCGGTGAAACTGGGTTGGATCATGTCACAACTTGTGCGCAAACATGGTTTGGAGATGTCATATAACCCAACCAAGAACAAACCAAGAGAAAAATCCACTGGGCTACCCCTTTCATAAGAACATCTAGGGTGGTAGACGATCCAGGCCCACGGATCAGGGTTTTGTAGGAAGAAGATCTTCGGGACATCGGAATACCTCCAAACCTTGCAATGGACCCTAGCATGTGTATTAAAGTGTGGTGGAATGCTGGAATGTCCAAAACATGGTTCCCAAGCGTGACCCGTTCGCAGACATGCAATGTAACCTAAAAACGAAGGTGTTCTGGAAATTTAATTATTCGGGGGTCTAGAACTCCCCATTTCGGTGAAACCAGGTTAGATCTTGTCACAACTTATGCCCAAACATGGTTTGGAATTATCCTATAACCCAACCTAACAGAAACCAAGAGAAAAATCCACCGGGCTACCCCTTTCATAAGAACATCTAGGAGGGTAGACGATTCTGGGCCCATATAGATCAGGGTTTCATACGAAGAAGCGCCTTAGAGCATCGGAATACCTCCAAACCCATGCAATGGACCCTAGCATGTGTAAGTGTGGTGGAATGCTGAAATTTCCAAAACATGGTGCCCAAGTGTAACCCGTTTCGTAGGCATGCACTATCACCGAAAAAATGAAGATCATGGAATTTTATTGGCTCGGAACTCCCCATTTCGGTGAAACCGGGTTGGATCATGTCACAACTTTTGCCCAAAAATGGTTTGGAATTATCATATAACCCAACCAAGCACAAACAAAGAGAAAAGTCCACCGGGCTACCCCTTTCATAAGAACATCTAGGGGGTAGACGATCCAGGCCCACGGATCAGGGTTTTGAAGGGAAGAAGCTCTTCGAGACATCAGAATACCTCCAATCCTTGCAATAGACCCTAGCATGTGTATTGAAGTGCGGTGGAATGCTTAAATGTCCAAATGGTTCCCAAGTGTGACCCGTTCACAAACATGCGATGTCACCTAAAAACGAAGGTGTTCTAGAAATTTGATTGTTAGGGGGTTGAGAACTCCCCATTTCGGTGAAACCAATTTACCTCTTGTCACAACTTATGCCCAAACATGGCTTGGAATTATCATATAACCCAACCAAGAACAAACCAAGAGAAAAATCCACCGGGCTACCCCTTTCATAAGAACATCTAGGGGGTAGACGATCCAGGCTCACGGATCAGGGTTTTGAAGGGAAGAAGCTCTTCGAGACTTCAGAATACCTCCAATCCTTGCAATAGACCCTAGCATGTGTATTGAAGTGTGGTGGAAAGCTGAAATGACCAAATGGTTCCCAAGTGTGACCCGTTCACAGACATGCGATGTCACCTAAAAACGAAGGTGTTCTAGAAATTTGATTGTTAGGGGGTTGAGAACTCCCCATTTCGGTGAAACCAATTTACCTCTTGTCACAACTTATGCCCAAACATGGCTTGGAATTATCATATAACCCAGCCAAGAACAAACCAAGAGAAAAATCCACCGGTCTACCCCTTTCATAAGAACATCTAGGGGGGTAGACGATCCAGACCCACGGATCAGGGGTTTGTAGGAAGAAGCTCTTCGGGTCATCGGAATACCTCCAAACCTTGCAATGGACCCTAGCATGTGTATTAAAGTGTGGTGGAATGCTGAAATGTCCAAAACCTGGTTCCCAAGCGTGACCCGTTCGCAGACATGCGATGTCACCTAAAAACGAAGGTGTTCTAGAAATTTGATTGTTAGGGGGTCGAGAACTCCCCATTTCGGTGAAACCAGGTTAGATCTTGTCACAACTTATGCCCAAACATGGTTTTGAATTATCCTATAACCCAACCAAACACAAACCAAGAGAAAAATCCACCGGGCTACCCCTTTCATAAGAACATCTAGGGGGGTAGACGATTCTGGGCACATATAGATAAGGGTTTCATACGAAGAAGCGCCTCGGAGCATCGGAATAACTCCAAATCCACGCAATGGACACTAGCATGTGTATTAAAGTGTGGTGGAATTCTGAAATGTCCAAAACATGGTGCCCAAGAGTAACCCGCTTCGTAGGCATGCACTATCACCGAAAAAATGAAGATCCTGGAATTTAATTGGCTGGGAACTCACCGTTTCGGTGAAACCGGGTTGGATCATGTCATAACTTTTGCACAAACATGGTTTGGCATTATCATATAACCCAACCAAGCACAAACAAAGAGAAAAATCCACCGGGCTACCCATTTCATAAGAACATCTAGGGGGTAGACGATCCAGGCCCACGGATCAGGGTTTTGAAGGGAAGAAGCTCTTCGAGACATCAGAATACCTCCAGTCCTTGCAATAGACCCTAGCATGTGTATTCAAGTGTGGTGGAATGGTGAAATGTCCGAAACATGGTTTCCAAGTGTGACCCGTTCACAGACATGCGATGTCACCTAAAAACGAAGGTGTTCTAGAAATTTGATTATTAGGGGGTTGAGAACTCCCCATTTCGGTAAAACTAGGTTAGATCTTGTCACAACTTATGCCCAAACATGGTTTGGAATTATCCTATAACCCAACCAAGCACAAACCAAGAGAAAAATCCACCGGGCTACCCCTTTCATAAGAACATCTAGGTAGACGATTTTGGACCCACAGATCAGGGTTTCATAGGAAGAAACGCCTCGGAGCATCGGAATACCTCCAAACCCATGAAATGGACCCACATGTGTATTAAAGTGTGGTGGAATGCTGAAATGTCCAAAATATGGTGCCCAAGTGTCACCCTCTTTGCAGACATGCACTATCACCTAAAAACGAGGATCCTATAATTTTATTGGCCGGGAACTCCCCGTTTCGGTGAAACTGGGTTGGATCATGTCACAACTTGTGCCCAAACATGGTTTGGAATTTTCATCTAACCCAACCAAGAACAAACCAAGAGAAAAATCCACTGGGCTACCCCTTTCATAAGAACATCTAGGGTGGTAGACGATCCAGGCCCACGGATTAGGGTTTTGTAGGATGAAGCTCTTCGGGACATCGGAATACCTCCAAACCTTGCAATGGACCCTAGCATGTGAATTAAAGTCTGGTGGAATGCTGAAATGTCCAAAACCTGGTTCCCAAGCGTGACCCGTTCGCAGACATGCGATGTAACATAAAAACGAAGGTGTTCTGGAAATTTAATTATTCGGGGGTCGAGAACTCCCCGTTTCGGTGAAACCAGGTTAGATCTTGTCACAACTTATGCCCAAACATGGTTTGGAATTATCCTACAACTCAACCAAGCACAAACCAAGAGAAAAATCCACCGGGCTACCCCTTTCATAAGAACATGTAAGGGGGTAGACGATTCTGGGCCCATGTAGATCAGGGTTTCATACGAAGAAGCGCCTTGGAGCATCGGAATACATCCAAACGCATGCAATGGACCCTAGCATGTGTATTAAAGTGTGGTGGAATGCTGAAATGTCCAAAACATGGTGCCCAAGTGTAACCCGTTTCGTAGGCATGCACTATCACTGAAAAAACGAAGATCCTGGAATTTAGTTGGCTGGGAACTCCCCATTTCGGTGAAACCGGGTTGGATCATGTCACAACTTTTGCCCAAACATGGTTTGGGAATTATCATATAACCCAACCAAGAACAAACAAAGAGAAAAATCCACCGGGCTACCCCTTTCATAAGAACATCTAGGGGTAGACGATCCAGGCCCACGGATCAGGGTTTTGAAGGGAAGAACCTCTTCGAGACATCATAATACCTCCAATCCTTGCAATAGACCCTAGCATGTGTATTGAAGTGTGGTGGAATGCTGAAATGTCCAAAACATGGTTCCCAAGTGTGACCCGTTCACAGACATGCGATGTCACCTAAAAACGAAGGTGTTCTAGAAATTTGATTGTTGGGGGGTTGAGAACTCCCCATTTCGGTGAAACCAAGTTACCTCTTGTCACAACTTATGCCCAAACATGGTTTGGAATTATCATATAACCCAACCAAGAACAAACCAAGAGAAAAATCCACCGGGCTACCCCTTTCATAAGAACATCTAGGGGGGTAGACGATCCAGGCCCACGGATCAGGGTTTTGTAGGAAGAAGCTCTCCGGGACATCGAAATAACTCCAAATCTTGCAATGGACCCTAGCATGTGTGTTAAAGTGTGGTGGAATGCTGAAATGTCCAAAACCTGGTTCCCAAGCGTGACCCGTTCGCAGACATGCGATGTCACCTAAAAACGAAGGTATTCTGGAAATTTAATTATTAGGGGGTCGAGAACTCCCCATTTCGGTTAAACCATGTTAGATCTTGTCACAACTTATGCCCAAACATGGTTTGGAATTATCCTATAACCTAACCAAGCACAAACCAAGAGAAAAATCCACATGGCTACCCCTTTCATAAGAACATCTAGGGGGGTAGACGATTCTGGGCCCATATAGATAAGGGTTTCATACGAAGAAGCGCCTCGGAGCATCGAAATACCTCCAAACCCATGCAATGGACCCTAGAATGTGTATTAAAGTGTGGTGGAATTCTAAAATGTCCAAAACGTGGTGCCCAAGTGTAACCCGCTTCGTAGGCATGCACTATCACCGAAAAAACGAAGATCCTGGAATTTAATTGGCTAGGAACTCACCGTTTCGGTGAAACCGGGTTGGATCATGTCGTAACTTTTGCACAAACATGGTTTGACATTATCATCTAACCCAACCAAGCACAAACAAAGAGAAAAATCCGCCGGGCTACCCCTTCATAAGAACATCTAGGGGGTAGACGATCCAGGCCCACGGATCAGGGTTTTGAAGGGAAGAAGCTCTTCGAGACATCAGAGTACCTCCAATCCTTGCAATAGACCCTAGCATGTGTATTGAAGTGTGGTGGAATGCTGAAATGTCCAAAACATGGTTCCCAAGTGTGACCCGTTCACAGACATGCGATGTCACCTAAAAACGAAGGTGTTCTAGAAATTTGATTATTAGGGGGTTGAGACTCCCCATTTTGGTGAAACTAGGTTAGATCTTGTTACAACTTATGCCCCAACATGGTTTGGAATTATCCTATTACCCAAGCAAGCAAATACCAAGAGAAAAATCCACCGGGCTACCCCTTTCATAAGAACATCTAGGGGGTAGATGTTTTTGGGCCATCAGATGAGGGTTTCATAGGAAGAAAAGCCTCGGAGCATCGGAATGTACCCGCATGTGTATTAAAGTGTGGTGGAATGCTGAAATGTCCAAAACATGGTGCCCAAGTGTCACCCTCTTTGCAGACATGCACTATCACCGAAACATGGTTTGGAATTATCATATAACCCAACCAAGAACAAACCAAGAGAAAAATCTACTGGGCTACCCCTTTCATAAGAACATCTGGGGGGGGGTAGACGATCCAGGCCCACGGATCAGGGTTTTGTAGGAAGAAGCTCTTCGGGACATCGGAATACCTCCAAACCTTGGAATGGACCCTAGAATGTGTATTAAAGTGTGGTGGAATGCTGAAATGTCCAAAACATGGTGCCCAAGTGTAACCCGTTTCGTAGGCATGCACTATCACCGAAAAAACGAAGATCCTGGAATTTAATTGGTTGGGAACTCCCCATTTTGGTGAAACCGGGTTGTATCATGTCACAACTTTTGCCCAAACATGGTTTGGGAATTATCATATAACACAACCAAGCACAAACAAATAGAAAAATCCACCGGGCTACCCCTTTCATAAGAACATCTAGGGGGTAGACGATCCAGGCCCACGGATCAGGGTTTTGAAGGGAAGAAGCTCTTCGAGACATCAGAATACCTCCAGTCCTTGCAATAGACCCTGCATGTGTATTGGAGTGTGGTGGAATGCTGAAATGTCCAAAACATGGTTCCTAAGCGTGAACCGTTCGCAGACATGCGATGTCACCTAAAAATGAAGGTGTTCTAGAAATTTAATTATTAGGGGGTCGAGAACTTCCCATTTCGGTGAAACCAGGTTAGATCTTGTCACAACTTATGCCCAAACATGGATTTGAATTATCCTATAACCCAACCAAGCACAAAACAAGAGAAAAATCCACTGGGCTACCCCTTTGATAAGAACATCTAGGGGGGTAGACGATTCTGGGCCCATATAGATTAGGGTTTCATACGAAGAAGGGCCTCGGAGCATCGGAATACCCCAAACTCATGCAATGGACCCTAGCATGTGTATTAAAGTGTGTGGAATGCTGAAATGTCCAAAACATGGTGCCCAAGTGTAACCCTCTTCGTAGGTATGCACTATCAGCGAAAAAACAAAGATCCTGGAATTTAATTGGCTGGGAACTCCCCGTTTCGGTGAAACCGGGTTGGATCATGTCACAACTTTTGTCCAAACATGGTTTGGAATTATCATCTAACCCAACCAAGCACAAACAAAGAGAAAAATCCATCGGGCTACCCCTTTCATAAGAACATCTAGGGGGCTAGACGATCCAGGCCCACGGATCAGGGTTTTGAAGGGAAGAAGCTCTTCGAGACATCGGAATACCTCCAATGCTTGCAATAGACCCTAGCATGTGTATTGAAGTGTGGTGGAATGCTGAAATGTCCAAAACATGGTTCCCAAGTGTGACCCGTTCACACACATGCGATGTCACCTAAAAACGAAGGTGTTCTAGAAATTTGATTATTAGGGGGTTGAGAACTCCCCATTTCAATGAAACTAGGTTAGATCTTGTCACAACTTATGCCCAAACGTGGTTTGGAATTATCCTATAACCAAAGCAAGCAAATACCAAGAGAAAAATCAACCGGGCTACCCCTTTCATAAGAACATCTAGGGGGTAGATGATTTTGGGCCCACAGATCAGGGTTTCATAGGAAGAAAAGCCTCGGAGCATCGGAATACCTCCAAATCCATTGAATGGACCCGCATGTGTATTGAAGTGTGGTAGAATGCTGAAATGTCCAAAACATGGTGCCCAACTGTCACCCTCTTTGCAGACATGCACTATCACCTAAAAACGAGGATCCTAGAATTTAATTGGTCGGGAACTCCTCGTTTCGGTGAAACCGGGTTGGATCATGCCACAACTTGTGCCCAAACATGGTTTGGAATTATCATATAACCCTACCAAGAACAAACCAAGAGAAAAATCCACCGGGCTACCCCTTTCATAAGAACATCTGGGGGGGGGGTAGACGATCCAGGCCCACGAATCAGGGTTTTGTAGGAAGAATCTCTCCGGGACATCGGAATACCTCCAAACCTTGCAATGGACCCTAGCATGTGTATTAAAGTGTGGTGGAATGCTAAAATGTCCAAAACCTGGTTCCCAAGCATGACCCGTTCGCAGACATGCGATGTCACCTAAAAACGAAGGTGTTCTGGAAATTTAATTATTAGGGGGTCGAGAACTCCCCATTTCGGTTAAACCAGGTTAGATCTTGTCACAACTTATGCCCAAACATGGTTTGGAATTATCCTATAACCCAACCGAGCACAAACCAAGAGAAAAATCCACAGGGCTACCCCTTTCATAAGAACATATAGGGGGGTAGACGATTCTGGGCCCATATAGATAAGGGTTTCATACGAAGAAGCGCCTCGGAGCATCGAAATACCTCCAAACCCATGCAATGGACCCTAGCATGTGTATTAAAGTGTGGTGGCATTCTAAAATTCCAAAACGTGGTGCCCAAGTGTAACCCGCTTCGTAGGCATGCACTATCACCGAAAAAACAAAGATCCTGGAATTTAATTGGCTGGGAACTCACCATTTCGGTGAAACCGGGCTGGATCATGTCATAACTTTTGCACAAACATGGTTTGGCACTATCATATAACCCAACCAAGCACAAACAAAGAGAAAAATCCACCGGGCTATCCCTTTCATAAGAACATCTAGGGGGGTAGACGATCCAGGCCCATTGATCAGGGTTTTGAAGGGAAGAAGCTCTTCGAGACATCAGAATATCTCCAATCCTTGCAATAGACCCTAGCATGTGTATTGAAGTGTGGTGGAATGCTGAAATGTCCAAAACATGGTTTCCAAGTGTGACCCGTTCATAGACATGCGATGTCACCTAAAAACGAAGGTGTTTTAGAAATTTGATTATTATGGGGTTAAGAACTCCCCATTTCGGTGAAACTAGGTTAGATCTTGTCACAACTTATGCCCAAACATGGTTTGGAATTATCCTATAACCCAACCAAGCACAAACCAAGAGAAAATCCACCGGGCTACCCCTTTCATAAGAACATCTAGGGGGTAGACGATTTTGGGCCCACAGATCAGGGTTTCATAGGAAGAAACGCCTCGGAGCATCGGAATACCTCCAAACCCATGATATGGACCCGCATGTGTACTAAAGTTTGGAGGAATGCTGAAATGTCCAAAACATGGTGCCCAAGTGTCACCCTCTTTGCAGACATGCACTATCACCTAAAAACGAGGATCCTAGAATTTAATTGGCCGGGAACTCCCCGTTTCGGTGAAACTGGGTTGGATCATGTCACAACTTGTGCCCAAACATGGTTTGGAATTGTCATATAACCCAACCAATAACGAACCAAGAGAAAAATCCACCGGGCTACCCCTTTCATAAGAACATCTAGGGTAGTATACGATCCAGGCCCACGGATCAGGGTTTTGTAGGAAGAAGCTCTCCGGGACATCAAAATACCTCCAAATCTTGCAATGGACCCTAGCATGTGTATTAAAGTGTGGTGGAATGCTGAAATGTCCAAAACCTGGTTCCCAAGCATGACCCGTTCGCAGACATGCGATGTCACCTAAAAACGAAGGTGTTCTGGAAATTTAATTATTAGGGGGTCGAGAACTCCCCATTTCGGTGAAACCAGGTTAGATCTTGTCACAACTTATGCCCAAACATGGTTTGGAATTATCCTATAACCCAACCAAGCACAAACCAAGAGAAAAACCCACGGGGCTACCCCTTTCATAAGAACATCTAGGGGGGTAGACGATTCCGGGCCCATATAGATAAGGGTTTCATACGAAGAAGCGCCTCAGAGCATCGGAATACCTCCAAACCCATGCAATGGACCCTAGCATGTGTATTAAAGTGTGGTGGAATTCTGAAATGTCCAAAAAATGGTGCCCAAGTGTAACCCGCTTCGTAGGCATGCACTATCACCGAAAAAACGAAGATCCTGGAATTTAATTGGTTGGGAACTCACCGTTTCGGTGAAACCGGGTTGGATCACGTCATAACTTTTGCAGAAACATGGATTTGCATTATCATATAACCCAACCAAGCACAAAAAAATAGAAAAATCCACCGGGCTACCCCTTTCATAAGAACATCTAGGGGGGTAGACGATCGAGGCCCACGGATCAGGGTTTTGTAGGAAGAAGCTCTTCGGGTCATCGGAATACCTCCAAACCTTGCAATAGACCCTAGCATGTGTATTTAAGTGTGGTGGAATGCTGAAATGTCCAAAACCTGGTTCCCAAGCGTAACCCGTTCGCAGACATGCGATGTCACCTAAAAACGAAGGTGTTCTAGAAATTTAATTATTAGGGGGTCGAGAACTCCCCATTTCGGTGAAACCAGGTTAGATCTTGTCACAAATTATGCCCAAACATGGTTTTCGATTATCCTATAACCCAACCAAGCACAAACCAAGAGAAAAATCCACCGGGCTACCCCTTTGATAAGAACATCTAGGGGGTAGACGATTCTGGGGCCATATAGATCAGGGTTTCATACGAAGAAGGGCCTCGGAGCATCGGAATACCCCAAACTCATGCAATGGACCCTAGAATGTGTATTAAAGTATGGTAGAATGCTGAAATGTCCAAAACATGGTGCCCAAGTGTAACCCGCCTCGTAGGCATGCACTATCAGCGAAAAAACAAAGATCCTGGAATTTAATTGGCTGGGAACTCCCCGTTTCGGTGAAACCGGGTTGGATCATGTCACAACTTTTTCCCAAACATGGTTTGGAATTATCATCTAACCAAACCAAGCACAAAAAAAGAGAAAAATCCACCGGGCTACCCCTTTCATAAGAACATCTAAGGGGGTAGACGATCCAGGCCCACGGATGAGGGTTTTGAAGGGAAGAAGCTCTTCGAGACATCGGAATACCTCCAATCCTTGCAATAGACCCTAGCATGTGTATTGAAGTGTGGTAGAATGCTGAAATATACAAAACATGGTTCCCAAGTGTGACCCGTTCACAGACATGCGATGTCACCTAAAAACGAAGGTGTTCTAGAAATTTGATTATTAGGGGGTTGAGAACTCCCCATTTCGGTGAAACTAGGTTAGATCTTTTCACAACTTATGCCCAAACATGGTTTGGTATTATCCTATAAACCAAGCAAGCAAATACCAAGAGAAAAATCAACCAGGCTACCCCTTTCGTAAGAACATCTAGGGGGGTATACGATTCTGGGTCCACGGATCAGGGTTTCATAGGAAGAAAAGCCTCGGAGTATCGGAATACCTCCAAACCCATGGAATGGACCCACATGTGTATTAAAGTGTGGTGGAATGCTGAAATGTCCAAAACATGGTGCCCAAGTGTCACCCCCTTTGCGGACATGCACTATCACCTAAAAACGAGGATCCTAGAATTTAATTGGTCCGGAACTCCTCGTTTCGGTGAAACCGGGTTGGATCATGTCACAAATTGTGCCCAAACATGGTTTGGAATTATCATATAACCCAACCAAGAACAAACCAAGAGAAAAATCCACCGGGCTAGCCCTTTCATAAGAACATCTGGGGGGTAGACGATTCAGGCCCACGGATCAGGGTTTTGTTGGAAGAAGCTCTCCGAGACATCGGAATACCTCCAAACCTTGCAATGGACCCTAGCATGGGTATTAAAGTGTGGTGGAATGCTAAAATGTCCAAAACCTGGTTCCCAAGCGTGACCCATTCGCAGACATGCGATGTCACCTAAAAACGAAGGTGTTCTGGAAATTTAATTATTAGGGGGTCGAGAACTCCCCATTTCGATGAAACCAGCTTAGATCTTGTCACAACTTATGCCCAAACCTAGTTTGAAAATATCCTATAACCCAACCAAGCACAAACCAAGAGAAAAATCCACAGGGCTACCCCTTTCATAAGAACATCTAGGGGGGTAGACGATTCTGGGCCCATATAGATAAGGGTTTCATACGAAGAAGCACCTCGGAGCATCGGAATACCTCCAAACCCATGCAATGGACCCTAGAATGTGTATTAAAGTGTGGTGGAATGCTGAAATGTCCAAAACATGGTGTCCAAGTGGAACCCGCTTCGTAGGCATGCACTATCACCAAAAAACGAAGATCCTGGAATTTAATTGGCTGGGAACTCCCCATTTCGGTGAAACCGGGTTGGATCATGTCACAACTTTTGCCCAAACATGGTTTGGAATTATCATATAACCCAACCAAGCACAAAAAAGAGAAAAATCCACCGGGTGTTATCACCATATTTTGGCTAAAGAAGGAGATGGGTCGTGATCAAGATGGGCTTGGAAGATACATATATTCAACGTGTTGTTGGATCGGCCTAGTGCGTAGATTTGGGCTAAATTGCCCGTGTATCTTGTATCATAGTAGGTTTCGTTTCAGTTTAGGTTCCGTTTCAGTTTAGGTAAAGATAGAGTTGTAGAGTTATTCCAAAAGTAGAGAGTCTCCGGACTATAAATATGTACCTAAGGTTATCGAGAAAAGGAGGACAATCACGTTCACAACAAACACAATCTCGGCGCATCGCCACCCCTTGTTTCTAGGGTTTTTCTCGGGTAAGTGCCATGCTGCCTAGATCGCATCTTGCGATCTAGGCAGTATCTACTTATGCGTTATCTGGTGTTACTCGTACTGAAGCCTTGTTGATGGCAAGTAACACTATTATCATAGATTTGTTGGGGCTAGCATCAGTACTTTTCGCTATGATTGTTTAGTTATGCTACCTCTAGCTATCTCGCCGCCTTTACACCTTTTCCCGGGTGTGAGGGTGGCATCTTGCTTGATCTTTACTTAGCCGATTCGATCTGTTATAGTTGTGCCTTGTTCATCAAGGTTTAGTTTAATATCTACGTGATCAGGCCTTACAAACGGATTGAACGATCCAGTAGTACGTAAGGACGTGGCTTATTCGTTCTAGAGAAGTTGTTCCGGTAATTGACTTTGCGTTGGTTATTAGGCCTCCTCTAGGGTTAGTATCCTTCATCTTTCGTACATACCAGGCTCAATTACGTGTAGGACGTTCCAGTTACGTAGTGAAAACATCAAACTGTCGTAGATCGATTTAACTTGTAGTGATCAAGCAAAACCCCATGTTATCGTAGATCTAATGCAGAACCATGGGATAATCGGCTCTAGGAGCAGATCTACAGGGAAACCTGGGAGCCGATCACGGCTCGAATTTTACGTATACTTGTTTACCATGCAGGAAACCAATCGGAGCAATCCATCACCTCCCTGATCAGGTATAGGTCAGGTGGCACGCCCTCGAACCAAGCCAGGACGCGTGCGTGCCAGAGTTTTGCGGGCCGTTGCCCGAGGGACCAGGGCCTACCAGCAGTTCTGGGAGCCTCCCGGCTCTTCGTGTTGCTCGTCGCTGCTCGCCGGCGAGTTTTTACAGGCAACACCGGGATACCCCTTTCATAAGAACATCTAGGGGGGTAGACGATTCTGGGTTCACGGATCAGGGATTCAAAGGAAGAAGCGCCACGGAGCATCGGAATACCTCCAAACCTTGAAATGGACCGTAGCATGTGTATTAAAGTGTGGTGGAATGCTGAAATGTCCAAAACCTGGTTCCCAAGCGTGACCCGTTCGCACACATGCGATGTCACCTAAAAACGAAGGTGTTCTAGAAATTTGATTATTAGGGGGTTGAGAACTACCCATTTCGGTGAAACCAAGTTAGCTCTTGTCACAACTTATGCCCAAAAATTATTTGGAATTATACTATAACCCAACCAAGCACAAACTAAGAGAAAAATCCACTGGGCTACCCCATTCATAAGAACATCTAGGGGGTAGACGATTCTGGGTCCACAGATCAGGGTTTCATAGGAAGAAGCACCTTGGAGCATCGGAATACTTCCAAACCCATGCATTGAACCCTAGAATGTGTATTAAAGTGTGGTGGAATGCTTAAATATCCAAAACATGGTGCCCAAGTTTCACCCTCTTTGCAGACATGCACCATCACCTAAGAATGAAGATCCTGGAATTTAATTGGCCGGGAACTCCCCGTATCGGTGAAACCGGGTTGAATCATGTCACAACTTGTTCCCAAACATGGTTTGGTTATCATATAACGTAACCAAGCACAAACCAAGAGAAAAATCCACCGATCTACCCCTTTCATAAGAACATCTAGGGGGGTAGACGACCCAGGCCCACGGATCAGGGTTTTGTAGGAAGAAGCACTTCGGGACATCGGATACCTCCAAACCTTGCAATGGACCCTAGCATGTGTATTGAAGTGTGGTGGAACGCAGAAATGTCCAAAACATGGTGGCCAAGTGTCACCCTCTTTGCAGACATGCAGTATCACCTAAAAACGCTGATCCTAGAATTTAATTGGCTAGGAACTCCCCGTTTCGGTGAAACTGGGTTGGATCATGTCACAACTTGTGCGCAAACATGGTTTGGAATTATCATATAACCCAACCAAGAACAAACCAAGAGAAAAATCCACCGGGCTACCCCTTTCATAAGAACATCTTGGGGGGTAGACGATCCAGGCCCACGGATCATGGTTTTATAGGAAGAAGCTCTTCGGGACATCAGAATACTTCCAAACCATGCAATGGACCCTAGAATGTGTATTAAAGTGTGGTGGAATGCTGAAATGTCCAAAACCTGGTTCCCAAGCGTGACCCGTTCGCAGACATGCGATGTAACCTAAAAACGAAGGTATTCTGGAAATTTAATTATTAGGGGGTCGAGAACTCTCCATTTCGGTTAAACCAGGTTAGATCATGTCACAACTTATGCCCAAACATGGTTTGGAATTATCCTATAACCCAACCTAGCACAAACCAAGTGAAAAATCCACCTGGCTACCCCTTTCATAAGAACATCTAGGGGGGTAGACGATTCTTGGCCCATATAGATCAGGGTTTCATACGAAGAAGTGCCTCGGAGCATCGGAATACCTCCAAACCCATGCAATGGACCCTAGAATGTGTATTAAAGTGTGGTGGAATGCTGAAATGTGCAAAACATGGTGCCCAAGTGTAACCCGTTTTGTAGGCATGCACTATCACCGAAAAAACGAAGATCCTGGAATTTAATTGGCTGAGAACTCCCCATTTCGGTGAAACCGGGTTGGATCATGTCACAACTTTTTCCCGAACATGGTTTGGAATTATCATATAACCCAACCAAGCACAAACATAGAGAAAAATCCACCAGGCTACCCCTTTCATAAGAACATGTAGGGGGTAGACGATCCAGGCCCACGAATCAGGGTTTTGAAGGGATGAAGCTCTTCGAGACATCAGAATACCTCCAATCCTTGCAATAGACCCTAGCATGTGTATTGAAGTGTGGTGGAATGCTGAAATGTCCAAAACATGGTTCCCAAGTGTGACCCGTTCACAGACATGCGATATCACCTAAAAACGAAGGTGTTCTAGAAATTTGATTGTTAGGGGGTTGAGAACTCCCCATTTCGGTGAAACCAAGTTAGCTCTTGTCAGAACTTATGCCCAAACATGGTTTGGTATTATCATATAACCCAACCAAGAACAAACCAAGAGAAAAATCCCCCGGGCTACCCCTTTCATAAGAACATCTCGGGGGGTAGACGATCGAGGCCAACGGATCAGGGTTTTGTAGGAAGAAGCTCTTCGGGTCATCGGAATACCTTCAAACCTTGCAATGGACCCTAGCATGTGTATTAAAGTGTGCTGGAATGCTGAAATGTCCAAAACCTGGTTCCCAAGCGTGACCCGTTCGCAGACATGCGATGTCACCTAAAAACGAAGGTGTTCTAGAAATTTAATTATTAGGGGGTCGAGAACTCCCCATTTCGGTGAAACTAGGTTAGATCTTGTTACAACTTATGCCCAAACATGGTTTTGAATTATCCTATAACCCAACCAAGCACAAACCAAGAGAAAAATCCACTGGGCTACCCCTTTCATAAGAACATCTAGGGGGTAGACGATTCTGGGCCCATATAGATCAGGGTTTCATACGAAGAAGTTCCTCGGAGCATCGGAATACCTCCAAATCCATGCAATGGACCCTAGCATGTGTATTAAAGTGTGGTGGAATGCTGAAATGTCCAAAACATGGTGCCCAAGTGTAACCCGTTTCGTAGGCATGCACTATCACCGAAAAAACGAAGATCCTGGAATTTAATTGGCTGGGAACTCCCCATTTCGGTGAAACCGGGTTGGATCATGTCACAACTTTTGCCCAAACATGGTTTGGAATTATCATATAACCCAACCAAGAACAAACAAAGATAAAAATCATGCGGGCTACCCCTTTCAAAAGAACATCTAGGGGGTAGACGATCCAGGTCCACGGATTAGGGTTTTGAAGGGAAGAAGCTCTTCGAGACATCAGAATATCTCCAATCCTTGAAATATACCCTAGCATGTGTATTGAAGTGTGGTGGAATGCTGAAATGTCCAAAACATGGTGCCCAAGTGTAACCCGTTTTGTAGGCATGCACTATCACCGAAAAAACGAAGATCCTGGAATTTAATTGGCTGGGAACTCCCCATTTCGGTGAAACCGGGTTGGATCATGTCACAAATTTTTCCCGAACATGGTTTGGAATTATCATATAACCCAACCAAGCACAAACAAAGAGAAAAATCCACCAGGCTACCCCTTTCATAAGAACATCTAGGGGGTAGACGATCCAGGCCCACGAATCAGGGTTTTGAAGGGATGAAGCTCTTCGAGACATCAGAATACCTCCAATCCCTGCAATAGACCCTAGCATGTGTATTGAAGTGTGGTGGAATGCTGAAATGTCCAAAACATGGTTCCCAAGTGTGACCCGTTCACAGACATGCGATATCACCTAAAAACGAAGGTGTTCTAGAAATTTGATTGTTAGGGGGTTGAGAACTCCCCATTTCGGTGAAACCAAGTTAGCTCTTGTCAGAACTTATGCCCAAACATGGTTTGGTATTATCATATAACCCAACCAAGAACAAACCAAGAGAAAAATCCCCCGGGCTACCCCTTTCATAAGAACATCTCGGGGGTAGACGATCGAGGCCAACGGATCAGGGTTTTGTAGGAAGAAGCTCTTCGGGTCATCGGAATACCTTCAAACCTTGCAATGGACCCTAGCATGTGTATTAAAGTGTGCTGGAATGCTGAAATGTCCAAAACCTGGTTCCCAAGCGTGACCCGTTCGCAGACATGCGATGTCACCTAAAAACGAAGGTGTTCTGGAAATTTAATTATTAGGGGGTCGAGAACTCCCCATTTCGGTGAAACTAGGTTAGATCTTGTTACAAACTTATGCCCTAACATGGTTTGAATTATCCTATAACCCAACCAAGCACAAACCAAGAGAAAAATCCACTGGGCTACCCCTTTCATAAGAACATCTAGGGGGTAGACGATTCTGGGCCCATATAGATCAGGGTTTCATACGAAGAAGTTCCTCGGAGCATCGGAATACCTCCAAATCCATGCAATGGACCCTAGAATGTGTATTAAAGTGTGGTGGAATGCTGAAATGTCCAAAACATGGTGCCCAAGTGTAACCCGTTTCGTAGGCATGCACTATCACCGAAAAAACGAAGATCCTGGAATTTAATTGGCTGGAACTCCCCATTTCGGTGAAACCGGGTTGGATCATGTCACAACTTTTGCCCAAACATGGTTTGGAATTATCATATAACCCAACCAAGAACAAACAAAGATAAAATCCTGCGGGCTACCCCTTTCAAAAGAACATCTAGGGGGTAGACGATCCAGGTCCACGGATTAGGGTTTTGAAGGGAAGAAGCTCTTCGAGACATCAGAATATCTCCAATCCTTGAAATAGACCCTAGCATGTGTATTGAAGTGTGGTGGAATGCTGAAATGTCCAAAACATGGTGCCCAAGTGAACCCGTTTTGTAGGCATGCACTATCACCGAAAAACGAAGATCCTGGAATTTAATTGGCTGGAACTCCCCATTTCGGTGAAACCGGGTTGGATCATGTCACAAATTTTTCCCGAACATGGTTTGGAATTATCATATAACCCAACCAAGCACAAACAAAGAGAAAAATCCACCAGGCTACCCCTTTCATAAGAACATCTAGGGGGTAGACGATCCAGGCCCACGAATCAGGGTTTTGAAGGGATGAAGCTCTTCGAGACATCAGAATACCTCCAATCCTTGCAATAGACCCTAGCATGTGTATTGAAGTGTGGTGGAATGCTGAAATGTCCAAAACATGGTTCCCAAGTGTGACCCGTTCATAGACATGCGATATCACCTAAAAACGAAGGTGTTCTAGAAATTTGATTGTTAGGGGGTTGAGAACTCCCCATTTCGGTGAAACCAAGTTAGCTCTTGTCACAAATTATGCCCAAACATGGTTTGGAATTATCATATAACCCAACCAAGAACAAACCAAGAGAAAAATCCACCGGGCTACCCCTTTCATAAGAACATCTCGGGGGGTAGACGATCGAGGCCCACGGATCAGGGTTTTGTAGGAAGAAGCTCTTCGGGTCATCGGAATACCTTCAAACCTTGCAATGGACCCTAGCATGTGTATTAAAGTGTGCTGGAATGCTGAAATGTCCAAAACTTGGTTCCCAAGCGTGACCCGTTCGCAGACATGCGATGTCACCTAAAAACGAAGGTGTTCTAGAAATTTAATTATTAGGGGGTCGAGAACTCCCCATTTCGGTGAAACCAGGTTAGATCTTGTCACAACTTATGCCCAAACATGGTTTTGAATTATCCTATAACCCAACCAAGCACAAACCAAGAGAATATTCCACCGGCTACCCCTTTCATAAGAACATCTTGGGGGTAGACGATTCTGGGCCCATATAGATCAGGGTTTCATACGAAGAAGTGCCTCGGAGCATCGGAATACCTCCAAATCCATGCAATGGACCCTAGAATGTGTATTAAAGTGTGGTGGAATGCTGAAATGTCCAAAACATGGTGCCCAAGTGTAACCCGTTTCGTAGGCATGCACTATCACCGAAAAAACGAAGATCCTGGAATTTAATTGGCTGGGAACTCCCCATTTCGGTGAAACCGGGTTGGATCATGTCACAACTTTTGCCCAAACATGGTTTGGAATTATCATATAACCCAACCAAGCACAAACAAAGATAAAAATCCTGCGGGCTACCCCTTTCAAAAGAACATCTAGGGGGTAGACGATCCAGGTCCACGGATTAGGGTTTTGAAGGGAAGAAGCTCTTCGAGACATCAGAATACCTCCAATCCTTGAAATAGACCCTAGCATGTGTATTGAAGTGTGGTGGAATGCTGAAATGTCCAAAACATGGTGCCCAAGTGTAACCCGTTTTATAGGCATGCACTATCATCGAAAAAACAAAGATCCTGGAATTTAATTGGCTGGGAACTCACCATTTCGGTGAAACCGGGTTGGATCATGTCACAACTTTTTCCCGAACATGGTTTGGAATTATCATATAACCCAACCAAGCACAAACAAAGAGAAAAATCCACCAGGCTACCCCTTTCATAAGAACATCTAGGGGGTAGACGATCCAGGCCCACGAATCAGGGTTTTGAAGGGATGAAGCTCTTCGAGACATCAGAATACCTCCAATCCTTGCAATAGACCCTAGCATGTGTATTGAAGTGTGGTGGAATGCTGAAATGTCCAAAACATGGTTCCCAAGTGTGACCCGTTCACAGACATGCGATATCATCTAAAAACGAAGGTGTTCTAGAAATTTGATTGTTAGGGGGTTGAGAACTCCCCATTTCGGTGAAACCAAGTTAGCTCTTGTCAGAACTTATGCCCAAACATGGTTTGGTATTATCATATAACCCAACCAAGAACAAACCAAGAGAAAAATCCACCGGGCTACCCCTTTCATAAGAACATCTCAGGGGGTAGACGATCGAGGCCCACGGATCAGGGTTTTGTAGGAAGAAGCTCTTCGGGTCATCGGAATACCTTCAAACCTTGCAATGGACCCTAGCATGCGTATTAAAGTGTGCTGGAATGCTGAAATGTCCAAAACCTGGTTCCCAAGCGTGACCCGTTCGCAGACATGCGATGTCACCTAAAAACGAAGGTGTTCTAGAAATTTAATTATTAGGGGGTCGAGAACTCCCCATTTCGGTGAAACCAGGTTAGATCTTGTCACAACTTATGCCCAAACATGGTTTTGAATTATCCTATAACCCAACCAAGCACAAACCAAGAGAAAAATCCACCGGCTACCCCTTTCATAAGAACATCTAGGGGGTAGACGATTCTGGGCCCATATAGATCAGGGTTTCATACGAAGAAGTGCCTCGGAGCATCGGAATACCTCCAAATCCATGCAATGGACCCTAGCATGTGTATTAAAGTGTGGTGGAATGCTGAAATGTCCAAAACATGGTGCCCAAGTGTAACCCGTTTCGTAGGCATGCACTATCACCGAAAAAACGAAGATCCTAGAATTAAATTGGCTTGGAACTCCCCGTTTCGGTGAAACCGGGTTGGATCATGTCACAACTTGTGCCCAAACATGGTTTGGAATTTTCATATAACCCAACCAAGCACAAACCAAGAGAAAAATCCACCAGGCTACCCCTTTCATAAGAACATCTAGGGGGGTAGACGATCCAGGCCCACGGATCAGGGTTTTGTAGGAAGAAGCTCTTCGGGACATCGGAATACCTCCAAACCTTGCAATGCACCTTAGCATATGTATTAAAGTGTGGTGGAATGCTGAAATGTCCAAATCCTGGTTCCCAAGCGTCACCCGTTTGCAGACATGCGATGTCACCTAAAAACGAAGGTGTTCTGGAAATTTAATTATTAGGGGGTCGAGAACTCCCCATTTCGGTGAAAACAGGTTAGATCTTGTCACAACTTATGCCCAAACGTGGTCTGGAATTATCCTATAACCCAACCAAGCACAAACCAAGAGAAAATTCCACCGGGCTACCACTTTTATAAGAACATCTAGGGGGTAGACGATTCTGGGCCCATATAGATCAGGGTTTCATAGGAAGAAGCGCCTCGGAATACCTCCAAACCCATGCAATGGACCCTAGCATGTGTATTAAAGTGTGGTGGAATGCTGAAATGTCCAAAACATGGTGCCCAAGTGTCTCCCTCTTTGCATACATGCACTATCACCTAAAAACGAAGATCCTAGAATTTAATTGGCCGGGAACTCCCCGTTTTGGTGAAACCGGGTTGGATCATGTCACAACTTGTGCCCAAACATGGTTTGGAATTATCATATAACCCAACCAAGCAAAACCAAGAGAAAAACCCACCGGGCTACCCCTTTTATAAGAACATCTAGGGGGGTAGACGATCCAGGCCCATGGATCAGTGTTTTGTAGGAAGAAGCTCTTCGGGACATCGGAATACCTCCAAACCTTGCAATGGACCCTAGCATGTGTATTAAAGTGTGGTGGAATGCTGAAATTTCCAAAATCTGGTTCACCAGCGTGACCCGTTTTCAGACATGCGATGTCACAAAAAACGAAGGTGTTCTGGAAATTTAATTATTAGGGGGTCGAGAACTCCCTATTTCGGTGAAACCAGGTTAGATCTTGTCACAACTTATGCCCAAACATGGTTTGGAATTATCATGTAACCCAACCAAGCACAAACTAAGAGAAAATTCCACCGGGCTACCCATTTCATAAGAACATCTAGGGGGTAGACGATTCTGGGCCCATATAGATCAGGGTTTCATAGGAAGAAGCGCCTCGGAGCATCGGAATACCTCCAAACCCATGAAATGGACCCTAGCATGTGTATTAAAGTGTGGTGGAATGCTGAAATATGCAAAACATGGTGCCCAAGTGTAACCCGCTTTGTAGGCATGCACTATCACCAAAAAAATGAAGATCCTGGAATTTAATTGGTTGGGAACTCCCCGTTTCGGTGAAATCGGGTTGGATCATGTCACAACTTGTGCCCAAACATGGTTTGGAATTATCATATAACCCAACCAAGCACAAACCAAGAGAAAAATCCACCGGGCTACCCCTTTCTTAAGAAAATCTAGGGGGGTGACGATCCAGGCACACGGATCAGGGTTTTCTAGGAATAAGCTCTTCGGGACATCGGAATACCTACAAACCTTGCAATGGACGCTAGCATGCGTATTAAAGTGTGGTGGAATGTTGAAATGTCCAAAACATGGTTCCCAAGCGTGACCCATTCGCAGACATGCGATGACACCTAAAAACAAAGGTGTTGTGGAAATTTAATTATTAGGGGGTCGAGAACTCCCCATTTCGGTGAATCCAGGCTAGATCTTGTCACAACTTATGCCCAAACATGGTTTGGAATTATCCTATAACCCAACCAAGCACAAACCAAGAGAAAAATCCATCGGGCTAACCCTTTCATAAGAACATCTAGGGGGGTAGACGATTCTGGGCCCACAGATCAGGGTTTCATAGGAAGAAGCGCCTCGGAGCATTGGAATACCTCCAAACCCATGCAATGGACAATAGCATGTGTATTAAAGTATGGTGGAATGCCGAAATGTCCAAAACATGGTGCCCAAGTGTCACCTTCTTTGCAGACATGCACTATCACCTAAAAATGAAGATCCTGGAATTTAATTGGCTGGGAACTCCCCGTTTCAGTGAAACCTGGTTGGATCATGTCGCAACTTGTGCCCAAACATGGTTTGGAATTATCCTATAACCCAACCAAGCACAAACCAAGAGAAAAATCCACCGGGCTACCCCTTTCATAAGAACGTCTAGGGGGGTAGACGATCCAGGCCCACATATTAGGGTTTTGTAGGAAGAAGATCTTCGAGAAATTGGAATAGCTCCAAACCTTTAAATGGACACTAGCAAGTGTATTAAACTGTGGTGGAATGTTGAAATGTCCAAAACATGGTGACCAAGTTTCACCCTCTTTGCAGACATGCACTATCACCTAAAAACGAAGATCCTGGAATTAAATTGGCCTGGAGCTCCCCGTTTCGGTGAAACCGGGTTGGATCATGTCACAACTTGTGCCCAAACATGGTTTGGAATTATCATATAACCCAACAAAGAACAAACCAAGATAAAAATCCACAGGGCTACCCCTTTCATAAGAACATCTAGGGGGTAGACGATCCAGGCCCACGGATCAGGGTTTTGTAGGAAGAAGCTCTTCGGGACATCAGAATACCTCCAAACCTTGCAATGGACCCTAGCATGTGTATTAAAGTGTGGTGGAATGCTGAAATGTCCAAAACATGGTTCCCGATCGTGACTCGTTCGCAGACATGCGATGTCACCTAAAAACGAAGGTGTTTTGGAAATTTATTTATTAGGGGGTCGAGAACTCCCCATTTCGGTGAAACCAGGTTAGATCTTGTCACAACTTATGCCCAAACATGGTTTGGAATTATCCTATAACCCAACCATGCACAAACCAAGAGAAAAATCCATCGCGCTACCCCTATCATAAGAACATCTAGGGGGTACACGATTCTAGGCCCACAGATCAGGGTTTCATAGGAAGAAGCGCCTCGGAGCATCGGAATACCTCCAAACCCATGCAATGGACCCTAGAATGTGTATTAAAGTGTGGTGGAATGCTGAAATGTCCAACACATGGTGCCCAAGTGTCACCCTCTTTGCAGACATGCACTATCACCTAAAAACGAAGATCCTGGAATTTAATTGGGTAGGAACTCCCCGTTTCGGTGAAACTGGGTTGAATCATGTCACAACTTGTGCCCAAACATGGTTTGGAATTATCATATAACCCAACCAAGCACAAACCAAGAGAAAAATCCAGAGGGCTGCCCCTTTCATAAGAACATCTAGGGGGTAGAGGATCCAGGACCACATATCATGGTTTTGTAGGGAAGAAGCTCTTCGAGACATCGGAATACCTCCAAACCTTGCAATAGACCCTAGCATGTGTATTAAAGTGTGGTGGAATGTTGAAATGTCCAAAACATGGTTCCCAAGTGTGACCCGTTCGCAGACATGCGATGTCACCTAAAAACGAAGGTGTTCTGGAATTTAATTATTAGGGGGTCGAGAACTCCCCATTTCTGTGAAACCAGGTAATATCTTGTCACGACTTATGCCCAAACTTGGTTTGGAATTATTCTATAGCCCAACCAAGAGAAAAATCCACCGGTCTATCCCTTTCATAAGAACATCTAGGGGGGTAGACGATTCTGGGCCCACGGATCAGGGTTTCATAGGAAGAAGCGCCTCGGAGCATCGGAATACCTCCAAACCCATGCAATGGACCCTATCATGTGTATTGAAGTGTGTTTGAATGTTGAAATGTCCAAAACATGGTGCCCAAGTGTCACCCTCTTTGCAGACAAGCACTATCACCTAAAAACGAAGATCCTAGAATTTAATTGGCCGGGAACTACCCGTTTCGGTAAAACCGGGTTGGATCATGTCACAACTTGTGCCCAAACATGGTTTGGAATTATCATATGACCCAAACAAGAACAAACCAAGAGAAAAATCCACCGGGCTACCCCTTTCATAAGAACATCTAGGGGGTAGACGATCCAAGCCCACATATCAGGGTTTTGTAGGAAGAAGATCTTCGAGATATCGGAATACCTCCAAACCTAGCAATGGAACCTAGCATGTATATTAAACTGTGGTGGAATGCTGAAATGTCCAAAACCTGGTTCCCAAGTGTGACTCGTTCGCAGACATGCGATGTCACCTAAAAACAAAGGTGTTCTGGAAATTTAATTATTTTGGGGTCGAGAACTCCCCATTTCGGTGAAACCAGGTTAGATCTTGTCATAAATTATGCCCAAACATGGTTTGGAATTATCTTATAATCGAACCAAGCACAAACCAAGAGAAAAATCCACCGGGCTACCCCTTTCATAAGAACATCTAGGGGGTAGACGATTCTGGGCCCACAGATCAGGGTTTAATAGGAAGAAACGCCTCGGAGCATCGGAATACCTCCAAACCCATGAAATGGACCCTTGCATGTGTATTAAAGTGTGGTAGAATGTTGTAATGTTCAAAACATGGTGTCCAAGTGTCACCTTCTTTGCAGACATGCACTATCACCTAAAAACGAAGATCCTAGAATTTAATTGGCCGGGAACTCCCCGTTTCGGTGAACCCGGGTTGGATCATGTCACAACTAGTGCCCAAACATGGTTTGGAATTATCATATAACCCAACCAAGCACAAAACAAGAAAAAAATCAACCGGGCTACCCCTTTCATAAGAACATCTAGGGGGGAAGACGATCCAGGGCCACGGATCAGGGTTTTGTAGGAAGAAGATCTTCGGGACATCTGAATACCTCCAAACCTTGCAATGGATCCTAGCATGTGTATTAAAGTGTGGTGGAATGCTGAAATGTCCAAAATCTGGTTCCCAAGCATGACCCATTCTCAGACATGCGATGTCACCTAAAAACGAAGGTGTTCTGGAAATTTAATTATTAGGGGGTCGAGAACTCCCTATTTTGGTGAAACCAGGTTAGATCTTGTCACAAATTATGCCCAAACATGGTTTGGAATTATCCTGTAACCCCAACCAAGCACAAACCAAGAGAAAATTCCACTGGGCTACCCATTTCATAAGAACATCTAGGGGGTAGAAGATTCTGGGCCCATATAGATCAGGGTTTCATAGGAAGAAGCGCCTCGGAGCATCGGAATACCTCCAAACCCATGCAATGGACCCTAGCATGTGTATTAAAGTGTGGTGGAATGCTGAAATGTGCAAAACATGGTGCCCAAGTGTTATCTGCTTCGTAGGCATGCACTATCACCAAAAAAACGAAGATCCTGGAATTTAATTGGCTGGGAACTCCCCGTTTTGGTGAAACCGGGTTGGATCATGTCACAACTTATGCCCAAACATGGTTTGGAATTATCATATAACCCAACCAAGCACAAACCAAGAGAAAAATCCACCTGGCTACCCATTTCATAACAACATCTAGGGGGGTAGACGATCCAGGCCCACAGATCAGGGTTTTGTAGGAAGAAGCTCTTTGGGACATCGGAATACCTCCAAACCTTGCAATGGACCCTAGCATGTGTATTAAAGTGTGTTGGAATGCAGAAATGTCCAAAACCTGGTTCCCAAGCGTGACCCGTTCGCAGACATGCGATGTCACCTAAAAACGAAGGTGTTCTGGAAATTTAATTATTAGGGGGTCGAGAACTCCCCATTTCGGTGAAACCAGGTTAGATCTTGTCACAACTTATGCCCAAACATGGTTTGAAATTATAATATAACCCAACCAAGAACAAACCAAGAGAAAAATCCACCGGGCTACCCCTTTCATAAGAACATCTAGGGGGGTAGACGATCCAGGCCCACGGATTAGGGCTTTGTAGGAAGAAGCTCTTTGGGACATCGGAATACCTCCAAACCTTGCAATGGACCATAGAATGTGTATTAAAGTGTGGTGGAATGCTGAAATGTCCAAAACCTGGTTCCCAAGTGTGACTCGTTCACAGACATGCGATGTCACCTAAAAACAAAGGTGTTCTGGAAATTTAATTATTTTGGGTTGGAGAACTCCCCATTTCGGTGAAACCAGGTTAGATCTTGTCATAACTTATGCCCAAACATGGTTTGGAATTATCCTATAACCGAACCAAGCACAAACCAAGAGAAAAATCCACCGGGCTACCCCTTTCATAAGAACATCTAGCGGGTAGACGATTCTGGGCCCGCAGATCAGGGTTTCATAGGAAGAAACGCCTCGGAGCATCGGAATACCTCCAAACCCATGCAATGGACCCTAGCATGTGTATTAAAGTGTGGTGGAATGTTGTAATGTCCAAAACATGGTTCCCAAGTGTCACCCTCTTTGCAGACATGCACTATCACCTAAAAACGAAGATCCTAGAATTTAATTGGCCGGGAACTCCCCGTTTCGGTGAACTCGGGTTGGATCATGTCACAACTAGTGCCCAAACATGGTTTGGAATTATCATATAACCCAACCAAGCACAAAACAAGAGAAAAATCCACCGGGCTACCCCTTTCATAAGAACATCTAGGGGGGAAGACGATCCAGGGCCACGGATCAGGGTTTTGTAGGAAGAAGATCTTCGGGACATCTGAATACCTCCAAACCTTGCAATGGATCCTAGCATGTGTATTAAAGTGTGGTGGAATGCTGAAATGTCCAAAATCTGGTTCCCAAGCATGACCCATTCTCAGACATACGATGTCACCTAAAAACGAAGGTGTTCTGGAAATTTAATTATTAGGGGGTCAAGAACTCCCTATTTCGGTGAAACCAGGTTAGATCTTGTCACAACTTATGCCCAAACATGGTTTGGAATTATCCTGTAACCCAACCAAGCACAAACCAAGAGAAAATTCCACCGGGCTACCCATTTCATAAGAACATCTAGGGGGTAGACGATTCTGGACCATATAGATCAGGGTTTCATAGGAAGAAGCCCCTCGGAGCATCGGAATACCTCCAAACCCATGCAATGGACCCTAGAATTTGTATTAAAGTGTGTTGGAATGCTGAAATGTCCAAAACCTGGTTCCCAAGCGTGACCCGTTCGCAGACATGCGATGTCACCTAAAAACAAAGGTGTTCTGGAAATTTAATTATTAGGGGGTCGAGAACTCCCCATTTCGGTGAAACCAGGTTAGATCTTGTCACAACTTATGCCCAAAGATGGTTTGGAATTATCATATAACCCAACCAAGAACAAACCAAGAGAAAAATCCACCGGGCTACACCTTTCATAAGAACATCTAGGTGGGTAGACGATCCAGGCCCACGGATCAGGGTTTTGTAGGAAGAAGCTCTTTGGGACATTGGAATACCTCCAAACCTTGCAATGGACCCTAGAATGTGTATTAAAGTGTGGTGGAATGCTGAAATGTCCAAAACCTGGTTCCCAAGCGTGACCCGTTCGCAGACATGCGATGTCACCTAAAAACGAAGGTGTTCTGGAAATTTAATTATTAGGGGGTCGAGAACTCCCCATTTCGGTGAAACCAGGTTAGATCTTGTCACAACTTATGACCAAACATGGTTTGGAATTATCATATAACACAACCAAGAACAAACCAAGAGAAAATTCCACCGGGCTACCCATTTCATAAGAACATCTAGGGGGTAGACGATTCTGGGCCCATATAGATCAGGGTTTCATAGGAAGAAGCCCCTCGGAGCATCGGAATACCTCCAAACCCATGAAATGGACCCTAGAATGTGTATTAAAGTGTGGTGGAATGCTGAAATGTGGAAAACATGGTGCCCAAGTGTAACCTGCTTCGTAGGCATGCACTATCACCAAAAAAACGAAGATCCTGGAATTTAATAGGCCGGGAACTCCCCATTTTGGTGAAACCGGGTTGGATCATGTCACAACTTATGCCCATACATGGTTTGGAATTATCATATAACCCAACCAAGCACAAACCAAGAGAAAAATCCACTGGGCTAGCCCTTTCATAACAACATCTAGGGGGGTAGACGATCCAGGCCCACAGATCAGTGTTTTGTACGAAGAAGCTCTTTGGGACATCGGAATACCTCCAAACCTTGCAATGGACCCTAGCATGTGTATTAAAGTGTGTTGGAATGATGAAATGTCCAAAACCTGGTTCCCAAGCGTGACCCGTTCGCAGACATGCGATGTCACCTAAAAACGAAGGTGTTCTGGAAATTTAATTATTAGGGGGTCGATAACTCCCCATTTCGGAGAAACCAGGTTAGATCTTGTCACAAATAGTGCCCAAACATGGTTTTGAATTATCCTATAACCCAACCAAGCACAAACCAAGAAAAAATTCCACCGAATCTAGGGGGGTAAACGATTCTGGGCCCATATAGATCAGGGTTTCATAAGAAGAAGCGCCTCGGAGCATCGGATTACCTCCAAACCCATGAAATGGACACTAGCATGTGTATTAAAGTGTGGTGGAATGCTGAATGTACAAAACATGGTGCCCAAGTGTAACCCGCTTCGTAGGCATGCACTATCACTGAAAAAATGAAGATCCTGGAATTTAATTGGTTAGGAACTCCCCGTTTCGGTGAAACCGGGTTGGATCATGTCACAAATTTTGCCTAAACATGGTTTGGAATTATCATATAACCCAACCAAGCACAAACAAAGAGAAAAATCCACCGGTCTACCCCTTTCATAAGAACATCTAGGGGGGCCGACGATCCAGGCCCACGGATCAGGGTTTTGAAGGAAAGAATCTCTTCGAGACATCGTAATACCTCCAATCCTTGTAATAGACCCTAGCATGTGTATTGAAGTGTGGTGGAATGCTGAAATGTCCAAAACATGGTTCCCAAGTGTGACCTGTTCAAAGAGATGTCATGTCACCTAAAAATGAAGGTGTTCTAGAAATTTGATTATTAGGGGGTTGAGAACTCCCCATTTCGGTGAAACTAGGTTAGATCTTGTCACAACATATGCCCAAACATGGTTTGGAATTATCCTATAACCCAAGAAAGCACAAACCAAGAGAAAATTCCACCGGGCTACCCCTTTCATAAGAACATCTAGGGGGTAGATGATTTTGGGCCCACAGATAAGGGTTTCATAGGAAGAAACGCCTCGGAGCATCGGAATACCTCCAAACCCATGGAATGGACCCGCATGTGTATTAAAGTGTGGTGGAATGCTGAAATGTCCAAAATCTGGTTCCCAAGCGTGACCCGTTTTAAAATTGCGATGTCACCTAAAAACGAAGGTATTCTGGAAATTTAATTATTAGGTGGTCGAGAACTCCCCATTTCGGTGAAACCAGGTTAGATCTTGTCACAACTAATTCCCTAACATGGTTTTGAATTATCCTATAACCCAACCAAGCACAAACCAAGAGAAAAATCCACCGGGCTACCCCTTTCATAAGAACATCTAGGGGGGTAGACGATTCTGGGCCCATATAGATCAGGGTTTCATAAGAAGAAGCGCCTCGGAGCATCCGAATACCTCCAAACCCATGCAATGGACCCTAGCATGTGTATTAAAGTGTGGTGGAATGCTGAATGTCCAAAACATGGTGCCCAAGTGTAACCCGCTTCGTAGGCATGCACTATCACCAAAGAAACGAAGATCCTAGAATTTAATTGGCTAGGAACTCCCTGTTTCGGTGAAACCTGGTTGGATCATGTCACAACTTTTGCCCAAACATGGTTTGGAATTATCATATAACCCAACCAAGCACAAACAAAGAGAAAAATCCACCGGGCTACCCCTTTCATAAGAACATCTAGGGGGATCGACGATCCACGCCCACGGATCAGGGTTTTGAAGGGAAGAATCTCTTCGAGACATCGGAATACCTCCAAACCTTGCAATAGACCCTAGCATGTGTATTGAAGTGTGGTGGAATGCTGAAATGTCCAAAACATGGTTCCCAAGTGTGACCCGTTCACAGACATGCGATGTCACCTAAAAACGAAGGTGTTCTAGAAATTTGATTATTAGGGGGTTGAGAACTCCCCATTTCGGTGAAACTAGGTTAGATCTTGTCACAACATATGCCCAAACATGGTTTGGAATTATCCTATAACCCAAGCAAGCACAAACCAAGAGAAAATTCCACCGGGCTACCCCTTTCATAAGAACATCTAGGGGGTAGATGATTTTGGGCCCACACATCAGGGTTTCATAGGAAGAAACGCCTCGGAGCATCGGAATACCTCCAAACCCATGGAATGGACCCGCATGTGTATTAAAGTGTGGTGGAATGCAGAAATTTCCAAAACATGGTGCCCAAGTGTCACCCTATTTGCAGACATGCACTATCACCTAAAAACGAGGATCCTAGAATTTAATTGGCCGGGAACTCCTCGTTTTGGTGAAACCGGGTTGGATCATGTCACAACTTGTGCCCAAACATGGTTTGGAATTATCATATAACCCAACCAAGCAAAACCAATAGAAAAATCCACCGGGCTGCCCCTTTTATAAGAACATCTAGGGGGTAGACAATCCAGGCCCACGGATCAGTGTTTTGTAGGGAAGAAGCTATTCGAGACATCGGAATACCTCCAAACATTGCAATAGACCCTAGCATGTGTATTAAAGTGTGGTGGAATGCTGAAATGTACAAAACATGGTTCCCAAGTGTGTCCCGTTCGCAGACATGCGATGTCACCTAAAAACGAAGGTGTTCTAGAAAATAAATTATTTGGGGGTCGAGAACTCCCCATTTTGGTGATAGTGCGATGTCACCCTCTTTGTAGACAATTCTAGGATCATATAGATCAGGGTTTCGTAGGAAGAAGCGCCTCGGAGCATCGGAATACCTCCAAACCCATGCAATGGACCCTAGCATGTGTATTAAAGTGTGGTGGAATGCTGGAATGTGCAAAACATGGTGCCCAAGTGTAACCTGCTTCGTAGGCATGCACTATCACCAAAAAAACGAAGATCCTGGAATTTAAGTGGCTGGGAACTCCCCGTTTTTGTGAAACCGGGTTGGATCATGTCACAACTTATGCCCAAACATGGTTTGGAATTATCATATAACCCAAACAAGCACAAACCAAGAGAAAAATCCACCGGGCTACCCCTTTCATAAGAACATCTAGGGGGGTAGACGATCCAGGCCCACAGATCAGGGTTTTGTAGGAAGAAGCTCTTTGGGACATCGGAATACCTCCAAACCTTGCAATGGACCCTGGCATGTGTATTAAAGTGTGTTGGAATGCTGAAATGTCAAAAACCTGGTTCCCAAGCGGGACCCATTCGCAGACATGCGATGTCACCTAAAAACGAAGGTGTTCTGGAAATTTAATTATTAGGGGGTCGAGAACTCCCCATTTCGGTGAAACCAGGTTAGATCTTGTCACAACTTATGCCCAAACATGGTTTTGAATTATCCTATAACCCAACTAAGCACAAACCAAGAGAAAAATCCACCGGGCTACCCCGTTCATAAGAACATCTAGGGGGTAGACGATTCTGGGCCCATATAGATCAGGGTTTCATACGAAGAAGCGCCTCGGAGCATCGGAAAACCTCCAAACCCATGCAATGGACCTTAGCATGTGTATTAAAGTGTGGTGGAATGCTGAAATGTCCAAAACATGGTGCCCAAGTGTCTCCCGCTTTGCAGACATGCATTATCCCCTACAAACGAAGATCCGAGAATTTAATTGGCCGGGAACTCCCCGTTTTGGTGAAACCGGGTTGGATCATGTCACAACTTGTGCCCAAACTGCAGGGTTCGCAGCATAGAAAACAAAAATTTTCCTACGATGGGAACAACTATGTACCAAGATCTATCTACTAGATACAAACAACGGGCGGATGTATATCCGTAGAGAACATACCCTTGAAGACCGACAAAGCTTAACGAGTCCAAACTCGTGGTTGATGTAGACAATCTCTTGCCGATCTCAAGATCGAGAGGAAGTCCTAGCGCCGCAAAACAGCAGCGCATCCGTGCTCGCACACACGTTCGAGGCACCGAGCAACCTCCGCCTCCTCGCTCCAGCGATGCAGTGGGAGCACAACTCTTTCTTGCCGAATAGCCACCGGGAACATGTATCTCGCTAGTCCGAGACCATGGGGGATAAATTCTAGAGGGGGAGAGAGATCCTTCACGAGGAGGTGTGAGTGAGAGAGAGGGAGGGGGGCTCCTTTTATAGGGAGAGGGGGGCACCCAAGGGGCCATGCGCCTAGCCATGGGGCTTCCCCCACCTCTTCCACATTCATGTGGGTGGACACTCCACTCACTCAAATTCCTTTCAATTCCCTCCACTCAAATTCCCATTAAATTTCCACCAAATTTAATGCAAACTCTCATTAAATAAAATTCCTTTTATTTATTCAGAATTTTGTCAATTACTTTAATGACAAACATTCACATATAACCCCTTACTAGTATTTCATTTCACATGCAGAAACACTTTCTGCAATTTCACCCGAAAACCCGTTTCGGTATCTAGTGAAATAAATTCCTGCGCTTGTTATTCTTTTTGGCATGAAACTTTTGCTCCATATGGATGTCGGTGTCTCATAAGTGTGTCACCCTACGGTTCATGAATAATGCGGACATGATCGAGACCCCTCTCGGATCAATAATCAGAAGCGGGATCTGGAGACCCATACTGACTCCCACACATTCAACGATGACTTTCTTGTGATTGTTGGAACCTTTTACGCTAGTATATTAATCCCTTTGTTTCACGATATATTACATGTCCGAGATTCGATCATCGGTATCTCCATACCTAGTTTGATCTCGTTACTGACATGCACTCTTTTCTCGTATCCGTGATATAACATTCTAGTGATCAAATCACTTGCTTGCAAGCTAATCAATGTGATATCACCGAGAGGGCCCAGAGTATATCTATCCGTCATCGGGATGAAAAAATTCCACTCTCGATCCATGAGCCTCAACATAACACTTTATTAGTTCTGAATCCATCTTTATAATCACCCTGTTACGGTGTGACGTTTGATGTTATCAAGAAACTCTTCCAGTGTTAGTGATTGACATGATCTCATGGTCTAAGGATTAGGATCACTTCGTAAGTTGTTATAGCAATATAAACTCAATGACTTTGATCGTAATGCTATACTTCGGATGAATGTTCATCACACCATTACACTAATGTTGTGATCCCGTTATTAACAACATCCAATGTCCATGATCAGGAAACTTTGATCATCTTGTTAATCAACGAGCTAGTTTATAAGAGAGGCATAACTAGGAACTTTCTGTTTGTTTATTAAACACACATGTATTAACGTTTCCGTATTAATTCAATTATAGCATGCAAAATAAACATTTATCATAAACAAGGAATACGATAATAACCACTTTATTATTGCCTCTCGGGCATATTCCCTTCAGTCTCCCACTTGCACTAGAGACAGTAATATAGTTTGAAAATTTTGCGTATTGAACATCTATGGCTTTCTGGTGTTCCATATACGCAATTGCAAGTGGTTAACATAATCTACGGATCTGACGCTTCAGGTCCGTGTGTATTTGCATGTCTTTGCGTCTTCACACATCACTCATTCTCCAATGAGATGGCATTGCATAAATTTGGTCTTTCGGTGAGACCTTTAGTTCCCTGGGGTTAAACCATGTCGATACTATTGTCATACAATATATCTTTAGTGTTAGCCCGTTGCGAACCACACCTTAGTTTGATAACAAACTTCTTGACACAAATTCCCTCCTTTGCTGCTACTATAACAGTCATATACTTAGCCTTTTGTTGTAGTATTCGTCACAATGTCTTAACTTTGGAATTCATCCAAATCCATCATGGAAACTTTCTTTCCATTTCATTGTGCCACCCATAGTTTAAATTGAGATAAACTTAATTTGTATCTCGTGACAAAACTAGTATCAATGTAACGCTTTACAATGAACTATTTGTAATTGTTTGTCACCTCTACACAAATATATTCTTAGTTCTTTCAAAAAGATCATAAGAATATCCTCACTATCGTCCAATGATCATTTTATGATTCATTCTGGTATATGCTCATAACACTTAGAGCATAGGACATATCTGGATGTGTACATATCATGGTATGATTGATCAAAACATTCTCGTGATTTCACTCATCAAGTGTCAAAGCACTTGAATCTTGTTTCACTTATCAAGTGTCGATACACTTGAATCTTGATTCAATTCCTTTCCATGCGACAAGAACCGTTTCTTGTTGTTTCTATATTGAACTCCTTCAATATCTCATGTATGTACGTTTGGCACAACCATATTAGCGTCACAGTCTATCCACTATAGACATTCATGCTAAATATTCGGGTTTTGCCTAAGTTTTTCATCGAAATGAAATTCTTAACCTTTGTCAATAAATAATACATTATTTCTAATCAATAATATGTCTTCCACATAATGTATTAGAAATATGTCTCAGCGCTCCCACTTAATTTCTTGCAAATGCAAGTATCTTCATCGTCTCCTGATGAAAAACTCCTTTTTCATCATGGTGAAGATTCCAACTCCGCGATGCTTACTTCAACCATTGAAGTTTGCATGCCCTTTTAGCATCCTTTGAATTTAACAAAATCCCTTGGACCGTGTCATGTACACGTCCTAGGTAACCATTCTATTAGAAGAACCTTGTTTTTTTTATTCATCTACCATATACCAAATTATATGTAGTGGTTGCTACTTTAATCCGTACAAACTAAATATCGCTATGAAAGATCAAATCTTGTCATAGTCAACTCATTGAACATTGTCATAACATACTTTACAACATGTCGACTATTTCATAGATGTGAAACATCCATGTCTGTTTCTTTATAGATCCAAATACGACCGATAGGTTTTTACACCTTTCCGGAGGGTCTTCCAAGTTCAAAACTTGATTTCTCGTGTATGGAACTATCACGGATTTTATGGCTTTAAGCCATTTGACGGAGTCAGGGCCCATCATCGCTTCTTTGCATGTAGTCGGTTCATCATTGTCAAACAATAATGATTTACTCTCAAATCTAAGTATTTGATTGTTTATCCGACCGACTTGGTTCAATAAGAACTTAGATCTCCGTGACCACAAACTTTGAGGCACATAATCTATGAGCATTATGGCAGCCTCCAGAACAATTTCCGGCGCTGCGCAACTCAGCATATTTAGCTAAGGTTCGTTAACCTTATCAAAGTTCTATTGTCCTCCCACTTAACATTTATGAAAAATTTCTTCTTCAAGAAACTTCACGTTTCAAGCGACAAACCCTTTTGTCCTTGGTGTTATGGAGGAATAACCAATTGTTATTCGAAATAACCTACAAAGACATGCTCATCCGACTTCGGTTGTAAACATCTCACTTATGTTTAGCATACCAAAATTTAAGAAATGACAACTTGGGTTTTACCCCAAACCATAACTTCCATGGTGTCATTTCAATGGATCAAGATGGAGCTCTTTTTAGTGTAAAAGCGGTAGTCTCTAAAGCTTTTAATCTTTTAAAACATAATGGCAGTTTTATAAATAACACCTTTGACCCAACCATGTCAAACAAGGTTTGATTACAAATCTCAAACACTCCATACTCCTATGGTGTTTCGGGAGATGTAAATCTAGGTGTTTTGCTAAACTTGCAACTCAAATAAATCCCTTTATGATAAAATCATAATTCATTTATTTTCTTGTTACACTTGTAACTCAAACAAATCCCTTATGATAAAATCATAAACCATTTATTTTCTTGTTACAATGATTTTGCACTTCATCTTGAAAGTCTTTGAAACGTTTTCAAAATATTTAATACTTCTTTCTCATTAAGTGAACATTCACTCAAATTTCTGGAGAAAGCATATGAAGTTGAAATCCATCGCTTACGACTATACATAATGGACTACATACATCGATATGTATAAATTCCAATAATTTAGTCGTTCGTTCTTCTTTGGCCTTTGAACAAAGTTTTAATTATCATGTGGAAAGTCTCACAAGCATCAGTTGATCAAATCAAAGACTCCAAAAATCCATGAATATGGAGATTCTTCATGTTTTCTTTCCAATATAATTTAAACGGCGATGTCACTTTGTAAGTGATCTTCCAATCATTTGTCTTGCGACATTTTAGCATTAGGTTTTATGGATGTGATTTCTCCAACTAGATTTGTAAATCATCCATCTTATATGTAATACAGTAATTATTTGAACAACCTTTGTTCTCATAATACCTGATTCAAATAACAATTATTAAAACAAATCTTGAAGTCAAGCTTTGATGTCAACGAGAAATACAAACAACGGTTTGTTTGTTTTCGATGAACATCATCACATATTCTCTTGCTAGTTACTTTGGCCATTGTGGTTCATGAATTGCGTTGTTTTGTATGAAATTTCATACCAACCAATTTGGTATCCAATACCCAAGAACCACATTGTTTAACAAGCAAAGAATACAACCATAACATATACCTAAATTGGATATTTCCAATCTTTTCTTTTCTGCCAAATATATTTGATAGATTCTCTTTCAGCATTTCCTTTTTCTTTTTAAAAGAATTTATCAACATCAACAGTGGCGCCACATACATGACACATAGTCCAAAGCGTGTATATTCAAATAATAATACCTTTGTACTTGCACTTTGAAGTAGATCACCATCATCAAAATGATCGGTATTCTTTCAAAATCCATTCTTTAGTAATCTTTTAGTGTAGTAAACATTTTACATACATATTCTATTCACCCTTATCATGACAACTTTCATGATCAAGCTACTGTAGCTTATAAAGGCGAATCATGAGTATAACATTACTTTCCAAAACTCTTTTGGATGATTAGGATGTCTAGCATCTCCAACCTTCGTAAATTCTCATACAATATGAGAACATATATTATACTCTATCATATTGAGACCAAAACATTGTTTCAGATATCATTATATCTGTCACACATGATGGTTTCTGAAACAATTCTTTCAGCTCCTAGATAATCTTGATATTTAAATCAAGAATCATGGAGGCAAATATGATACTGAAGATACTAACACTGGAATTGTTACTCTTGATTTAATACCAATTATTAAATCTCACGGAGTAAATAAAGTTTGCTGAAAGTTTGCAATAGGACTTTAAACTTTAGATTGACACTCAACACAATACGATACCAGTTCGTAAAGTATATATCCAGAATTCTATAGTTCTATTATCTCAATTACAACTATGCATAAGGTGGTGAACGAATGCCAATGACTACAACAAATTATGAAAATTCACTTTTATTTAATTTATGATAAATTGAGTTCTAATAATCCAAATTATAAATGAACTCCCACTCAAAAACGACATCCCTCGTGTCCTTTTGGTGATTACATGAACCAAATCCACTACACCAAGTCCGATCATCACGTTAGTCGGTGTATCTTCAAAGGCGAGCATCCATATGGTCATCATATCAAAACATATGACTCATGCTTAACCTTTCGGTCCGTGTTCCGAGGCCATGTCTGTACATGCTAGGCTCGTCAAGTAAGAACCTTAGTATTCGCGTGTGTAACTGTCTTACACCCGAGATATGCTCGTGGATTCAAGTACACCCGATCATCACGTGATGTCTTGAAGCGACGAAACATTGTCCGTGCATACTTAAGGAAGAACACATTCTTATCTTGATATATAAATGAGGGATCATCTTATTATGCTAATAAAATGCCAAACAAGCAATATAAGATACAATCAAAACATCTCATGTTTATTAGTGAAATGATATGGTTCCCGCATATGATCTCCATCATGTGCACCGTGGTATGATCACTATCATACCTATATGTGTAAGTCCAAGGTCTATGGAGATTACACGTTATGTGTGTTGTAAGAGTATCATCTCATACTTCTACTTACAACATCACCATATCATAACACTAGCCCAGCAACAATCTAAAATAGAGGCCTGTAATTTATCCATTGCAAATTTTACGTGTCTTAGGGCTTTCGAAGATAGAACCGTTCTTACCTACGAACATGAACCACAACGAGGATAACCAAATTGTTGACAACTCGTTGCAAATTAGATATTAACTATAGTAGGAGAGACAGACACCCGCTATCCACTTATGCAAAACTAGTTTCATGTCAAGCGTGGAACAGGTCTCATGTGCGAGGACATGTAAAGTTTGTCCGGGCCGCTTCATCCCACTATGCCACCAATATCCAAAGAACAACTAAGAAGCAATAAAATGATCATCATCGCCCACATACTCATATGTGTACTACCCGTGCAAAGTATCTACGCATAGAACCTGGCTCTGATACCACTGTAGGGTTCGCAGCATAGAAAACAAAAAATTTCCTACGATGGGAACAACTATGTACCAAGATCTATCTACTAGATACAAACAACGGGCGGATGTATATCCGTAGAGAACATACCCTTGAAGACCGACAAAGCTTAACGAGTCCAAACTCGTGGTTGATGTAGATGATCTCTTGCCGATCTCAAGATCGAGAGGAAGTCCTAGCGCCGCAAAACAGCAGCGCATCCGTGCTCGCACACACGTTCGAGGCACCGAGCAACCTCCGCCTCCTCGCTCCAGCGATGCAGCGGAAGCACAACTCTTTCTTGCCGAATAGCCACCGGGAACATGTATCTCGCTAGTCCGAGACCATGGGGGATAAATTCTAGAGGGGGAGAGAGATCCTTCACTAGGAGGTGTGAGTGAGAGAGAGGGAGGGGGGCTCCTTTTATAGGGAGAGGGGGGGGCACCCAAGGGGCCATGCGCCCAGCCATGGGGCTTCCCCCACCTCTTCCACATTCATGTGGGTGGACACTCCACTCACTCAAATGCCTTTCAATTCCCTCCACTCAAAAACCCAATCAAATTCCCATTAAATTTCCACCAAATTTAATGCAAACTCTCATTAAATAAAACTCCTTTTATTTATTCAGAATTTTGTCAATTACTTTAATGACAAACATTCACATATAACCCCTTACTAGTATTTCATTTCACATGCAGAAACACTTTCTGCAATTTCACCCGAAAACCCGTTTCGGTATCTAGTGAAATAAATTCCTGCGCTTGTTATTCTTTTCGGCATGAAACTTTTGCTCCATATGGATGTCGGTGTCTCTTAAGTGTGTCACCCTACGGTTCGTGAATAATGCGGACATGATCGAGACCCCTCTCGGATCAATAATCAGAAGCGGGATCTGGAGACCCATACTGACTCCCACACATTCAACGATGACTTTCTTGTGATCGTTGGAACCTTTTACGCTAGTATATTAATCCCTTGGTTTCACGATATATTACATGTCCGAGATTCGATCATCGGTATCTCCATACCTAGTTTGATATCGTTACTGACATGCACTCTTTTCTCGTATCCGTGATATAACATTCTAGTGATCAAATCACTTGCTTGCAAGATAATCAATGTGATATCACCGAGAGGGCCCAGAGTATATCTATCCGTCATCAGGATGAACAAATTCCACTCTCGATTCATGAGCCTCAACATAACACTTTATTAGTTCTGAATCCATCTTTATAATCACCCTGTTACGGTGTGACGTTTGATGTTATCAAGAAACTCTTCCAGTGTTAGTGATTGACATGATCTCATGGTCTAAGGATTAGGATCACTTCGTAAGTTGTTATAGCAATATAAACTCAATGACTTTGATCGTAATGCTATACTTCGGATGAATGTTCATCACACCATTACACTAATGTTGTGATCCCTTTATTAACAACATCCAATGTCCATGATCAGGAAACTTTGATCATCTTGTTAATCAACGAGCTAGTTTATAAGAGAGGCATAACTAGGAACTTTCTGTTTGTTTATTAAACACACATGTATTAACGTTTCCATATTAATTCAATTATAGCATGCAAAATAAACATTTATCATAAACAAGGAATACGATAATAACCACTTTATTATTGCCTCTCGAGCATATTCCCTTCACAAACATGGTTTGGAATTATCATATAACCCAACCAAGCACAAACCAAGAGAAAAATCCACCGGGCTACCCATTTCATAACAACATCTAGGGGGGTAGACGATCCAGGCCCACGGATCAGGGTTTTGTAGGAAGAAGCTCTTTGGGACATCGGAATACCTCCAAACCTTGCAATGGACCCTAGCATGTGTATTAAAGTGTGTTGGAATGATGAAATGTCCAAAACCTGGTTCCCAAGCGTGACCCGTTCGCAGACATGCGATGTCACCTAAAAACGAAGGTGTTCTGAAAATTTAATTATTAGGGGGCCAAGAACTCCCCATTTCGGTGAAACCAGGTTAGATCTTGTCACAACTTATGCCCAAACATGGTTTGGAATTATCATATAACCCAACCAAGAACAAACCAAGAGAAAAATCCACCGGGCTACCCCGTTCATAAGAACATCTAGGGGGGTAGACGATCTAGGCCCACGAATCAGGGTTTTGTAGGAAGAAGCTCTTTGGGACATCGGAATACCTCCAAACCGTGCAATGGACCCTATAATGTGTATTAAAGTGTGGTGGAATGCTGAAATGTCCAAAACCTGGTTCCCAAGTGTGACTCCTTCGCAGACATGGGATGTCACCTAAAAACAAAGGTGTTCTGGAAATTTAATTATTTTGGGTTCGAGAACTCCCCATTTCGGTGAAACCAGGTTAGATCTTGTCATAACTTATGGCCAAACATGGTTTCGAATTATCCTATAACCGAACCAATCACAAACCAAGAGAAAAATCCACCGGGCTACCCCTTTCATAAGAACATCTAGGGGGTAGACGATTCTAGGCCCACAGATCAGGGTTTCATAGGAACAAACGCCTCGGAGCATCGGAATACCTCCAAACCCATGCAATGGACCCTAGCATGTGTATTAAAGTGTGGTGGAATGTTGTAATGTCCAAAACATGGTGCCCAAGTGTCACCCTCTTTGCAGACATGCACTATCACCTAAAAACGAAGATCCTAGAATTTAATTGGCCGGGAACTCCCCGTTTCGGTGAACCTGGATTGGATCATGTCACAACTAGTGCCCAAACATGGTTTGGAATTATCATATAACCCAACCAAGCACAAAACAAGAGAAAAATCCACCAGGCTACCCCTTTCATAAGAACATCTAGGGGGAAGACGATCCAGGGCCACGGATCAGGGTTTTGTAGGAAGAAGATCTTCGGGACATCTGAATACCTCCAAACCTTGCAATGGATCCTAGCATGTGTATTAAAGTGTGGTGGAATGCTGAAATGTCCAAAATCTGGTTCCCAAGCATGACCCATTCTCAGACATGCGATGTCACCTAAAAACGAAGGTGTTCTGGAAATTTAATTATTAGGGGGTCGAGAACTCCCTATTTCGGTGAAACCAGGTTAGATCTTGTCACAACTTATGCCCAAACATGGTTTGGAATTATCCTGTAACCGAACTAAGCACAAACCAAGAGAAAATTCCATCGGGCTACCCATTTCATAAGAACATCTAGGGGGTAGACGATTCTGGGCCCATATAGATCAGGGTTTCATAGGATGAAGCCCCTCGGAGCATCGGAATACCTCCAAACCCATGAAATGGACCCTAGCATGTGTATTAAAGTGTGGTGGAATGCTGAAATGTGCAAAACATGGTGCCCAAGTGTAACCTGCTTTGTAGGCATGCACTATCACCAAAAAAACGAAGATCCTGGAATTTAATTGGCTGGGAACTCCCCATTTTGGTGAAACCGGGTTGGATCATGTCACAACTTATGCCCAAACATGGTTTGGAATTATCATATAACCCAACCAAGCACAAACCAAGAGAAAAATCCACCGGGCTACCCCTTTCATAACAACATCTAGGGGGGTAGACGATCCAGGCCCACGGATCACAGTTTTGTACGAAGAAGCTCTTTGGGACATCGGAATACCTCCAAACCTTGCAATGGACCCTAGCATGTGTATTAAAGTTTGTTGGAATGCTGAAATGTCCAAAACCTGGTTCCCAAGCGTGACCCGTTCGCAGACATCGATGTCACCTAAAAACGAAGGTGTTCTGGAAATTTAATTATTAGGGGGTCGAGAACTCCCCATTTCGGTGAAACCAGGTTAGATCTTGTCACAACTTATGCCCAAACATGGTTTGGAATTATCATATAACCCAACCAAGAACAAACCAAGAGAAAATCCACTGGGCTACCCCTTTCATAAGAACATCTAGGGGGGTAGACGATCCAGGCCCATAGATCAGGGTTTTGTAGGAAGAAGCTCTTTGGGACATCGGAATACCTCCAAACCTTGCAATGGACCCTAGAATGTGTATTAAAGTGTGGTGGAATGCTGAAATGTCCAAAACCTGGTTCCCAAGCGTGACCCGTTCGCAGACATGCGATGTCACCTAAAAACGAAGGTGTTCTGGAAATTTAATTATTAGGGGGTCGAGAACTCCCCATTTCGGTGAAACCAGGTTAGATCTTGTCACAACTAATGCCCAAACATGGTTTTGAATTATCCTATAACCCAACCAAGCACAAACCAAGAAAAAAATCCACCGGGCTACCCCTTTCATAAGAACATCTAGGGGGTAAACGATTATGGGCCCATATAGATCAGGGTTTCATAAGAAGAAGCGCCTCGGAGCATCGGAATACCTCCAAACCCATGCAATGGACACTAGCATGTGTATTAAAGTGAGGTGGAATGCTGAATGTCCAAAACATGGTGCCCAAGTGTAACCCGCTTCGTAGGCATGCACTATCACCGAAAAATCAAAGATCCTGGAATTTAATTGGCTAGGAACTCCCCGTTTCGGAGAAACCGGGTTGGATCATGTCACAACTTTTGCCTAAACATGGTTTGGCATTATCATATAACACAACCAAGCACAAACAAAGAGAAAAATCCACCGGGCTACCCCTTTCATAAGAACATCTAGGGGGGTCGACGATCCAGGCCCACGGATCAGGGTTTTGAAGGAAAGAATCTCTTCGAGACATCGTAATACCTCCAATCCTTGCAATAGACTCTAGCATGTGTATTGAAGTGTGGTGGAATTCTGAAATGTACAAAACATGGTTCCCAAGTGTGACCCGTTCACAGACATGCGATCTCACCTAAAAACGAAGGTGTTCTAGAAATTTGATTATTAGGGGGTTGAGAACTCCCCATTTTGGTGAAAATAGGTTAGATCTTGTCACAACATATGCCCAAACATGGTTTGGAATTATCCTATAACCCAAGCAAGCACAAACCAAGAGAGAATTCCACCGGGCTACCCCTTTCTTAAGAAAATCTAGGGGCGATCCAGGCCCACGGATCAGGGTTTTCTAGGAAGAAGCTCTTCGGGACATCGGAATACCTACAAACCTTTAAATGGACACTAGCATGTGTATTAAACTGTGGTGGAATGCTGAAATGTCGAAAACATGGTGACCAACTGTCATCCTCTTTGCAGACATGTACTATCACCTAAAAACGAAGATCCTGGAATTTAATTGGCCGGGAACTCCCCGTTTCGGTGAAACCGGGTTGGATAATGTCAAAACTTGTGCCCAAACTTGGTTTGGAATTATCATATAACCCAACCAAGAACAAACCAAGAGAAAAATCCACCGGGCTACCCCTTTCATAAGAACACCTAGGGGGTAGACGATCTAGGCCCACAGATCATGGTTTTGTAGGAAGAAGCTCTTCGGGACATTAGAATACCTCCAAAGCTTGCAATGGACCCTAGCATGTGTATTAAAGTGTGGTGGAATGCTGACATGTCCAAAACCTGGTTCCCAAGCGTGACCCGTTCGCAGACATGCGATGTCACCTAAAAACGAAGGTGTTTTGGAAATTTAATTATTAGGGGGTCGAGAACTCCCCATTTCGGTGAAACCAGGTTTGATCTTGTCACAACTTATGCCCAAACATGGTTTTGAATTATCCTATAACCCAACTAAGCACAAACCAAGAGAAAAATCCACCGGTACCCCGTTCATAAGAACATCTAGGGGGTAGACGATTCTGGGCCCATATAGATCAGGGTTTCATACAAAGAAGTGCCTCGAAGCATCGGAAAACCTCCAAACCCATGCAATGGACCTTACCATGTGTGTTAAAGTGTGGTGGAATGCTGAAATGTCCAAAACATGGTGCCCAAGTGTAACTCGTTTCGTAGGCATGCACTATCACCGAAAAAACAAATATCCTGGAATTTAATTGGCTGGGAACTCCCCGTTTCGTTGAAACCGGGTTGGATCATGTCAAAACTTTTGCCCAAATATGGTTTGGAATTATCATATAACCCAACCAAGCACAAACAAAGATAAAAATCCACCGGGCTACCCCTTTCATAAGAACATCTAGGGGGTAGACGATCCAGGCCCACGGATCAGGGTTTTGAAGGGAAGAAGCTCTTCGAGACATCAGAATACCTCCACTCGTTGCAATAGACCCTAGCATGTGTATTGAAGTGTTGTGGAATGCTGAAATGTACAAAACATGGTTCCCAAGTGTGGCCCGTTCACAGACATGTGATGTCACCTAAAAACAAAGGTGTTCTAGAAATTTGATTGTTAGAGGTTTGAGAACTCCCCATTTCTGTGAAACCAAGTTAGCTCTTGTCACAACTTATGCCCAAACATGGTTTGGAATAATCATATAACCTAACGAAGAACAAACCAAGAGAAAAATCTAGGGGGGTAGACGGTCCAGGCCCACGGATCAGGGTTTTGTAGGAAGAAGCTCTTTGGGACATCGGAATACCTCCAAACCTTGCAATGGACCCTAGAATGTGTATTAAAGTGTGGTGGAATGCTGAAATGTCCAAAACCTGGTTCCAAAGCGTGACCCGTTCGCAGACATGCGATGTCACCTAAAAACGAAAGAGTTCTGGAAATTTAATTATTAGGGGGTCGAGAACTCCCCATTTCGGTGAAACCAGGTTAGATCTTGTCACAACTAATGCCCAAACATGGTTTTGAATTATCCTATAACCCAACCAAGCACAAACCAAGAGAAAAATCCGCCGGGCTACCCATTTCATAAGAACATCTAGGGGGGTAGACGATTCTGGGCCCATATAGATCAGGGTTTCATAACAAGAAGCGCCTCGGAGCATCGGAATACCTCCAAACCCATGCAATGGACCCTAGCATGTGTATTAAAGTGTGATGGAATGCTGAATGTCCAAAACATGGTGCCCAAGTGTAACCCGCTTCGTAGGCATGCACTATCACCGAAAAAACGAAGATCCTGGAATTTAATTGGCTAGGAACTCCCCGTTTCGGTGAAACTGGGTTAGATCTTGTCACAACTTATGCCCAAACATGGTTTGGAATTATCCTATAACCCAACCAAGCACGAACCAAGAGAAAAATCCACGAGGCTACCCCTTTCATAAGAATATCTAGGGGGTAGACGATTTTGGGCCCACAGATCAGGGTTTCATAGGAAGAAACGCCTCGGAGCATCGGAATACCTCCAAACCCATGCAATGGACCCGCATGTGTATTAAAGTGTGGTGGAATGCTGAAATGTCCAAAACATGGTGCCGAAGTGTCACCCTCTTTGCAGACATGCACTATCACCTAAAAACGAGGATCCTAGAATTTAATTGGCCGGCAACTCCCCGTTTCAGTGAAACTGGGTTGGATCATGTCACAACTTGTGCCCAAACATGGTTTGGAATTATCATATAACCCAACCAAGAACAAACCAAGAGAAAAATCGACCGGGCTACCCCTTTCATAAGAACATCTAGGGGGGTAGACGATCCAGGCCCACGGATCAGGGTTTTGTAGGAAGAAGCTCTTCGGGACATCGGAATACCTCGAAACCATGCAATGGACCCTAGCATGTGTATTAAGGTGTGGTGGAATGCTGAAATGTCCAAAACCTGGTTCCCAAGCGTGACCCGTTCGCAGACATGCGATGTCACCTAAAAACGAAGGTGTTCTGCAAATTTAATTATTAGGGTGTCGAGAACTCCCCATTTCAGTAAAACCAGGTTAGATCTTGTCACAACTTATGCCCAAACATGGTTTGGAATTATCCTATAACCCAACCAAGCACAAACCAAGAGAATAATCCACCGGGCTACCCCTTTCATAAGAACATCTAGGGGGTAGATGATTCTGGGCCCATATAGATCAGGGTTTTATAGGAATAAGCGCCTCGGAGCATCGGAATACCTCCAAACCCATACAATGGACCCTAGCATGTGCATTAAAGTGTGGTGGAATGCTGAAATGCGCAAAAGATGGTGCCCAAGTGTAACCCTCTTCGAAGGCATGCACTATCACCGAAAAAACGAAGATCCTGGAATTTAATTGGCTGGGAACTCCCCGTTTCGGTGAAACCGGGTTGGATCATGTCACAATTTGTGCCCAAACATGGTATGGAATTTTCATATAACCCAACCAAGCACAAACCAAGAGAAAAATCCACCGGGCTACCCCTTTCATAATAACATCTAGGGGGGTAGATGATCCAGGCCCACGGATCAGGGTTTTGTAGGAAGATGCTCTTCGGGACATCAGAATACCTCCAAACCTTGCAATGCACCCTAGCATGTGTATTAAAGTGTGGTGGAATGCTGGAATGCCCAAAACCTGGTTCCCAAGTGTGACCCGTTCGCAGACATGCGATGTCACCTAAAAACGAAGGTGCTCTAGAAATTTAATTATTAGGGGGTCGAGAACTCCCCATTTCGGTGAAAACAGGTTAGATCTTGTCACAACTTATGCCCAAACATGGTCTGGAATTATCCTATAACCCAACCAAGAACAAACCAAGAGAAAAATCCACCGGGATACCCCTTTCAAAAGAACATCTAGGCGGGTAGATGATTCTGGGCCCACAGTTCAGGGTTTCATAGGAAGAAGCGCCTCAGAGCATCGGAATACCTCCAAACCCATGCAATAGAACCTAGCATGTGTATTAAAGTCTGGTGGAATGCTGAAATGTCCAAATCATGGTGCCCAAGTGTGACCCTCTTTGCAGACATGCACTATCACCTAAAAACGAAGATCCTGGAATTTAATTCGTCGGGCACTCCCCGTTTCGGTGAAACTGGGTTGGATCGTGTCACAACTTGTGCCCAAACATGGTTTGGAATTATCATATAACCCAACCAAGCACAAAGCAAGAGAAAAATGCACCGGGCTACCCCTTTCATAAGAACATCTAGGGGGGTAGACGACCCAGGCCCAGGGATCAGGGTTTTGTAGGAAGAAGTTCTTTGGGTCATCGAAATACCTCTAAACCTTGAAATGGACCCTAGCATGTGTATTAAAGTGTGGTGAAATGCTGAAATGTCCAAAACCTGGTTCCCAAGCGTGACCCGTTTGCAGACATGCGATTTCACCTAAAAACGAAGGTGTAATGGAAATTTAATTATTAGGGGGTCGAGAACTCCCCATTTCGGTGAAACCAGGTTAGATCTTGTCACAACTTATGCCTAAACATGGTCTGGAATTATCCTATAACCCAACCAAGCACAAACCAAGAGAAAAATCCACCGGGCTACCCCTTTCATAAGAACATCTAGGGGGGTAGACGATTCTGGGTCCACAATTCAGGGTTTCATAGGAAGAAGCGCCTCGGAGCATAGGAATACCTCCAAACCCATACAATGGACCCTAGCATGTGTATTAAAGTGAGGTGGAATGCTGAAATGTGCAAAACATGGTGCCCAAGTGTAACCCGCTTCGTAGGCATGCACTATCACCGAAAAAACGAAGATCCTGGAATTTAATTGGCTAGGAACTCCCCGTTTCGGTGAAACCGGGTTGGATCATGTCACAACTTGTGCCCAAACATGGTTTGGAAGTTTCATATAACCCAAAAGAGCACAAACCAAGAGAAAAATCCACCGGGCTACCCCTTTCATAAAAACATCTAAGGGGTAGACGATCCAGGCCCACGGATCAGGGTTTTATAGGAAGAAGCTCTTCGGGACATCGAAATACCTCCAAATCTTGCAATGCACCCTAGCATGTGTATTCAAGTGTGGTGGAATGGTGAAATGTCCAAAACCTGGTCCCCAAGTGTGACCCGTTCGCAGACATGCGATATCACCTATAAACGAAGGTGTTCTGGAAATTTAATTATTAGGGGGTCGAGAACTCCCCATTTCGGTGAAAACAGGTTAGATCTTGTCACAACTTATGCCCAAACATGGTCTGGAATTATCCTATAACCCAACCAAGCATAAACCAAGAGAAAAATCCATCGGGATACCCCTTTCAAAAGTACATCTAGGGGGGTAGACGATTCTGGGCCCACAGTTCAGGGTTTCATAGGAAGAAGCGTCTCGGAGCATCGGAATACCTCCAAACCCATGCAATGGACCCTAGAATGTGTATTAAAGTCTGGTGGAATGTTGAAATGTCTAAAACATGGTTCCCAAGTGTCACCCTCTTTGCAGACATGCACTAAAACGAAGATCCTGGAATTTAATTCGCCGGGAACACCCCGTTTCGGTGAAACCGGGTGGGATCATGTCACAACTTGTGCCCAAACATGGTTTGGAATTATCATATAACCCAACCAAGAACAAACCAAGAGAAAAATCTACCGGGCTACCCCTTTCGTCAGAACATCTAGGGGGGTAGACGATAGAGGCCCACGGATCAGGGTTTTGTAGGAAGAAGCTCTGCGGGTCATCGGAATACCTCCAAACCTTGAAATGGACCCTAGCATGTGTATTAAAGTGTGGTGGAATGCTGAAATGTCCAAAACCTGGTTCCCAAGCGTGACCCGTTTTCAGACATGCGATGTCACCTAAAAACGAAGGTGTAATGGAAATTTAATTATTAGGGGGTCGAGAACTCCACATTTCGGTGAAACCAGGTTAGATCTTGTCACAATTTATGCCCAAACATGGTTTGGAATTATCCTATAACCCAACTAAGCACAAACCAAGAGAAAAATCCGCCGGGCTACCCCTTTCATAAGAACATCTAGGGGTAGAAGATTCTGGGCCTATATAGGTCAGGGTTTCATAGGAAGAAGCGCCTCGGAGCATCGGAATACCTCAAAACCCATGCAATGGACCCTAGCATGTGTATTAAAGTGTGGTGGAATGCTGAAATGTGCAAAACATGGTGCCCAAGTGTAACCCGCTTCGTAGTCATGCTGAATTTAATTGGCTGGGAACTCCCCGTTTCGGTGAAACCGGGTTGGATCATCTCACAGCTTGTGCCGAAACATGGTTTGGAATTTTCGTATAACCCAACCAAGCACAAACCAAGAGACAAATCCACCGGGCTACCCCTTTCAGAAGAACATCTAGGGGGGTAGACGATCCAGGCCGCGGATCAGGGTTTTGTAGGAAGAAGCTCTTCGGGACATCGGAATACCTCCAAACCTTGCAATGCACCCTAGCATGTGTATTAAAGTGTGGTGGAATGCTGACATGTCCAAAACCTGGTTCCCAAGCGTGACCCGTTCGCAGACATGCGATGTCACCTAAAAACGAAGGTGTTCTGGAAATTTAATTATTAGGGGGTCGAGAACTCCCCATTTCGGTGAAAACAGGTTAGATCTTGTCACAACTTATGCCCAAACATGGTCTGGAATTATCCTATAACCCAACCAAGCACAAACCAAGAGAAAAATCCACCGGGCCACCCCTTTCATAAGAACATCTAGGGGGGTAGACGATTATGGGCCCATAATTCAGGGTTTCATAGGAAGAAGCGCCTCGGAGCATCGGAATACCTCCAAACCCATACAATGGACCCTAGCATGTGTATTAAAGTGTGGTGGAATGATGAAATGTCCAAAACATGGTGCCCAAGTGTCTCCCTCTTTTGCAGACATGCAGTATCACCTAAAAACGAAGATCCTGGATTTTAATTCGCCGGGAACTCCTCGTTTCGGTGAAACCGGGTTGGATCATGTCACAACTTGTGCCCAAACATGGTTTGGAATTATCATATAACCCAACCAAGCACAAACCAAGAGAAAAATCCACCGGGCTACCCGTTTCATAAGAACATCTAGGGGGTAGATGATCCAGGCCCACGGATCAGGGTTTTGTAGGAAGAAGCTCTTCGGGTCATCGGAATACCTTCAAACCTTGAAATGGACCCTAGCATGTGTATTAAAGTGTGGTGAAATGCTGAAATGTCCAAAACCTGGTTCCCAAGCGTGACCCGTTTTCAGACATGCGATGTCACCTAAAAACGAAGGTGTAATGGAAATTTAATTATTAGGAGGTCGAGAACTCCACATTTAGGTGAAACCAGGTTAGATCTTGTCATAACTTATGCCCAAACATGGTTTGGAATTATCCTATAACTCAACTAAGCACAAACCAAGAGAAAAATCCGCCGGGCTACCCCTTTCATAAGAACATCTAGGGGGGTAGACGATTCTGGGCCCATATAGGTCAGGGTTTCATAGGAAGAAGCGCCTCGGAGCATCGGAATACCTCAAAACCCATGCAATGGACCCTAGCATGTGTATTAAAGTGTGGTGGAATGCTGAAATGTGCAAAACATGGTGCCCAAGTGTAACCCGCTTCGTAGGCATGCTGAATTTAATTGGCTGGGAACTCCCCGTTTCGGTGAAACCGGGTTGGATCATCTCACAGCTTGTGCCGAAACATGGTTTGGAATTTTCGTATAACCCAACCAAGCACAAACCAAGAGACAAATCCACCGGGCTACCCCTTTCAGAAGAACATCTAGGGGGGTAGACGATCCAGGCCGCGGATCAGGGTTTTGTAGGAAGAAGCTCTTCGGGACATCGGAATACCTCCAAACCTTGCAATGCACCCTAGCATGTGTATTAAAGTGTGGTGGAATGCTGACATGTCCAAAACCTGGTTCCCAAGCGTGACCCGTTCGCAGACATGCGATGTCACCTAAAAACGAAGGTGTTCTGGAAATTTAATTATTAGGGGGTCGAGAACTCCCCATTTCGGTGAAAACAGGTTAGATCTTGTCACAACTTATGCCCAAACATGGTCTGGAATTATCCTATAACCCAACCAAGCACAAACCAAGAGAAAAATCCACCGGGCCACCCCTTTCATAAGAACATCTAGGGGGGTAGACGATTATGGGCCCATAATTCAGGGTTTCATAGGAAGAAGCGCCTCGGAGCATCGGAATACCTCCAAACCCATACAATGGACCCTAGCATGTGTATTAAAGTGTGGTGGAATGCTGAAATGTCCAAAACATGGTGCCCAAGTGTCTCCCTCTTTTGCAGACATGCAGTATCACCTAAAAACGAACATCCTGGATTTTAATTCGCCGGGAACTCCTCGTTTCGGTGAAACCGGGTTGGATCATGTCACAAATTGTGCCCAAACATGGTTTGGAATTATCATATAACCCAACCAAGCACAAACCAAGAGAAAAATCCACCGGGCTACCCGTTTCATAAGAACATCTAGGGGGTAGATGATCCAGGCCCACGGATCAGGGTTTTGTAGGAAGAAGCTCTTCGGGTCATCGGAATACCTTCAAACCTTGAAATGGACCCTAGCATGTGTATTAAAGTGTGGTGAAATGCTGAAATGTCCAAAACCTGGTTCCCAAGCGTGACCCGTTTTCAGACATGCGATGTCACCTAAAAACGAAGGTGTAATGGAAATTTAATTATTAGGAGGTCGAGAACTCCACATTTAGGTGAAACCAGGTTAGATCTTGTCACAACTTATGCCCAAACATGGTTTGGAATTATCCTATAACTCAACTAAGCACAAACCAAGAGAAAAATCCGCCGGGCTACCCCTTTCATAAGAACATCTAGGGGGGTAGACGATTCTGGGCCCATATAGGTGAGGGTTTCATAGGAAGAAGCGCCTCGGAGCATCGGAATACCTCAAAACCCATGCAATGGACCCTAGCATGTGTATTAAAGTGTGGTGGAATGCTGAAATGTGCAAAACATGGTGCCCAAGTGTAACCCGCTTCGTAGGCATGCTGAATTTAATTGGCTGGGAACTCCCCGTTTCGATGAAACCAGGTTGGATCATGTCACAGCTTGTGCCGAAACATGGTTTGGAATTATCCTATAACCCAACCAAGAACAAACCAAGAGAAAAATCCACCGGGATACCCCTTTCAAAAGAACATCTAGGCGGGTAGACGATTCTGGGCCCACAGTTCAGGGTTTCATAGGAAGAAGCGCCTCAGAGCATCGGAATACCTCCAAACCCATGCAATAGAACCTAGCATGTGTATTAAAGTCTGGTGGAATGCTGAAATGTCCAAATCATGGTGCCCAAGTGTGACCCTCTTTGCAGACATGCACTATCACCTAAAAACGAAGATCCTGGAATTTAATTCGTTGGGCACTCCCCGTTTCGGTGAAACTGGGTTGGATCGTGTCACAACTTGTGCCCAAACATGGTTTGGAATTATCATATAACCCAACCAAGCACAAAGCAAGAGAAAAATCCACCGGGCTACCCCTTTCATAAGAACATCTAGGGGGTAGACGACCCAGGCCCAGGGATCAGGGTTTTGTAGGAAGAAGTTCTTTGGGTCATCGAAATACCTCTAAACCTTGAAATGGACCCTAGCATGTGTATTAAAGTGTGGTGAAATGCTGAAATGTCCAAAACCTGGTTCCCAAGCGTGACCCGTTTGCAGACATGCGATTTCACCTAAAAACGAAGGTGTAATGGAAATTTAATTATTAGGGGGTCGAGAACTCCCCATTTCGGTGAAACCAGGTTAGATCTTGTCACAACTTATGCCTAAACATGGTCTGGAATTATCCTATAACCCAACCAAGCACAAACCAAGAGAAAAATCCACCGGGCTACCCCTTTCATAAGAACATCTAGGGGGGTAGACGATTATGGGTCCACAATTCAGGGTTTCATAGGAAGAAGCGCCTCGGAGCATAGGAATACCTCCAAACCCATACAATGGACCCTAGCATGTGTATTAAAGTGAGGTGGAATGCTGAAATGTGCAAAACATGGTGCCCAAGTGTAACCCGCTTCGTAGGCATGCACTATCACCGAAAAAACGAAGATCCTGGAATTTAATTGGCTGGGAACTCCCCGTTTCGGTGAAACCGGGTTGGATCATGTCACAACTTGTGCCCAAACATGGTTTGGAAGTTTCATATAACCCAAAAGAGCACAAACCAAGAGAAAAATCCACCGGGCTACCCCTTTCATAAAAACATCTAAGGGGTAGACGATCCAGGCCCACGGATCAGGGTTTTATAGGAAGAAGCTCTTCGGGACATCGAAATACCTCCAAATCTTGCAATGCACCCTAGCATGTGTATTCAAGTGTGGTGGAATGGTGAAATGTCCAAAACCTGGTCCCCAAGTGTGACCCGTTCGCATACATGCGATATCACCTATAAACGAAGGTGTTCTGGAAATTTAATTATTAGGGGGTCGAGAACACCCCATTTCGGTGAAAACAGGTTAGATCTTGTCACAACTTATGCCCAAACATGGTCTGGAATTATCCTATAACCCAACCAAGCATAAACCAAGAGAAAAATCCATCGGGATACCCCTTTCAAAAGTACATCTAGGGGGGTAGACGATTCTGGGCCCACAGTTCAGGGTTTCATAGGAAGAAGCGTCTCGGAGCATCGGAATACCTCCAAACCCATGCAATGGACCCTAGAATGTGTATTAAAGTCTGGTGGAATGTTGAAATGTCTAAAACATGGTTCCCAAGTGTCACCCTCTTTGCAGACATGCACTAAAACGAAGATCCTGGAATTTAATTCGCCGGGAACACCCCGTTTCGGTGAAACCGGGTGGGATCATGTCACAACTTGTGCCCAAACATGGTTTGGAATTATCATATAACCCAACCAAGAACAAACCAAGAGAAAAATCTGCCGGGCTACCCCTTTCGTCAGAACATCTAGGGGGGTAGACGATTCTGGGTCCACAATTCAGGGTTTTGTAGGAAGAAGCTCTGCGGGTCATCGGAATACCTCCAAACCTTGAAATGGACCCTAGCATGTGTATTAAAGTGTGGTGGAATGCTGAAATGTCCAAAACCTGGTTCCCAAGCGTGACCCGTTTTCAGACATGCGATGTCACCTAAAAACGAAGGTGTAATGGAAATTTAATTATTAGGGGGTCGAGAACTCCACATTTCGGTGAAACCAGGTTAGATCTTGTCACAATTTATGCCCAAACATGGTTTGTAATTATCCTATAACCCAACTAAGCACAAACCAAGAGAAAAATCCGCCGGGCTACCCCTTTCATAAGAACATCTAGGGGTAGAAGATTCTGGGCCTATATAGGTCAGGGTTTCATAGGAAGAAGCGCCTCGGAGCATCAGAATACCTCAAAACCCATGCAATGGACCCTAGCATGTGTATTAAAGTGTGGTGGAATGCTGAAATGTGCAAAACATGGTGCCCAAGTGTAACCCGCTTCGTAGGCATGCTGAATTTAATTGGCTGGGAACTCCCCGTTTCGGTGAAACCGGGTTGGATCATCTCACAGCTTGTGCCGAAACATGGTTTGGAATTTTCGTATAACCCAACCAAGCACAAACCAAGAGACAAATCCACCGGGCTACCCCTTTCAGAAGAACATCTAGGGGGGTAGACGATCCAGGCCCACGGATCAGGGTTTTGTAGGAAGAAGCTCTTCGGGACATCGGAATACCTCCAAACCTTGCAATGCACCCTAGCATGTGTATTAAAGTGTGGTGGAATGCTGACATGTCCAAAACCTGGTTCCCAAGCGTGACCCGTTCGCAGACATGCGATGTCACCTAAAAACGAAGGTGTTCTGGAAATTTAATTATTAGGGGGTCGAGAACTCCCCATTTCGGTGAAAACAGGTTAGATCTTGTCACAACTTATGCCCAAACATGGTCTGGAATTATCCTATAACCCAACCAAGCACAAACCAAGAGAAAAATCCACCGGGCCACCCCTTTCATAAGAACATCTAGGGGGGTAGACGATTATGGGCCCATAATTCAGGGTTTCATAGGAAGAAGCGCCTCGGAGCATCGGAATACCTCCAAACCCATACAATGGACCCTAGCATGTGTATTAAAGTGTGGTGGAATGCTGAAATGTCCAAAACATGGTGCCCAAGTGTCTCCCTCTTTGCAGACATGCAGTATCACCTAAAAACGAAGATCCTGGATTTTAATTCGCCGGGAACTCCTCGTTTCGGTGAAACCGGGTTGGATCATGTCACAACTTGTGCCCAAACATGGTTTGGAATTATCATATAACCCAACCAAGCACAAACCAAGAGAAAAATCCACCGGGCTACCCGTTTCATAAGAACATCTAGGGGGTAGATGATCCAGGCCCACGGATCAGGGTTTTGTAGGAAGAAGCTCTTCGGGTCATCGGAATACCTTCAAACCTTGAAATGGACCCTAGCATGTGTATTAAAGTGTGGTGAAATGCTGAAATGTCCAAAACCTGGTTCCCAAGCGTGACCCGTTTTCAGACATGCGATGTGACCTAAAAACGAAGGTGTAATGGAAATTTAATTATTAGGAGGTCGAGAACTCCACATTTAGGTGAAACCAGGTTAGATCTTGTCACAACTTATGCGCAAACATGGTTTGGAATTATCCTATAACTCAACTAAGCACAAACCAAGAGAAAAATCCGCCGGGCTACCCCTTTCATAAGAACATCTAGGGGGGTAGACGATTCTGGGCCCATATAGGTCAGGGTTTCATAGGAAGAAGCGCCTCGGAGCATCGGAATACCTCAAAACCCATGCAATGGACCCTAGCATGTGTATTAAAGTGTGGTGGAATGCTGAAATGTGCAAAACATGGTGCCCAAGTGTAACCCGCTTCGTAGGCATGCTGAATTTAATTGGCTGGGAACTCCCCGTTTCGATGAAACCGGGTTGGATCATGTCACAGCTTGTGCCGAAACATGGTTTGGAATTTTCATATAACCCAACCAAGCACAAACCAAGATAAAAATCCACCGGGCTACCCCTTTCAGAAGAACATCTAGGGGGGTAGACGATCCAGGCCCACGGATCAGGGTTTTGTAGGAAGAAGCTCTTTGGGACATCGGAATACCTCCAAACCTTGCAATGCACCCTAGCATGTGTATTAAAGTGTGGTGCAATGCTGACATGTCCAAAACCTGGTTCCCAAGCGTGACCCGTTCGCAGACATGCGATGTCACCTAAAAACGAAGGTGTTCTGGAAATTTAATTATTAGGGGGTCGAGAACTCCCCATTTCGGTGAAAATAGGTTAGATCTTGTCACAACTTATGCCCAAACATGGTTTGGAATTATCCTATAACCCAACCAAGCACAAACCAAGAGAAAAATCCACCGGGCCACCCCTTTCATAAGAACATCTAGGGGGGTGACGATTATGGGCCCATAATTCAGGGTTTCATAGGAAGAAGCGCCTCGGAGCATCGGAATACCTCCAAACCCATACAATGGACCCTAGCATGTGTATTAAAGTCTGGTGGAAAGCTGAAATGTCCAAAACATGGTGCCCAAGTGTCACCCTCTTTGCAGACATGCACTATCACCTAAAACGAAGATCCTGGATTTTAATTCGCCGGGAACTCCCCATTTCGGTGAAACCGGGTTGGATCATGTCACAACTTGTGCCCAAACATGGTCTGGAATTATCATATAACCCAACCAAGCACAAACCAAGAGAAAAATCCACCGGGCTACCCTTTTCATAAGAACATCTAGGGGGTAGACGATCCAGGCCCACGGATCAGGGTTTTGTAGGAAGAAGCTCTTCGGGTCATCGGAATACCTCCAAACCTTGAAATGGACCCTAGCATGTGTATTAAAGTGTGGTGGAATGCTGAAACGTCCAAAACCTGGTTCCCAAGCCTGACCCGTTTTCAGACATGCGATGTCACCTAAAAATGAAGGTGCAATGGAAATTTAATTATTAGGGGGTCGAGCACTCCCCATTTCGGTGAAACCAGGTTAGATCTTGTCACAACTTATGCCCAAACATGGTTTGGAATTATCCTATAACCCAACCAAGAACAAACCAAGAGAAATATCCACCAGGCTACCCCTTTCATCAGAACATCTAGGGGGTAGACGATTCTGGGCCCATATAGATTAGGGTTTCATAGGAAGAAGCGCCTCGGAGCATCGGAATACCTCCAAACCCATGCAATGGACCCTAGCATGTGTAATAAAGTGTGGTGGAATGCTGAAATGTGCAAAACATGGTGCCCAAGTGTAACCCGCTTTGTAGGCATGCACTATCACCGAAAAAACCAAGATCCTGGAATTTAATTGGCCGAGAACTCCCCGTTTCGGTGAAACCGGTTTAGATCATGTCACAACTTGTGCCCAAACATGGTTTGGAATTATCATATAACCCAACCAAGAACAAACCAAGAGAAAAATCCACCGGGCTACCCCTTTCATAAGAACATCTAGGGGGTAGACGATCCAGGCCGACGGATCAGGGTTTTGTAGGAAGAATCTCTTCGGGACATCAGAATACCTCCAAACCTTGCAATGCACCCTAGCATGTATATTAAAGTGTGGTGGAATGCTGACATGTCCAAAACCTGGTTCCCAATCGTGACCCGTTCGCAGACATGCGATGTCACCTAAAAACGAAGGTATTCTGGAAATTTAATTATTAGGGTGTCGAGAACTCCCCATTTCGGTGAAACCAGGTTAGATATTTTCACAACTTATGCCCAAACATGGTTTGGAATTATCCTATAACTCAACCAAGCACAAACCAAGAGAAAAATCCACCGGGCTACCCCTTTCATAAGAACATCTAGGGGGGTAGTGTTGGAATTATGCCCTAGAGGCAATAATAAAGATGTTATTATTATAATTCTTGTTCATGATAATTTTTATATTCCATGCTAGAATTGTATTAAGCGGAAACTTTAATACTTGTGTGGTTTGTGAACAACACAGTGTCCCTAGTACGCCTCTATGGACTAGCTCACTGATCAATGATGGTTAAGGTTTCCTAACCATAGACATGAGTTGTCAATTGATAATGAGATCATATCATTGGGAGAATGATATGATGGACAGACCCAAACTAAGCGAAGCAATTAGATCGTGTCATCGTGTTCTTCTTTGCGAAGCTTTTCTTATGTCAAATATTGTATTCCTTAGACCATGAGATAATACAACTCCCTGGTATCGGAAGAAAGCTTTGAGGTCATCAAACGTCATCCTATGAGAGGGTGATCATAAAGGTGTCTCTCAGGTGATCGGAAAGTATCTGTTGGGTTGTATGTATCGAGATGGGATTTGTCCCTCCCAAGTCGGAGAGATATACTTCGGGCCCACTCGGTAATCGATATCAACACCGCTTGCAAGCATGTGGTTAAGGAGTTAATCACAAAGTGATATCGGATTACGGAACGAGTAAAGTACTTGCTATGAACGAGATTGAACTAGGTATGACGATACCGACGATCAAATCTCGGGCAAGTAAAAATATTGCGAGACGAAGGGAATATATATATGGGATTGATTGAATCCTGGCATCGTGGTTCATCCGATATGATCATTGATGAATGTGTGGGAGTCAATATGGGTTTCCAGACCCCGCTGTTGATTATTGATAGAAGATCATGTCTGCATATTCTCGAACCTGCAGGGTCACACACTTAACGTGTCTCGGCGCTAGGATAGATTGGATAATTGGTTTATGAGTTTTTGTTCGGAGTCTCAGATGGGATCCGGGACATCACGAGAGGTTCCGGAGTGGTCCGGAGTATAAGATTCATATAAGGCAGTGCAGTTTTTGGAGTTCGGAATTGTTCCGGGTTAATCGGTATTGTACCGGAAGCTTCTAGAACCTTCTGAAAGGGGACCAACGTGGCCCCACCTTCCGGGAGGGGGCATGGGCCTATGAGGGAGTGCCCTGGCCGCATTGGGCCAGGGGCACAAGGCCCCATAGGGCCCAGCCGGCCAAGAGAGGTTTAAACTCTAGATAGAGCTTCTAGAAGGGGGGGTTTCCTTGCCCCCCACTCTTCCTCCTTGGGGCCGCCGGCCTTGGCTTGGGGGAGGGCTAGGGCTGCGCCCACCCCTCTATATATAGAGGGCTGGGGGCGCACCAACCCCCTACACCTTCCCCTCCAACCCTAGCCGCCCTGCTGCCCTCCTCTCTCCCTCCCGACTGCTTGTAGGCGAAGCCCTGCTGCAGAAATTCTCGACCAATTGCACCGCGCCGTCGCGTTGTAGATCCAACCCATCTCTCCACCATACTTGCTGGACCAAGGAAGGAGGAGACGTCGAGGTGCTGCACGTGTGCATTCACGGAGGCACCGCCACTTGTGGTGCTAGATCGGATCGGATCGCGAGGAGGAGAAGCGAGTACGACTACATCACCCACGTTCCGACGAACGTTCCGCTGTGCGAATCTTCAAGGGTATGAAGATCTAATCCAATCTCTCTCGTTGTTTGCATCTCCTAGATTAGATCTTGGCTTTCCCTCTGTTCGCATCCGTAGAAAATTTTGATTTACTATGCCGCGAAACCCTTCAGTGGTATCAGAGCTAGATCTATGCGTAGATGTGTTTCACGAGTAGAACGCAACATGGTTGTTCCGGGCGTTGATGTTTTCTGTTGCAAGCCTCTTGCTTGTGTTCTTCTTATGACGCAGGATAGTGAGATTGAAGCGGTCCAGGCCAACCTTACGCGACGTCGTTCGCGAGACTGGCTCCGCACTTGACGTGTGGCTTGTTCCACACATGCGGCTGGTGGATGTCAGTTTCTCTCACTATAGTTGTCATGGGATTAACACCGGAGTTTGGCAACCATAATATCACCGTTGTGGCTTTTCGTAGGTAAGAATTGTTCTTAGCATCTACTCTCATAAGCCACGTAAAACATGCAACAACAAAGTAGAGGCGTCTAACTTGTTTTTGCAGGGAGTGTTTTCTATGATATGGTATGGCCCAAGATGTGATGTGTATAATGTATGCGATGATCATGTTTTGTAATGTTTCACGACTTGCATGTCAATGAGTACACAACCGGCAGGAGCCATATGGTTGTCTTTATAATTGTGTATGACCTGTGTGTCAACTTCTTATACGCCATGTAATAGTTTCACTTTATCGCTAAGTAGTTAGCAATAGTTGTAGTTGCTATTCGTGGTGGAGGCAATCATGGTGGAGTGATGGAGATCATGCCGGAACGCACAAGATGGAGATCATTGCGCAAAGATTGGCTATACCATGTCACATAAAGTTATATGCATGTGATGTTTATCCTTTTATGTATCTTATTATGCTTAGATCGCGACGGTAGCATTATAAGATGATTCCTCACTTAAAGATCAAGAACTGTGTTTTCCCCAAGTATGCACCGTTGCGAAAGTTCGTTGTGTCCAAGCATCACGTGATGATCGGGTGCTATAGACTCTACGCTCACATACAACGGGTGCAAGCTAGTTTTGCACACGCGGAAATACTTGGGTCTAACTTGACGAGCCTAGCATGTACAGACTTGGCCTCGGAACACAAGAACCGAAAGGTTAAGCATGAGTCATTTGAATGATATGATCGACACTTCGTTGTCCACCATTGAAACCACATCTCTTCTCGTGATGATCAGATTAGGTGTGGTGAATTTGGATCGTGTTCACTAAACAACTTGAGGGATGTTGAATTTAGTGGGAGTTCATCTAGTAATTTGATTAAGTTGAACTATTTATCATGAACATAGTCTAAATTGTACTTGCAAATACTGTAGATCACATGGCCAAGTCCAACTACAACTTCAACGTTTTTGCTGAGATAGAAAAGCTTAGAAACAATGGGTCTAACTTCACCAAATGGTTCCGCGTTCTGAGAATCATTCTCGCTGGCGGACAAAAGGACTATGTCCTTGAGAAAGCGCTAGGTGACGCCCCTTCTATAGATGCGCCGGCTGATAAAAAAGTTGTTTATCAGTCGCGCAAGGATGATTATGATTTGATTAAGATCGCCATGTTGTATGCTATGGAATCAGATCTTCAAAATTGTTTTGAGGAGTTCGCAGGGCCCTTTGAGATTCTCGAGGAGCTGAAAAACATGTTTCAGACTCAAGCCCGTTATGAGAGATATGAGATCTCTCAGAAATTCTTTAACTACAAGATGGAGGAAGGGAGTTCCGTTAGTGAGCACGCCATTGAGATGACGGGCTACACTCAACGCCTTGAGCAACTGGACTGCAAGATTCTAGAGGAGCTCAAGATTGACACCCCTAGCTACAAAAGTTTTGTAGTTGATCACAATCAGATTGGTTCCACTGATATGATCACTGAGCTCTTTGCTAAGATGAAAGTAGCGGAGGTGAACATCAAAAAGAATAATCATGTGTTGATGGTCAACAAGCCCCCCACCTTCAAGAAAGGTAAGGGTGCAAGGAAGCCCTTCAAGAAAGGCGGCGGCAAGCGCGTTGCCCCTGCTGAGAAGAAGCTCAAGTCTGGTCCTAAACCGGACACTGAGTGCTTCTATTGCAAGGACAAGGGTCACTGGAAGAGCAACTGTCCGAAGTACTTAGCGGACAAGAAGGCTGGCACCATCAAAGGTATATTTGATATACATGTTATTGATGTTTTCCTTACTATCCCTCGTTGTAGTGCCTGGGTATTTGATACCGGTTCAGTTGCTAATATTTGTAACTCGAAACAGGAGCTACGGAATAGACGGCGGCTTGCGAGGGATGAGGTGACGATGCGCGTTGCCAACGGATCAAGAGTTGATGTGATGGCTATCGGCATGCTCTCCTTAGTTTTACCTTCGGGATTAGTTTTAAACCTTAATAAATGTTATTATGTGCCTGCGTTGAGCATGAACATTATTTCTGGATCTTGTTTATTGCAAGACGGTTATTCATTTAAATCGGAGAATAATGGTTGTTCTATTTATATGAGTAACATCTTTTATGGTCATGCACCTATTGTGAATGGTTTATTTCTTCTAAATATCGAAAGGGATGAAACACACATCCATAACATTGAGGCTAAGAGATGAAAAGTAGATAGTGATAATACTACTTATTTGTGGCACTGTCGTCTAGGTCATATTGGTGTAAAGCGCATGAAGAAACTCCATTCTGATGGACTTTTGGAGTCTCTTGATTTTGAATCATTTGACACATGCGAACCATGCCTCATGGGCAAGATGATCAATACCCCGTTCTCCGGTATGATGGAGCGAGCAACGGACTTGTTGGAAATCATACATACCGATGTATGCGGACCGATGAGTGTTTCGATACGCGGTGGATATCGCTATTTTCTCACTTTTACTGATGACTTAAGTAGATATTGGTATATCTATTTAATGAAACATAAATCTGAAACGTTTGAAAAGTTCAAAGAATTTCAGAATGAAGTGGAGAACCATCGTAACAGAAAGATTAAGTTTCTACGATCCGATCGTGGAGGTGAATATTTGAGTTATGATTTTCTCACGCATCTTAAAGCAAGCGGAATTGTTTCGCAACTCACGCCACCCGGAACACCACAGTGCAATGGTGTGTCTGAACGCCGGAATCGAACCTTATTAGATATGGTCCGATCGATGATGTCTCTTACTGATTTGCCGTTATCATTTTGGGGTTATGCATTAGAAACCGCTGCATTCACTTTAACTAGGGCACCATCTAAATCCGTTGAGACGACGCCGTATGAACTGTGGTTTGGTGCTAAACCTAAGTTGTCGTTTCTTAAAGTTTGGGGATGCGAAGCTTACATCAAGAAGTTGATACCGGACAAGCTCGAACCTAAAGCGGAGAAATGCGTCTTCATAGGATACCCTAAGGAAACTATTGGGTATACCTTGTATCACAGAACCGAAGGCAAAGTGTTTGTCGCAAAGAACGGTTCCTTTCTTGAGAAGGAGTTTCTCTCGAAAGAAGTAAGTGGGAGGAAAGTAGAGCTAGACGAGGTTATTGAACCTTCTCTTAAGTTGGAGAGTAGCGCAGCACCTGAAATTGTTCCAGTGCCGTCTGCACCAACGATAGAGGAAGCTAATGACAAGGATCATGAAGCTTCGGACGATGATGCTACTGAACGTCGCAGGTCGACAAGGTCGCGTGCCCCTCCTGAGTGGTACGGCAACCCTGTCTTGACTGTCTTGCTAGTAGAAGACAGTGAACCTACAAACTATGAGGAAGCGATGATGAGCCCAGACTCTGAGAAATGGCTAGAAGCCATGAAATACGAATTGGGATCCATGAGCGAAAACCAAGTATGGACTTTGGTGGACCCTCCTAGCGACCGAAAGGCCGTTGAGTGCAAGTGGATCTTCAAGAAAAAAACAGACGCGGATGGTAATGTTACCGTCTATAAAGCACGGCTTGTTGCTAAAGGTTTTCGACAAGTTCAAGGTGTTGACTACGATGAGAGTTTCTCTCCCGTAGCGATGTTTAAGTCCATTCGGATTTTATTAGCAATTGTTGCGTTTCATGATTATGAAATATGGCAGATGGATGTCAAGACTGCTTTCCTCAATGGCAACATTGATGAAGAGTTGTATATGATGCAACCCGAAGGTTTTTTCGATCCTAAGGATGCTGATAAAGTATGCAAACTTCAGCGTTCCATTTATGGACTGAAGCAAGCATCTCGGAGTTGGAACCTTCGTTTTGATCAAGTGATCAAGAGCTTTGGATTTGTTCCAAATTGCTACGAAGCTTGCATCTACAAGAAAGTGAGTGGGAGCTCGGTGAGGTTTCTGGTACTATATGTGGATGACATATTGATTATTGGAAATGACATCAACATGCTTAACGGTGTGAAGAGTTATTTGAACAAGTGTTTTTCAATGAAAGACCTAGGTGAAGCTGCATATATATTGGGCATCAAAATCTATAGAGATAGACAAAGACGCCTGATAGCTTTAAGCCAGAGTACATACCTAGACAAAGTTCTGAAAAGGTTCAGAATGGATAAGGCAAAGAAAGGTTCAGTGCCCATGTTGTCAGGTAAGATATTGAGCAAGGCTCAGTGTCCAGCTTCGGTAAATGATAGGGAAGCTATGAGCAAAGTGCCTTATGCCTCGGCCATAGGTTCTATCATGTATGCCATGCTGTGTACTAGACCGGATGTGTCCAATGCTCTTAGTTTGACGAGCAGGTATCAAAGTGATCCAGGAGTGGAACACTGGACAGCCGTGAAGAACATCCTAAAGTACCTAAATAGGACTAAAGAAATGTTCTTAGTCTATGGGGGTGATGAACAGCTCATCATAAAAGGTTACGTCGACGCTAGTTTCGACACCGACAAGGATGATTCTAAATCTCAGACAGGATACGTTTATATTTTGAATGGAGGAGCTCTGAGCTAGAGAAGCTGCAAGCAAAGCGTGATCGCGGGATCTACAGTAGAAGCGGAATACATGGCTGCTGCAGAAGCGTCAAGTGAAGGAGTTTGGATCAGAAACTTCATCACTGAGCTTGGTGTGGTTCCAAGTGCATTGGACCCACTGGAGATATTGTGTGACAACACTGGCGCCATAGCACTCGCTAAGGAACCAAGATATCATCCAAAGACCAAGCATATCAACCGCAAGTTTCATATAATCCGAGATTATATAGCAGATGGAGATCTGAAGATTAGCAAAGTACATACAGATCTGAATGTCTCAAATCCATTTACTAAACCTCTTCCACGTGTAAAACATGATCAGCACCTCAGTGCCATGGGTGTGAGATTTTTGCCAAATGTAAACTAGATTATTGACTCTAGTGCAAGTGGGAGACTGTTAGAATTATTCCCTAGAGGCAATAATAAAGATGTTATTATTATAATTCTTGTTCATGATAATGTTTATATTCCATGCTAGAATTGTATTAAGCGGAAACTTTAATACTTGTGTGGTTTGTGAACAACACCGTGTCCCTAGTACGCCTCTATGGACTAGATCATTGATCAATGATGGTTAAGGTTTCCTAACCATAGACATGAGTTGTCAATTGATAATGAGATCATATCATTGGGAGAATGATATGATGGACAAACCCAAACTAAGCGAAGCAATTAGATCGTGTCATCATGTTCGTCTTTGTGAAGCTTTTCTTATGTCAAATATTGTATTCCTTAGACCATGAGATAATACAACTCCCTGGTATCGCAATAAAGCTTTGAGTTCATCAAACGTCATCCTATGAGAGGGTGATCATAAAGGTGTCTCTCAGGTGATCGTAAAGTATCTGTTGGGTTGTATGTATCGAGATGGGATTTGTCCCTCCCAAGTCGGAGAGATATACTTCGGGCCCACTCGGTAATCGATATCAACACCGCTTGCAAGCATGTGGTTAAGGAGTTAATCACAAAGTGATATCGGATTACGGAACGAGTAAAGTACTTGCTATGAACGAGATTGAACTAGGTATGACGGTACCGACGATCAAATCTCGGGCAAGTAAAAATATCGCGAGACGAAGGGAATATATATATGGGATTGATTGAATCCTGGCATCGTGGTTCATCCGATATGATCATCGATGAATGTGTGGGAGTCAATATGGGTTTCCAGACCCCGCTGTTGATTATTGATAGAAGATCATGTCTGCATATTCTCGAACCTACAGGGTCACACACTTAACGTGTCTCGACGCTACGATAGATTGGATAATTGGTTTATGAGTTTTTGTTCGGAGTCTCGGATGGGATCCGGGACATCACGAGAGGTTCCGGAGTGGTCCGGAGTATAAGATTCATATAAGGCAGTGCAGTTTTTGGAGTTCGAAATTGTTCCGGGTTAATCGGTATTGTACCGGAAGCTTCTAGAACCTTCCGGAAGGGGACCAACGTGGCCCCACCTTCCGGGAGGGGGCATGGGCCTATGAGGGAGTGCCCTGGCCGCATTCGGCCAGGGGCACAAGGCCCCATAGGGCCTAGCCGGCCAAGAGAGGTTTAAACTCTAGATAGAGCTTCTAGAAGGGGGGTTTCCTTGCCCCCCACTCTTCCTCCTTGGGGCCGCCGGCCTTGGCTTAGGGGAGGGGCTAGGGCTGCGCCCACCCCTCTATATATAGAGGGCTGGGGGCGCACCAAACCCCTACACCTTCCCCTCCAACCCTAGACGCCCTGCTGCCCTCCTCTCTCCCTCCCGACTACTTGTAGCCAAAGCCCTGCTGCAGAAATTCTCGACCAATTGCACCGCGCCGTCGCGTTGTAGATCCAACCCATCTCTCCACCATACTTGCTGGACCAAGGAAGGAGGAGACGTCGAGGTGCTGCACGTGTGCATCTCACGGAGGCACCGCCACTTGTGGTGCTAGATCGGATCGGATCGCGAGGAGGAGAAGCGAGTACGACTACATCACCCACGTTCCGACGAACGTTCGGCTGTGCGAATCTTCAAGGGTATGAAGATCTAATCCAATCTCTCTCGTTGTTTGCATCTCCTAGATTAGATCTTGGCTTTCCCTCTGTTCGCATCCGTAGAAATTTTTGATTTACTATGCCGCGAAACCCTTCAGGTAGACGATTCTGGGCCCATATAGATCAGCGTTTCATACGAAGAAGCGCCTCGGAGCATCGGAATACCTCCAAACCCATGCAATGGACCCTAGCATATGTATTAAAGTGTGGTGGAATGCTGAAATGTCCAAAACATGGTTCCCAAGTGTAACCCGCTTCGTAGGCATGCACTATCACCGAAAAAACGAAGATCCTTGAATTTAATTGGCTGGGAACTCACCGTTTCGGTGAAACCGGGTTGGATCATGTCATAACTTTTGCACGAACATGGTTTGGAATTATCGTATAACCCAACCAAGCACAAACAAAGAGAAAAATCCACCGGGCTAACCCTTTCATAAGAACATCTAGGGGGGTAGACGATCCAGGCCCACGGATCAGGGTTTTGAAGGGAAGAAGCTCTTGGAGACGTCGGAATACATCCAATCCTTGTAATAGACCCTAGCATATGTATTGAAGTGTGGTGGAATGCTAAGATGTCAAAAACATGGTTCCCAAGTGTGACCCGTTCACAGACATGCGATGTCACCTAAAAACGAAGGTGTTCTAGAAATTTGATTATTAGGGGGTTGAGAACTCCCCATTTCGGTGAAACTAGGTTAGATCTTGTCACAACTTATGCCCAAACATGGTTTGGAATTATCCTATAACCCAACCAAGAACGAACCAAGAGAAAAATCCACCAGGATATACCCCTTTCATAAGAATATCTAGGGGGTAGACGATTTTGGGCCCACAGATTAGGGTTCCACAGGAAGAAACGCCTCGGAGCATCGGAATACCTCCAAACCCATGCAATGGACCCGCATGTGTATTAAAGTCTGGTGGAATGCTGAAATGTCCAAAACATGGTGCCCAAGAGTCACCCTCTTTGCAGACATGCACTATCACCTAAAAACGAGGTTCCTAGAATTTAATTGGCCGGGAACTCCCCGTTTCGGTGAAACTGGGTTGGATCATGTCACAACTTGTGCCCAAACATGGTTTGGAATTATCATATAACCCAACCAAGAACAAACCAAGAGAAAAATCGACCGGGCTACCCCTTTCATAAGAACATCTAGGGGGGTAGACGATCCAGGCCCACGGATCAGGGTTTTGTAGGAAGAAGCTCTTCGGCACATCGGAATACCTCCAAACCATGCAATGGACCCTAGCATCTGTATTAAAGTGTGGTGGAATGCTGAAATGTCCAAAAACCTGGTTCCCAAGCGTGACCCATTTGCAGACATGCGATGTCACCGAAAAACGAAGGTGTAATGGAAATTTAATTATTAGGGGGTCGAGAACTCCCCATTTCGGTGAAACCAGGTTAGATCTTGTCACAACTTATGCCTAAACATGGTCTGGAATTATCCTATAACCCAACCAAGCACAAACCAAGAGAAAAATCCACCGGGCTACCCCTTTCATAAGAACATCTAGGGGGGTTGACGATTCTGGGCCCATATAGATCAGCGTTTCATACGAAGAAGTGCCTCGGAGCATCGGAATACCTCCAAACCCATGCAATGGACCCTAGCATATGTATTAAAGTGTGGTGGAATGCTGAAATGTCCAAAACATGGTGCCCAAGTGTAACCCGCTTCGTAGGCATGCACTATCACCGAAAAAACAAAGATCTTGGAATTTAATTGGCTGGGAACTCCCCGTTTTGGTGAAACCGGGTTGGATCATGTCACAACTTGTGCCCAAACATGGTTTGGAAGTTTCATATAACCCAACAGAGCACAAACCAAGAGAAAAATCCACCAGGCTACCCCTTTCATAAGAACATCTAGGGGTAGATGATCCAGGCCCACAGATCAGGGTTTTATAGGAAGAAGCTCTTCGGGACATCGGAATACCTCCAAACATTGCAATGCACCCTAGCATGTGTATTAAAGTGTGGTGGAATGATGGAATGCCCAAAACCTGGTTCCCAAGTGTGACCCATTCGCAGACATGCGATGTCACCTAAAAATGAAGGTGTTCTAGAAATTTAATTATTAGGGGGTCGAGAACTCCCCATTTCGGTGAAACCAGGTTAGATCTTGTCACAACTTATGCCTAAACATGGTCTGGAATTATCCTATAACCCAACCAAGCACAAACCAATAGAAAAATCCACGGGGCTACCCCTTTCATCAGAACATCTAGGGGGCTTGACGTTTCTGGGCCCATATAGATCAGCGTTTCATACGAAGAAGTGCCTCGAAGCATCGAAATACCTCCAAACCCATGAAATGGACCCTAGCATATGTATTAAAGTGTGGTGGAATGCTGAAATGTCCAAAACATGGTGCCCAAGTGTAACCCGCTTCGTAGGCATGCACTATCACCGAAAAAACGAAGATCCTGGAATTTAATTGGCTGGGAACTCCCCGTTTCGGTGAAACCGGGTTGGATCATGTCACAACTTGTGCCCAAACATGGTTTGGAAGTTTCATATAACCCAACAGAGCACAAACCAAGAGAAAAATCCACCGGGCTACCCCTTTCATAAGAACATCTAGGGGTAGACGATCCAGGCCCACAGATCAGGGTTTTATAGGAAGAAGCTCTTCGGGACATCGGAATACCTCCAAACCTTGCAATGCACCCTAGCATGTGTATTAAAGTGTGGTGGAATGATGAAATGTCCAAAACCTGGTTCCCAAGTGTGACCCGTTCGCGGACATGCGATGTCACCTAAAAACAAAGGTGTTCTGGAAATTTAATTATTTGGGGGTCGAGAACTCCCCATTTCGGTGAAAACAGGTTAGATCTTGTCACAACTTATGCCCAAACATGGTCTGGAACTATCCTATAACCCAACCAAGAACAAACCAAGAGAAAAATCCACCGGGATACCCCTTTCAAAAGTACATCTAGAGGGGTAGACGATTCTGGGCCCAAAGTTCAGGGTTTCATAGGAAGAAGCATCTCGGAGCATCGGAATACCTCCAAACCCATGCAATGGACCCTAGCATGTGTATTAAAGTCTGGTGGAATGCCGAAATGTCCAAAACATGGTTCCCAAGTGTCACCCTCTTTGCAGACATGCACTATCACCTAAAAACGAAGATCCTGGAATTTAATTTGCCGGGAAATCCACGTTTCGGTGAAAATGGGTGGGATCATGTCACAACTTGTGCCCAAACATGGTTTGGAATTACCATATAACCCAACCAAGAACAAACCAAGAGAAAAATCTACCGGGCTACCCCTTTCATCAGAACATCTAGGGGGGTAGACGATAGAGGCCCACGTATCAGGGTTTTGTAGGAAGAAGGTCATCAGAATACCTCCAAACCTTGAAATGGACCCTAGCATGTGTATTAAAGTGTGGTGGAATGCTGAAACGTCCGAAACCTGGTTCCCAAGCGTGACCCGTTTTCAGACATGCGATGTCACCTACAAACGAAGGTGTAATGGAAATTTAATTATTAGGGGATCGAGAACTCCCCATTTCGGTGAAACTAGGTTAGATCTTGTCACAACTTATGCCCAAACAAGGTTTGGAATTATCCTATAACCTAACTAACAACAAACCAAGAGAAAAATCTGCCGGGCTACCCCTTTCATAAGAACATGTAGGGGGGTAGATGATTATGGGCCCATATAGGTCAGGGTTTCATAGGAAGAAGCGCCTCGGAGCATCGGAATAAATCAAAACCCATGCAATGGACCCTAGCATGTGTATTAAAGTGTGGTGGAATGCTGAAATGTGTAAAACATGGTGCCCAAGTGTAACCCGCTTCGTAGGCATGCTGAATTTAATTGGCTGGGAACTCCCCGTTTCGGTGAAACCGGGTTGGATCATGTCACAGCTTGTGCCGAAACATGGTTCGGAATTTTCATATAACCCAACCAAGCACAAACCAAGAACATCTAGGGGGGTAGACGATCCAGGCCCACGGATCAGGGTTTTGTAGGAAGAAGCTCTTCGGGACATCGGAATACCTCCAAACCTTGCAATGCACCCTAGCATGTGTATTAAAGTGTGGTGGAATGCTGACATGTCCAAAACCTGGTTTCCAAGCGTGACCCGTTCGCAGACATGCGATGTCACCTAAAAACGAAGGTTTTCGGGAAATTTAATTATTAGAGGGTCGAGAACTCCCCATTTCAGTGAAAACAGGTTAGATCTTGTCACAACTTATGCCCAAACATGGTCTGGAATTATCCTATAACCCAACCAAGCACAAACCAAGAGAAAAATCCACTGGGCTACCCCTTTCATAAGAACATCTAGGGGTGTAGACGATTCTGGGCCCATATAGATCAGGGTTTCATAGGAATAAGCGCCTCGGAGCATCAGAATACCTCCAAACCCATACAATGGACCCTAGCATGTGTATTAAAGTGTGGTGGAATGCTGAAATGTGCAAAACATGGTGCCCAAGTGTAACCCGCTTAGTAGGCATGCACTATCACCGAAAAAACGAAGATCATGGAATTTAATTGGCTGGGAACTCCCCGTTTCGGTGAAACCGGGTTGGATCATGTCACAATTTGTGCCCAAACATGGTTTGGAATTTTCATATAACCCAACCAAGCACAAACCAAGAGAAAAATCCACCGGGTTACCCCTTTCATAAGAACATCCTGGGGGGTAGATGATCCAGGCCCACGGATCAGGGTTTTGTAGGAAGAAGCTCTTCGGGACATCAGAATACCTCCAAACCTTGCAATGCACCCTAGCATGTGTATTAAAGTGTGGTGGAATGCTGGAATGCCCAAAACCTGGTTCGCAAGTGTGACCCGTTCGCAGACATGCGATGTCACCTAAAAACGAAGGTTTTCTGGAAATTTAATTATTAGAGGGTCGAGAACTCCCCATTTCGGTGAAAACAGGATAGATATTGTCACAACTTATGCCCAAACATGGTCTGGAATTATACTATAACCCAACCAAGCACAAACCAAGAGAAAATCCACCGGGCTACCCCTTTCATAAGAACATCTAGGGGGGTAGACGATTCTGGGCCCACAAGTCAGGGTTTCATAGGAAGAAGCGCCTCGGAGCATCGGAATACCTCCAAACCCATACGATGGACCCTAGCATGTGTATTAAAGTCTGGTGGAATGCTGAAATATCCAAACCATGGTGCCCAAGTGTCACCCTCTTTGCAGACATGCATTATCACCTAAAAACGAGGATCCTAGAATTTAATTGGCCGGGAACTCCCCGTTTATGTGAAACTGGGTTGGATCTTGTCACAATTTGTGCCCAAACATGGTTTGGAATTATCATATAACCCAAACAAAAACAAACCAAGAGAAAAATCGACCGGGCTACCCCTTTAATAAGAACATCTAGGGGGGTAGACTATCCAGGCCCACGGATCAGGGTTTTGTAGGAAGAAGCTCTTCGGGACATCGGAATACCTCCAAACCATGCAATGGACCCTAGCATGTGTATGAAGTGTGGTGGAATGCTGAAATGTCCAAAACCTGGTTCCCAAGCATGACCCGTTCGCAGACATGCGATGTCACCTAAAAACGAAGGTCTTCTGGAAATTTATTATTAGGGTGTAGAGAACTCCCCATTTCGGTAAAACCAGGTTAGGTCTTGTCACAACTTATGCCCAAACATGGTTTGGAATTACCCTATAACCCAACCAAGCACAAACCAAGAGAATAATCCACCGGGCTACCCCTTTCATAAGAACATCTAGGGGGTAGATGATTCTAGGCCCATATAGATCAGGGTTTCATAGGAAGAAGCGCCTCGGAGCATCGGAATACTCCTGACCCATACAATGGACCCAAGCATGTGTATTAAAGTGTGGTGGAATGCTGAAATGTGCAAAACATGGTGCCCAAGTGTAACCCGCTTCGTAGGCAGCACTATCACCGAAAAAACGAAGATCCTGGAATTTAATTGGCTGGGAACTCCCCGTTTCGGTGAAACCGGGTTGGATCATGTCACAATTTGTGCCCAAACATGCTTTGGAATTTTCATATAACACAACCAAGCACAAACCAAGAGAAAAATCCACCGGGCTACCCCTTTCATAAGAACATCTAGGCCTTGTTCGGTTGCCAGTGTTTTATTTCCACATGGAACCAACCCCTGCAGGGATTGGGGTGATCCCATCGTGTCACCCAAACCCCCCACCAACCCTTTCCCACCAATCCCCGCATCTAAACTCTGTTCGGTTTCTAAGTTCTACAGTATGAGCTAGTAGCACAGGAAAATGATAAAACTATGATTCAGAACGCTCTGCCTCCCTCAACTTGAGCAGGCTGATATCTAAAACGCTGCCAAGAAATCACACGTGCTCATAAAACATGTACATAACGAAATAGTTTTGTCGATAGGATAAAGATGGAACATAAGTATCTAAAAAAGCTCAATATTTCAAGCTGGACTTTGACTTGTTTTCGGAAAAATAGTGATGCAACAACCAATAAAAATCAGGGAATTATATGCAGTCTTATGAAGCTTCCTCATGTAGAACCCTAGTTCTTTGCCCTCCAAGATACCCACTGAGCTCACGCGCTGCACCTCCAATCACTGAGTTCACGTGGCATTAATTTTTAGACTGAGTTAAGCTATATACAACAAGAAAAACAAGAAAGAGACCAAAATCAACTATGTAAAATTAATGACTAATGAGCATGAATACTAGAACTCTGCGCATTAACCACGGTGTGGTTCAGCACTCCTCAACCTATACATTAGCTAATTAACTAATGTATGCATGCAGATCAAGCAGCACTGACATTGAATACAATTATATGAATTGAAGAAGTCTCTCACATACATCTTTTTACTAGAACTAATTAACTCCCAGTAAAAGATGCAACCCCTGAACCAAGAATTCTGCACTAGATCTACGGTTCTCCCAGTAAAAAAACATGAATGGATGTGTTGTACGTGTACCAAAAAGAGAAGAACTAAATTCTACACAAGCTCACAGACGGCTGGTCCCTTCATATTTGCATGAACCCTAGACCAACATGCATGCCACGGGAGGGGTAGAAGAAAGAGTACAAGCCAAGGCTCACTACAGCGAAAACCAGGCCTCCACATCCCCGTCCCTGCCACAAGTCAACGCCATAGCCAGGCTGATCCAAGAACTTCAGAGTTTGCTAGAGGAGAGGTGGTTGGGAGTTGGGAGGAAGAGGGGATTTACCGGTGGGGAGCTTCCGTCGTGGGGGAGGGATGCTGGAGATACGGAGGCACCGTCACCGCTGCTGTCGAGTTCTCCTCCGGGTCGCGCCGCCGCCGAGTCTCGTGAGGCATCACTCGGGATGGATTTCTGCCACGGGTTGGGAGAAGATGTTTCAATCCACCATGGAATGAACGGGGTCGGAAGGGTTTGGGCCGGGATGGGTTCCGCGTCGGGAGTAACCGAACGCGCAGTTACGGTGGGCGGGGATTAAATCTCTCGGGAACTGAACCACTCGGGTTAACAGGGATTAGGCCCGGTTCCTCGCCGGGTTGAGGCTAACCGAACAAAGCCCAAGGGGGGTAGATGATCCAGGCCCACGGATCAGGGTTTTGTAGGAAGAAGCTCTTCGGGACATCAGAATACCTCCAAACCTTGCAATGCACCCTAGCATGTGTATTAAAGTGTGTTGGAATGCTGGAATGCCCAAAACCTGGTTCCCAAGTGTGACCCGTTCGCAGACATGCGATGTCACCTAGAAACGAAGGTGTTCTTGAAATTTAATTATTAGGGGGTCGAGAACTCCCCATTTCGCAAACATGGTCTGGAATTATCCTATAACCCAACCAAGCATAAACCAAGAGAAAAATCCACCGGGATACTCCTTTCAAAAGAACATCTAGGGGGTAGACGATTTTGGGCCCACAGTTCAGGGTTTCATAGGAAGAAGCGCCTCGGAGCATCGGAATACCTCCAAACCCATGCAATGGACCCTAGCATGTGTATTAAAGTCTGGTGGAATGCTGAAATGTCCAAATCATGGTGCCCAAGTGTGACCCTCTTTGCAGACATGCACTATCACCTAAAAACGAAGATTCTGGAATTTAATTCGCCGGGAACTCCCCGTTTCGGTGAAACCGGGTGGGATCATGTCACAACTTGTGCCCAAACATGGTTTGGAATTATTATATAACCCAACCAAGCACAAACCAAGAGAAAATTCTACCGGGCTACCCCTTTCATAAGAACATCTAGGGGGAGACGATACAAGCCCACGGATCAGGGTTTTGTCGGAAGAAGCTCTTCGGGTCATCGGAATACCTCCAAACCTTGAAATGGACCCTAGCATGTGTATTAAAGTGTGGTGGAATGCTGAAATGTCCAAAACCTGGTTCCCAAGCGTGAGCCGTTTTTAGACATGCGATGTCACCTAAAAACGAAGGTGTAATGGAAATTTAATTATTAAGGGGTCGAGAACTCCCCATTTCGGTGAAACCAGGTTAGATCTTGTCACAACTTATGCCCAAACATGGTTTGGAATTAGCCTATAACCCAACCAAGCACAAACCAAGGGAAAAATCCGCCGGGCTACCCCTTTCATAAGAACATCTAGGGGGGGTAGACGATTCTGTGCCCACAATTCAGGGTTTCACAGGAAGAAGCGCCTCGGAGCATCGGAATACCTCAAAACCCATGCAATGGACACTATCATGTGTATTAAAGTGTGGTGGAATGCTGAAATGTGCAAAACATGATGCCCAAGTGTAACCCGCTTCGTAGGCATGCACTATCACCGAAAAAACGAAGATCCTGAAATTTAATTGGCTGGGAACTCCCCGTTTCGGTGAAATCGGGTTGGATCATGTCATAGCTTGTGCCGAAACATGGTTTGGAATTTTCATATAACCCAACCAAGCACAAACCAACAGAAAAATCCACCGGGCTACCCCTTTCAGAAGAACATCTAGGGGGGTAGAAGATCCAGGCCCACGGATCAGGGTTTTGTAGGAAGAAGCTCTTCGGGACATCAGAATACCTCCAAACCTTGCAATGCACCCTAGCATGTGTATTAAAGTGTGGTTGAATGCTGACATTTCCAAAACCTGGTTCCCAAGCGTGACCCGTTCGCAGACATGCGATGTCACCTAAAAACGAAGGTGTTCTGGAAATTAAATTATTAGGGGGTCGAGAACTCCCCATTTCGGTGAAATCAGGTTAGATCTTGTCACAACTTATGCCCAAACATGGTCTGGAATTATCCTATAACCCAACCAAGCACAAACCAAGAGAAAAATCCACCGAGCTACCCCTTTCATAAGAACATCTAGGGGTGTAGACGATTCTAGGCCCACAATTCCGGGTTTCGTAGGAAGAAGCGCCTCAGAGCATAGGAATACCTCCAAACCCATACAATGGACCCTAGCATGTGTATTAAAGTGTGGTGGAATGCTGAAATGTGCAAAACATGGTGCCCAAGTGTAACCCGCTTCGTAGGCATGCACTATCACCGAAAAAACGAAGATCCTGGAATTTAATTGGCTGGGAACTCCCCATTTCGGTGAAACCGGGTTGGATCATGTCACAACTTGTGCCCAAACATGGTTTGGAAGTTTCATATAACCTAACCAAGCCCAAACCAAGAGAAAAATCCACCGGGCTACCTCTTTCATAAGAACATCTAGGGGGGTAGACGATCCAGGCCCACGGATCAGGGTTTTATAGGAAGAAGCTCCTCGGGACATCGGAATACCTCCAAACCATGCAATGCACCCTAGCATGTGTATTAATGTGTGGTGGAATGCTGAAATGTCCAAAACCTGGTTCCCAAGTGTGACCCGTTCGCAGACATGCGATGTCACCTAAAAACGAAGGTGTAGTGGAAATTTAATTATTAGGGGGTCGAGAACTCCCCATTTCGGTGAAAACAGGTTAGATTTTGTCACAACTTATGCCCAAACATGGTCTGGAATTATCCTATAACCCAACCAAGCACAAAACAAGAGAAGAATCCACCGGGATACCACTTTCAAAAGTACATCTAGGGCGGTAGACGATTCTGGGCCCATAGTTCAGGGTTTCATAGGAAGAAGCGTCTCGGAGCATCGGAATACCTCCAAACCCATGAAATGGACCCTAGCATGTGTATTAAAGTCTGGTGGAATGGTGAAATGTCCAAAACAGGGTTCCCAAGTGTCACCCTCTTTGCAGACATGCCTTATCACCTAAAAACGAAGATCATGGAATTTAAATCGCCGGGAACTCCCCGTTTCGGTGAACCCGGGTGGGATCATGTCACAACTTGTGCCCAAACATGGTTTGGAATTATCCTATAACCCAACAAAGCACAAACCAAGATAAAAATCTACCGGGCTACCCCTTTCATAAGAACATCTAGGGGGGTAGACGATACAGGCCCACGGACCAGGGTTTTGTAGGAAGAAGCTCTTCGGGTCATCAGAATACCTCCAAACCCATACAATGGACCCTAGCATGTGTATTAAAGTGTGGTGGAATGCTGAAATGTGCAAAACATGGTGCCCAAGTGTAACCGGCTTCGTAGGCATGCACTATCACCGAAAAACGAAGATCCTCAAATTTAATTGGCTGGGAACTCCCCGTTTCGGTGAAACCGGGTTGGATCATGTCACAACTTGTGCCGAAACATGGTTTGGAATTTTCATATAGCCCAACCAAGCACAACCCAAGAGAAAAATCCACCGGGCTACCCCTTTCAGAAGAAAACCTAGGGGGGTAGACGATCGAGGCCCACGGATCAGGGTTTTGTAGGAAGAAGCTCTTCGGGACATCAGAATACCTCCAAACCTTGCAATGCACCCTATCATTTGTATTATAATGTGGTGGAATGCTGACATGTCCAAAACCTGGTTCCCAAGTGTGACCCGTTCGCAGACATGCGATGTCACCTAAAAACGAAGGTGTTCTGGAAATTTAATTATTAGGGGGTCGAGAACTCCCCATTTCGGTGAAAACAGGTTAGATCTTGTCACAACTTATGCCCAAACATGGTCTGGAATTATCCTATAACCCAACCAAGCACAGACCAAGAGAAAAATCCACCGGGCTACCCCTTTCATAAGAACATCTAGGGGGTAGACGATTCTGGGCCCACAATTCCGGGTTTCATAGGAAGAAGTGCCTCGGAGCATAGGAATACCTCCAAACCCATACAATGGACCCTAGCATGTGTATTAAAGTGTGGTGGAATGCTGAAATGTGCAAAACATGGTGCCCAAGTGTAACCCGCTTCGTAGGTATGCACTATCACCGAAAAAACGAAGATCCTGGAATTTAATTGGCTGGGAACTCCCCGTTTCGGTGAAACCGGGTTGGATCATGTCACAACTTGTGCCCAAACATGGTTTGGAAGTTTCATATAACCCAACCAAGCACAAACCAAGAGAAAAATCCACCGGGCTACCCCGTTCATAAGAACATCTAGGGCGGTAGACGATCCATGACCACGGATCAGGGTTTTATAGGAAGAAGCTCCTCGGGACATCGGAATACCTCCAAACCATGCAATGCACCCTAGCATGTGTATTAATGTGTGGTGGAATGCTGAAATGTCCAAAACCTGGTTCCCAAGTGTGACCCGTTCGCAGACATGCGATGTCACCTAAAAACGAAGGTGTAGTGGAAATTTAATTATTAGGGGGTCGAGAACTCCCCATTTCGGTGAAAACAGGTTAGATCTTGTCACAACTTATGCCCAAACATGGTCTGGAATTATCCTATAACCCAACCAAGCACAAAACAAGAGAAGAATCTACCGGGATACCACTTTCAAAAGTACATCTAGGGCGGTAGACGATTCTGGGCCCATAGTTCAGGGTTTCATAGGAAGAAGCGTCTCGGAGCATCGGAATACCTCCAAACCCATGAAATGGACCCTAGCATGTGTATTAAAGTCTGGTGGAATGCTGAAATGTCCAAAACAGGGTTCCCAAGTGTCACCCTCTTTGCAGACATGCACTAACTCCTAAAAACGAAGATCATGGAATTTAAATCGCCGGGAACTCCCCGTTTCGGTGAACCCGGGTGGGATCATGTCACAACTTGTGCGCAAACATGGTTTGGAATTATCCTATAACCCAAGAAAGCACAAACCAAGATAAAAATCTACCGGGCTACCCCTTTCATAAGAACATCTAGGGGGGTAGACGATACAGGCCCACGGACCAGGGTTTTGTAGGAAGAAGCTCTTCGGGTCATCAGAATACCTCCAAACCCATACAATGGACCCTAGCATGTGTATTAAAGTGTGGTGGAATGCTGAAATGTGCAAAACATGGTGCCCAAGTGTAACCGGCTTCGTAGGCATGCACTATCACCGAAAAACGAAGATCCTCAAATTTAATTGGCTGGGAACTCCCCGTTTCGGTGAAACCGGGTTGGATCATGTCACAACTTGTGCCGAAACATGGTTTGGAATTTTCATATAGCCCAACCAAGCACAACCCAAGAGAAAAATCCACCGGGCTGCCCCTTTCAGAAGAACATCTAGGGGGGTAGACGATCGAGGCCCACGGATCAGGGTTTTGTAGGAAGAAGCTCTTCGGGACATCAGAATACCTCCAAACCTTGCAATGCACCCTATCATTTGTATTATAATGTGGTGGAATGCTGACATGTCCAAAACCTGGTTCCCAAGTGTGACCCGTTCGCAGACATGCGATGTCACCTAAAAACGAAGGTGTTCTGGAAATTTAATTATTAGGGGGTCGAGAACTCCCCATTTCGGTGAAAACAGGTTAGATCTTGTCACAACTTATGCCCAAACATGGTCTGGAATTATCCTATAACCCAACCAAGCACAGACCAAGAGAAAAATCCACCGGGCTACCCCTTTCATAAGAACATCTAGGGGGGTAGACGATTCTGGGCCCACAATTCCGGGTTTCATAGGAAGAAGTGCCTCGGAGCATAGGAATACCTCCAAACCCATACAATGGACCCTAGCATGTGTATTAAAGTGTGGTGGAATGCTGAAATGTGCAAAACATGGTGCCCAAGTGTAACCCGCTTCGTAGGTATGCACTATCACCGAAAAAACGAAGATCCTGGAATTTAATTGGCTGGGAACTCCCCGTTTCGGTGAAACCGGGTTGGATCATGTCACAACTTGTGCCCAAACATGGTTTGGAAGTTTCATATAACCCAACCAAGCACAAACCAAGAGAAAAATCCACCGGGCTACCCCGTTTATAAGAACATCTAGGGCGGTAGACGATCCATGACCACGGATCAGGGTTTTATAGGAAGAAGCTCCTCGGGACATCGGAATACCTCCAAACCATGCAATGCACCCTAGCATTTGTATTAAAGTGTGGTGGAATGCTGAAATGTCCAAAACCTGGTTCCCAAGTGTGACCCGTTCGCAGACATGCGATGTCACCTAAAAACGAAGGTGTTCTGGAAATTTAATTATTAGGGGGTCGAGAACTCCCCATTTCGGTGAAAACAGGTTATATCTTGTCACAACTTATGCCCAAACATGGTCTGGAATTATCCTATAACCCAACCAAGCACAAACCAAGAGAAGAATCCACCGGGATACCCCTTTCAAAAGTACATCTAGGGGGGTAGACGATTCTGGGCCCACAGTTCAGGGTTTCATAGGAAGAGGCGTCTCGGATCATCGGAATACCTCCAAACCCATGCTATGGACCCTAGCATGTGTATTAAAGTCTGGTGGAATGCTGAAATGTCGAAAACATGGTTCCCAAGTGTCACCCTCTTTGCAGACATGCACTATCACCTAAAAATGAAGATCCTGGAATTTAATTCGCCGGGAACTCCCCGTTTCGGTGAAACCGGGTGGGATTATGTCACAACTTGTGCCCAAACATGGTTTGGAATTATCATATAACCCAACCAAGCACAAACCAAGAGAAAAATCTACCGGGCTACCCCTTTCATAAGAACATCTAGGGGGGTAGACGATACAGGCCCACGGACCAGGGTTTTGTAGGAAGAAGCTCTTCAGGTCATCGGAGTACCTCCAAACCTTGAAATGGACCCTAGCATGTGTATTAAAGTGTGGTGGAATGCTGAAATGTCCAAAACCTGGTTCCCAAGCGTGACCCGTTTTCAGACATGCGATGTCACCTAAAAACGAAGGTGTAATGGAAATTTAATTATTAGGGGGTCGAGAACTCCCCATTTCGGTGAAACCAGGTTAGATCTTGTCACAACTTATGCCCAAACATGGTTTGGAATTATCCTATAACCCAACCAAGAACAAACCAAGAGAAAAATCCGCCGGGCTACCCCTTTCATAAGAACATCTAGGGGGTAGACGATTCTGGGCCCATATAGGTGAGGGTTTCATAGGAAGAAGCGCCTCGGACCATCGGAATACCTCAAAACCCATGCAATGGACCCTAGCATGTGTATTAAAGTGTGGTGGAATGCTGAAATGTCCAAAACAAGGTGCCCAAGTGTCTCCCTCTTTGCAGACATGCACTATCACCTAAAAACGAAGATCCTGGAATTTAATTGGCCGCGAACTCCCCGTTTCGGTGAAACCGGGTTGGATCATGTCACAAATTGTGCCCAAACATGGTTTGGAATTATCATATAACCCAACCAAGCAGAACCAAGAGAAAAACCCACCGGGCTACCCCTTTCATCAGAACATCTAGGGGGGTAGACGATCCAGGCCCACGGATCAGTGTTTTGTAGGAAGAAGCTCTTCGGGACATAAGAATACCTCCAAACCTTGCAATGGACCCTAGAATGTGTATTAAAGTGTGGTGGAATGGTGAAATGTCCAAAACCTGGTTCCCAAGCGTGACCCGTTCGCAGACATGCGATGTCACCTCAAAACGAAGGTGTTCTGGAAATTTAATTATTAGGGGTCGAGAACTCCCCATTTCGGTGAAAACAGGTTAGATCTTGTCACAACTTATGCCCAAACATGGTCTGGAATTATCCTATAACCCAACCAAGCACAAACCAAGAGAAAAATCTACCGGGCTACCCCTTTCATAAGAACATCTAGGGGGGTAGACGATTCTGGGCCCATATAGATCAGGGTTTCATAGGAAGAAGCGCCTCGGAATACCTCCAAACCCATGCAATGGACCCTAGCATGTGTATTAAAGTGTGGTGGAATGCTGAAATCTCCAAAACTTGGTGCCCAAGTGTCTCCCTCTTTGCAGACATGCACTATCACCTAAAAACGAAGATCCGAGAATTTAATTGGCCGGGAACTCCCCGTTTTGGTGAAACCGGGTTGAATCATGTCACAAATTGTGCCCAAACATGGTTTGGAATTATCATATAACCCAACCAAGCACAACCAAGATAAAAACCCACCGGGCTACCCCTTTCATCAAAACATCTAGGGGGTAGACGATACAAGCCCACGGATCAGGGTTTTGTCGGAAGAAGCTCTTCGGGTCATCGGAATACCTCCAAACCTTGAAATGGACCCTAGCATGTGTATTAAAGTGTGGTGGAATGCTGAAATGTACAAAACCTGGTTCCCAAGCGTGAGCCGTTTTTAGACATGCGATGTCACCTAAAAACGAAGGTGTAATGGAAATTTAATTATTAAGGGGTCGAGAACTCCCCATTTCGGTGAAACCAGGTTAGATCTTGTCACAACTTATGCCCAAACATGGTTTGGAATTAGCCTATAACCCAACCAAGCACAGACCAAGGGAAAAATCCGCCGGGCTACCCCTTTCATAAGAACATCTAGGGGGGTAGACGATTCTGTGCCCACAATTCAGGGTTTCACAGGAAGAAGCGCCTCGGAGCATCGGAATACCTCAAAACCCATGCAATGGACACTATCATGTGTATTAAAGTGTGGTGGAATGCTGAAATGTGCAAAACATGATGCCCAAGTGTAACCCGCTTCGTAGGCATGCACTATCACCGAAAAAACGAAGATCCTGAAATTTAATTGGCTGGGAACTCCCCGTTTCGGTGAAATCGGGTTGGATCATGTCATAGCTTGTGCCGAAACATGGTTTGGAATTTTCATATAACCCAACCAAGCACAAACCAACAGAAAAATCCACCGGGCTACCCCTTTCAGAAGAACATCTAGGGGGGTAGAAGATCCAGGCCCACGGATCAGGGTTTTGTAGGAAGAAGCTCTTCGGGACATCAGAATAACTCCAAACCTTGCAATGCACCCTAGCATGTGTATTAAAGTGTGGTTGAATGCTGACATTTCAAAAACCTGGTTCCCAAGCGTGACCCGTTCGCAGACATGCGATGTCACCTAAAAACGAAGGTGTTCTGGAAATTAAATTATTTGGGGGTCGAGAACTCCCCATTTCGGTGAAATCAGGTTAGATCTTGTCACAACTTATGCCCAAACATGGTCTGGAATTATCCTATAACCCAACCAAGCACAAACCAAGAGAAAAATCCACCGAGCTACCCCTTTCATAAGAACATCTAGGGGGGTAGACGATTCTAGGCCCACAATTCCGGGTTTCGTAGGAAGAAGCGCCTCAGAGCATAGGAATACCTCCAAACCCATACAATGGACCCTAGCATGTGTATTAAAGTGTGGTGGAATGCTGAAATGTGCAAAACATGGTGCCCAAGTGTAACCCGCTTCGTAGGCATGCACTATCACCGAAAAAACGAAGATCCTGGAATTTAATTGGCTGGGAACTCCCCATTTCGGTGAAACCGGGTTGGATCATGTCACAACTTGTGCCCAAACATGGTTTGGAAGTTTCATATAACCCAACCAAGCCCAAACCAAGAGAAAAATCCACCGGGCTACCTCTTTCATAAGAACATCTAGGGGGGTAGACGATCCAGGCCCACGGATCAGGGTTTTATAGGAAGAAGCTCCTCGGGACATCGGAATACCTCCAAACCATGCAATGCACCCTAGCATGTGTATTAATGTGTGGTGGAATGCTGAAATGTCCAAAACCTGGTTCCCAAGTGTGACCCGTTCGCAGACATGCGATGTCACCTAAAAACGAAGGTGTAGTGGAAATTTAATTATTAGGGGGTCGAGAACTCCCCATTTCGGTGAAAACAGGTTAGATCTTGTCACAACTTATGCCCAAACATGGTCTGGAATTATCCTATAACCCAACCAAGCACAAAACAAGAGAAGAATCCACCGGGATACCACTTTCAAAAGTACATCTAGGGCGGTAGACGATTCTGGGCCCATAGTTCAGGGTTTCATAGGAAGAAGCGTCTCGGAGCATCGGAATACCTCCAAACCCATGAAATGGACCCTAGCATGTGTATTAAAGTCTGGTGGAATGCTGAAATGTCCAAAACAGGGTTCCCAAGTGTCACCCTCTTTGCAGACATGCACTATCACCTAAAAACGAAGATCATGGAATTTAAATCGCCGGGAACTCCCCGTTTCGGTGAACCCGGGTGGGATCATGTCACAACTTGTGCCCAAACATGGTTTGGAATTATCCTCTAACCCAACAAAGCACAAACCAAGATAAAAATCTACCGGGCTACCCCTTTCATAAGAACATCTAGGGGGGTAGACGATACAGGCCCACGGACCAGGGTTTTGTAGGAAGAAGCTCTTCGGGTCATCAGAATACCTCCAAACCCATACAATGGACCCTAGCATGTGTATTAAAGTGTGGTGGAATGCTGAAATGTGCAAAACATGGTGCCCAAGTGTAACCGGCTTCGTAGGCATGCACTATCACCGAAAAACGAAGATCCTCAAATTTAATTGGCTGGGAACTCCCCGTTTCGGTGAAACCGGGTTGGATCATGTCACAACTTGTGCCGAAACATGGTTTGGAATTTTCATATAGCCCAACCAAGCACAACCCAAGAGAAAAATCCACCGGGCTACCCCTTTCAGAAGAACATCTAGGGGGGTAGACGATCGAGGCCCACGGATCAGGGTTTTGTAGGAAGAAGCTCTTCGAGACATCAGAATACCTCCAAACCTTGCAATGCACCCTAGCATTTGTATTATAATGTGGTGGAATGCTGCTGACATGTCCAAAACCTGGTTCCCAAGTGTGACCCGTTCGCAGACATGCGATGTCACCTAAAAACGAAGGTGTTCTGGAAATTTAATTATTAGGGGGTCGAGAACTCCCCATTTCGGGTGAAAACAGGTTAGATCTTGTCACAACTTATGCCCAAACATGGTCTGGAATTATCCTATAACCCAACCAAGCACAGACCAAGAGAAAAATCCACCGGGCTACCCCTTTCATAAGAACATCTAGGGGGGTAGACGATTCTGGGCCCACAATTCCGGGTTTCATAGGAAGAAGTGCCTCGGAGCATAGGAATACCTCCAAACCCATACAATGGACCCTAGCATGTATTAAAGTGTGGTGGAATGCTGAAATGTGCAAAACATGGTGCCCAAGTGTAACCCGCTTCGTAGGTATGCACTATCACCGAAAAAACGAAGATCCTGGAATTTAATTGGCTGGGAACTCCCCGTTTCGGTGAAACCGGGTTGGATCATGTCACAACTTGTGCCCAAACATGGTTTGGAAGTTTCATATAACCCAACCAAGCACAAACCAAGAGAAAAATCCACCGGGCTACCCCGTTCATAAGAACATCTAGGGGGTAGACGATCCATGACCACGGATCAGGGTTTTATAGGAAGAAGCTCCTCGGGACATCGGAATACCTCCAAACCATGCAATGCACCCTAGCATGTGTATTAATGTGTGGTGGAATGCTGAAATGTCCAAAACCTGGTTCCCAAGTGTGACCCGTTCGCAGACATGCGATGTCACCTAAAAACGAAGGTGTAGTGGAAATTTAATTATTAGGGGTCGAGAACTCCCCATTTCGGTGTGAAAACAGGTTAGATCTTGTCACAACTTATGCCCAAACATGGTCTGGAATTATCCTATAACCCAACCAAGCACAAAACAAGAGAAGAATCCACCGGGATACCACTTTCAAAGAACATCTAGGGCGGTAGACGATTCTTGGCCCATAGTTCAGGGTTTCATAGGAAGAAGCGTCTCGGAGCATCGGAATACCTCCAAACCCATGAAATGGACCCTAGCATGTGTATTAAAGTCTGGTGGAATGCTGAAATGTCCAAAAACAGGGTTCCCAAGTGTCACCCTCTTTGCAGACCATGCACTAACACCTAAAAACGAAGATCATGGAATTTTAAATCGCCGGGAACTCCCGTTTCGGTGAACCCGGGTGGGATCATGTCACAACTTGTGCCCAAACATGGTTTGGAATTATCCTATAACCCAACAAAGCACAAACCAAGAAAAAATCTACCGGGCTACCCCTTTCATAAGAACATCTAGGGGGGTAGACGACTACAGCCCACGGACAGGGTTTTGTAGGAAGAAGCTCTTCGGGTCATCAGAATACCTCCAAACCCATACAATGGACCCTAGCATGTGTATTAAAGTGTGGTGGAATGCTGAAATGTGCAAAACATGGTGCCCAAGTGTAACCGGCTTCGTAGGCATGCACTATCACCGAAAAACGAAGATCCTCAAATTTAATTGGCTGGAACTCCCCGTTTCGGTGAAACCGGGTTGGATCATGTCACAACTTGTGCCGAAACATGGTTTGGAATTTTCATATAGCCCAACCAAGCACAACCAAGAGAAAAATCCACCGGGCTACCCCTTTCAGAAGAACATCTAGGGGGGTAGACGATCGAGGCCCACGGATCAGGGTTTTGTAGGAAGAAGCTCTTCGGGACATCAGAATACCTCCAAACCTTGCAATGCACCCTATCATTTGTATTATAATGTGGTGGAATGCTGACATGTCCAAAACCTGGTTCCCAAGTGGACCCGTTCGCAGGACATGCGATGTCACCTAAAAACGAAGGTGTTCTGGAAATTTAATTATTAGGGGGTCGAGAACTCCCCATTTCGGTTGAAAACAGGTTAGATCTGTTCACAACATTACAAATTCCAAATGAACATGGTCTGGATTATCCTATAACCCAACCAAGCACAGACCAAGAGAAAAATCCACCGGGCTACCCCTTTCATAAGAACATCTAGGGGGGTAGACGATTCTGGGCCACAATTCCGGGTTTCATAGGAAGAAGTGCCTCGGAGCATAGGAATACCTCCAAACCCATACAATGGACCCTAGCATGTGTATTAAAGTGTGGTGGAATGCTGAAATGTGCAAAACATGGTGCCCAAGTGTAACCCGCTTCGTAGGTATGCACTATCACCGAAAAAACGAAGATCCTGGAATTTAATTGGCTGGGAACTCCCCGTTTCGGTGAAACCGGTTGGATCATGTCACAACTTGTGCCCAAACATGGTTTGGAAGTTTCATATAACCCAACCAAGCACAAACCAAGAGAAAAATCCACCGGGCTACCCCGTTCATAAGAACATCTAGGGCGGTAGACGATCCATGACCTCGGGACATCGGAATACCTCCAAACCATGCAATGCACCCTAGCATTTGTATTAAAGTGTGGTGGAATGCTGAAATGTCCAAAACCTGGTTCCCAAGTGTGACCCGTTCGCAGACATGCGATGTCACCAAAACGAAGGTGTTCTGGAAATTTAATTATTAGGGGGTCGAGAACTCCCCATTTCGTTGAAAACAGGTTATATCTTGTCACAACTTATGCCCAAACATGGTCTGGAATTATCCTATAACCCACCAAGCACAAACCAAGAGAAGAATCCACCGGGATACCCCTTTCAAAAGTACATCTAGGGGGGTAGACGATTCTGGGCCCACAGTTCAGGGTTTCATAGGAAGAGGCGTCTCGGATCATCGGAATACCTCCAAACCCATGCTATGGACCCTAGCATGTGTATTAAAGTCTGGTGGAATGCTGAAATGTCCAAAACATGGTTCCCAAGTGTCACCTCTTTGCAGACATGCACTATCACCTAAAAATGAAGATCCTGGAATTTAATTCGCCGGGAACTCCCCGTTTCGGTGAAAACCGTGGGATTATGTCACAACTTGTGCCCAAACATGGTTTGGAATTATCATATAACCCACCAAGCACAAACCAAGAGAAAAATCTACCGGGCTACCCCTTTCAAAGAACATCTAGGGGGGTAGACGATACAGGCCCACGGACCAGGGTTTTGTAGGAAGAAGCTCTTCAGGTCATCGGAGTACCTCCAAACCTTGAAATGGACCCTAGCATGTGTATTAAAGTGTGGTGGAATGCTGAAATGTCCAAAACCTGGTTCCCAAGCGTGACCCGTTTTCAGACATGCGATGTCACCTAAAAACGAAGGTGTAATGGAAATTTAATTATTAGGGGGTCGAGAACTCCCCATTTCGGTGAAACCAGGTTAGATCTTGTCACAACTTATGCCCAAACATGGTTTGGAATTATCCTATAACCCAACCAAGAACAAACCAAGAGAAAAATCCACCGGGCTACCCCTTTCATAAGAACATCTAGGGGGGTAGACGATTCTGGGCCCATATAGGTGAGGGTTTCATAGGAAGAAGCGCCTCGGACCATCGGAATACCTCAAAACCCATGCAATGGACCCTAGCATGTGTATTAAAGTGTGTGGTGGAATGCTGAAATGTCCAAAACAAGGTGCCCAAGTGTCTCCCTCTTTGCAGACATGCACTATCACCTAAAAACGAAGATCCTGGAATTTAATTGGCCGCGAACTCCCCGTTTCGGTGAAACCGGGTTGGATCATGTCACAAATTGTGCCCAAACATGGTTTGGAATTATCAATAACCCAACCAAGCAAGAGAACCAAGAGAAAAAACCCACCGGGCTACCCCTTTCATCAGAACATCTAGGGGGGTAGATGATCCAGGCCCACGGATCAGTGTTTTGTAGGAAGAAGCTCTTCGGGACATAAGAATACCTCCAAACCTTGCAATGGACCCTAGCCTGTGTATAAATGTATTAAAGTGTGGTGGAATGGTGAAATGTCCAAAACCTGGTTCCCAAGCGTGACCCGTTCGCAGACATGCGATGTCACCTCAAAACGAAGGTGTTTTGGGAAATTTAATTATTAGGGGGTCGAGAACTCCCCATTTCGGTGAGAAAACAGGTTAGATCTTGTCACAACTTATGCCCAAACATGGTCTGGAATTATCCTATAACCCAACCAAGCACAAACCAAGAGAAAAATCTACCGGCTACCCCTTTCATAAGAACATCTAGGGGGGTAGACGATTCTGGGCCCATATAGATCAGGGTTCATAGAAGAAGAAGCGCCTCGGAATACCTCCAAACCCATGCAATGGACCCTAGCATGTGTATTAAGTGTGGTGAATGCTGAAATCTCCAAAACATGGTGCCCAAGTGTCTCCCTCTTTGCAGACATGCACTATCACCTAAAAACGAAGATCCGAGAATTTAATTGGCCGGGAACTCCCCGTTTTGGTGAAACCGGGTTGAATCATGTCACAAATTGTGCCCAAACATGGTTTGGAAATTCATATAACCCAACCAAGCACAACCAAGAGAAAAACCCACCGGGCTACCCCTTTCATCAAAACATCTAGGGGGTAGACGATCCAGTCCCACGGATCAGTGTTTTGTAGGAAGAACCTCTTCGGGACATCGGAATACCTCAAACCTTGCAATGGACCCTAGCATGTGTATTAAAGTGTGATGGAATGCTGAAATGTCCAAAATCTGGTTCCCAAGCGTGACCCATTTTCAGACATGTGATGTCACATAAAAACGAAGGTGTAATGGAAATTTAATTATTAGGGGGTCGAGAACTCCCCATTTCGGTGAAAACGAGGTTAGATCTTGTCACAACATATGCCCAAACATGGTTTAGAATTATCCTATAACCCTACCACGCACAAACCAAGAGAAAAATTCCACTTGGCTAGCCATTTCATAAGAACATCTAGGGGGGGTAGACGATTCTAGGCCCATATAGATCAGGGTTTCATAGGAAGAAGCGCCTCGGAGCATCGGAATACCTCCAAACCCATGAAATGGTCCCTAGCATGTGTATTAAAGTGTGGTGGAATGCTGAAATGTACAAAACAAGGTGCCCAAGTGTCTCCCTCTTTGCAGAGACTGCACTATCACCTAAAAACGAAGATCCTGGAATTTAATTGGCGGCGAACTCCCCGTTTCGGTGAAACCGGGTTGGATCATGTCACAACTTGTGCCCAAACATGGTTTGGATTATCATATAACCCAACCAAGCAAAACCAAGAGAAAAACCCACTAGGCTACCCCTTTCATCAGAACATCTAGGGGGGTAGACGATCCAGGCCCACGGATTAGTGTTTTGTAGGAGGAAGAAGCTCTTTGGACATAAGAATACCTCCAAACCATGCAATGGACCCTAGAATGTGTATTAAAGTGTGGTGGAATGTTGAAATGTCCAAAAACCTGGTTCCCAAGCATGACCCGTTCGCAGACCTGCGATGTCACCTCAAAACGAAGGTGTTCTCGAAATTTAATTATTAGGGGGTCGAGAACTCCCCATTTCGGTAAAAATAGGTTAGATCTTGTCACAACTTATGCCCAAACATGGTCTGGAATTATCCTATAACCCAACCACGCACAAACCAAGAGAAAATTCCACCGGGCTACCCCTTCCCTAAGAACATCTAGGGGGTAGACGATTCTGGGCCCATATAGATCAGGGTTTCGTAGGAAGAAGCGCCTCGGAGCATCGGAATACCTCCAAACCCATGCAATGGACCCTAGCTTGTGTATTAAAGTGTGGTGGAATGCTGAAATGTCCAAAACATGGTGCCCAAGTGTCTCCCTCTTTGCAGACATGCACTATCACCTAAAAACGAAGATCCTAGAATTTAATTGGCCGGGAACTCCCTGTTTCGGTGAAACCGGGTTGGATCATGTCACAACTTGTGCCCAAACATGGTTTGGAATTATCATATAACCAAACCAAGAAAAACCAAGAGAAAAAATCCACCGGGCTGGCCCCTTTTATAAGAACATCTAGGGGGGTAGACGATCCAGGCCCACGGATCAGTGTTTTGTAGGGAAGAAGCTCTTCGAGACATCGGAATACCTCCAAACCTTGCAATAGACCCTAGCATGTGTATTAAAGTGTGGTGGAATGCTGAAATGTCCCAAAACATGGTTCCCAAGTGTGTCACGTTCGCAGACATGCGATGTCACCTAAAAACGAAGGTGTTCTAGAAAATAAATTATTAGGGGGTCGAGAACTCCCCATTTTGTGTGAAACCAGGTTAGATCTTGTCATGAATTATTTCCAAACATGGTTTGGAATTATCCTATAACCCATCCATGCACAAACCAAGAGAAAAAAATGCACAGGGCTACCCCTTTCATAAGAACATCTAGGGGGGTAGACGCTTCTGGGCCCACAAATCAGGGTTTCATAGGAAGAGCGCCTCGAGCATCGGAATACCTCCAAACCGATGCAATGGACCCTAGCATGTGTATTAAAGTGTGGTGGAATGCTGAAATGTCCAAAAACATGGTGCCCAAGTGTCACCCTCTTTGCAGACATGCACTATCACCTAAAAACGAAGATCCTGGAATTTTAATGGCCGGGAACTCCCCGTTTTGGTAAAACCGGCTGGATAAATGTCGCAACTTGTGCCCAAACATGGTTTGGAATTATCATATAACCCAAACAAGCAAAAACCAAGAGAAAAATCCACCGGGCTACCCTTTCATAAGAACATCTAGGGGGTAGACGATCCAGGCCCACCATCAGGGTTTTGTAGGAAGAAGATCTTCGAGACATCGGAATACCTCCAAACCTTTAAATGGACACTAGAATGTGTATTAAACTGTGGTGGAATGCTGAAATGTCCAAAAACATGGTGACCAGTGTCACCTCTTTGCAGACATGCACTATCACCTAAAAACGAAGATCCTGGAATTTAATTGGCCGGAACTCCCCGTTTCGATGAAACCGGGTTGGATCATGTCACAACTTATGCCCAAAAATGGTTTGGAATTATCATAAACCCAACCCAAGAACAACCCAGATAAAAAATCCACCGGGATACCCCTTTCATAAAGAACATCTGGGGGGTAGACGATCCGACCACGGATCAGGGTTTTGTAGGAAGAAGCTCTTCGGGACATCAGAATACCTCCAAACCTTGCAATGGACGCTAGCATGTGTATTAAAGTGTGGTGGAATGCTGAATGTCCAACACATGTTCACAATCATGACCCGTTCGCAGACATGCGATGTCTCCTAAAAACGAAGGTGTTTTTGGAAATTTAATTATTAGGGGTCGAGAACTCCCCATTTCGGTGAAACCAGGTTAGATATTGTCACAACTTATGCCCAAACATGGTTGGGAATTATCCTATAACCCAAACATGCACAAAAAAAGAGAAAAAATCCATCGCGCTACCCCTTTCATAAGAAAATCTAGGGGGTAGACGATTTAGGCCCACAGATCGGGTTTCATAGGAAGAAGCGCCTCGGAGCATCGGAATACCTCCAACTCATGCAATGGACCTTAGCATGTGTATTAAGTGTGGTGGAATGCTGAAATGTGACAACACATGGAGCCCAAGTGTCACCCTCTTTCAGACATGCACTATCACCTAAAAACAAAGTTCCTGGAATTTAATTGGCTAGGAACTCCCCGTTTCGGTGAAACGGGTTGAATCATGTCACCAACTTGTGCCCAAACATGGTTTGGAATTATCATATAAACCCAAACAAGCACAAAACCAAGAGAAAAATCCAGAGGGTTGCCCCTTCATAAGAACATCTAGGGGGTAGACGATCCAGGACCACATATCATGGGTTTGTAGGGAAGAAGCTCTTCCAGACATCGGAATACCTCCAAACCTTGCAATAGATCCTAGCATGTGTATTAAAGTGTGGTGGAATGCTGAAATGTCCAAAACATTGTTCCCAAGTGTGACCCATTCGCAGACATGCGATGTGACCTAAAAACGAAGGTGTTCTAGAATTTAATTATTAGGGGGTTGAGAACTCCCCATTTCTGTGAAACCAGGTAAAGATCTTGTCACGACTTATGCCAAACTTGCTTTGGAATATTCTATAACCCAACCATGCTAAACCAAGAGAAAAAGTCACCAGGCTTACCCCTTTCATAAGAACATCTAGGGGGTAGACGATTCTGGGCCACGGATCAGGGTTCATAGGAAGAAGCGCCTCAGAGCATCGGAATACATCCAAACCCATCCAATGGACCCTATCATGTGTATTAAAGTGTGTTTGAATGCTGAAATGTCCAAAGCATGGTGCCCAAGGTGTCACCCTCTTTGCACACTGCACTATCACTAAAAACAGATCCTAGAATTTAATTGGCCGGGAAATCCCCGTTTCAGTAAACCGGGTTGGATATATCACAACTTGTTCCCAAAACATGGTTTGGAATTATCATTTGACCCAAGCAAGCACAAACCAAGAGAAAAATCCACCGGGCTACCCTTTCATAAGAACATCTAGGGGGGTAGACGATCCAGGCCCACGGATCAGGTTTTGTAGGAAGAAGATCTTCGAGACATCGGAATACCTCCAAACCTAGCAATGGACCCTAGCATGTATATTAAGCTATGGTGGAATACTGAAATGTCCAAAACCTGGTTCCCAAGCGTGACCCATTCGCAGACATGCAATGTCACCTAAAAACAAAGGTGTTCTGGAAATTTAATTATTTTGGGGACAAGAACTCCCCATTTCGGTGAAACCAGGTTAGATCTTGTCATAACTTATGCCCAAACATGGTTTGGAATTATCCTATAAACCAACCAAGCACAAACCAAGAGAAAAATCCACCGGGCTACCCCTTTCATAAGAACATTAGGGGGTAGACGATTCTAGGCCCACAGATCAGGGTTTCATAGGAAGAAACGCCTCGGAGCATCGGAATACCTCCAAACCC
>OU342733.1:168452898-168478603 GCA_910589765.1 Avena atlantica | reverse complement strand
CCCTTTCATAAGAACATCTAGGGGTAGACGATACGGGCCCACGGGTCAGGGTTTTGTAGGAAGAAGCTCTTCGAGTCATCGGAATACCTCCAAACCTTGCAATGCACCCTAGCATGTGTATTAAAGTGTGGTGGAATGCTGAAATGTCCAAAACCTGGTTCCCAAGCGTGATCCGTTTTCAGACATGCGATGTCCCTAAAAATGAAGGTGTAATGGAATTTTAATTATTAGGGGGTCGAGAACTCCCCATCTCGGTGAAACCAGGTTAGATCTTGTCACAACTTATGCCCAAACATGGTTTGGAATTATCCTATAACCCAACCAAGCACAAACCAAGTGAAAAATCCGCAGGGCTACCCTTTTCATAAGAACATCTAGGGGGGTAGACGATTATGTGCCCACAATTCAGGGTTTCGTAGGAAGAAGCGCCTCGGAGCATCGGAATACCTCAAAACCCATGCAATGGACCCTAGCATGTGTATTAAAGTGTGGTGGAATGCTGAAATGCGCAAAACATAGTGCCCAAGTGTAACCTGCTTCGTAGGCATGCACTATCACTGAAAAAACGAAGATCCTGAAATTTAATTGGCTGGGAACTCCCCGTTTCGGTGAAACCGGGTTGGATCATGTCATAGCTTGTGCCGAAACATGGTTTGGAATTTTCATATAACCCAACCAAGCACAAACCAAGAGAAAAATCCACCGGGCTATCCCTTTCAGAAGAACATCTAGGGGGTAGAAGATCCAGGCCCACGGATCAGGGTTTTGTAGGAAGAAGCTCTTCGGGACATCAGAATACCTCCAAACCTTGCAATGCACCCTAGCATGTGTATTAAAGTGTGGTGCAATGCTGAAATGTCCAAAACATGGTGCCCAAGTGTCACCCTCTTTGCAGACATGCACTATCACCTAAAAACGAGGATCCTAGAATTTAATTGGCCGGGAACTCACCGTTTGAGTGAAACCGGGTTGGATCATGTCACAACTTGAGCCCAAACATGGTTTGAATTATCATATAAACTAACCAAGACACAACCAAGAGAAAAATCCACCGGGCTACCCCTTTCAGCAGAACATCTAGGGGGTAGACGATCCAGGCCCACGGATCATGTTTTGTAGGAAGAAGCTCTTCGGGACATCGGAATACCTCCAAACCATGCAATGGACCCTAGCATGTGTATTAAAGTGTGGTGGAATGCTGAAATGTCCAAAACCTGGCTCCCAAGCGTGACCCGTTCGCAGACATGCGATGTCACCTAAAAACGAAGGTGTTCTGGAAATTTAATTATTAGGGGGTCGAGAACTCCCCATTTCGGTGAAACCAGGTTAGATATTGTCACAACTTATGCCCAAACATGGTTTGGAATTATCCTATAACCCAACCAAGCAGAAACCAAGAGAAAAATCCACCGGGCTACCCCTTTCATAAGAACATCTAGGGGGTAGACGATTTTGGGCCCATATAGATCAGGGTTACATAGGAAGAAGCGCCTCGGAGCATCGGAATACCTCCAAACCCATGCAATGGACCCTAGCATGTGCATTAAATTGTGGTGGAATGCTGAAATGTCCAAAACATGGTGCCCAAGTGTAACCCGTTTCGTAGGCATGCACTATCACCGAAAAAACGAAGATCCTTTAATTTAATTGGCTGGGAACTCACCGTTTCGGTGAAACCAGGTTGGATCATGTCATAACTTTTGCACGAACATGGTTTGGAATTATCATATAACTAAACCAAGCACAAACAAAGAGAAAAATCCACCGGGATAACCCTTTCATAAGAACATCTAGGAGGGTAGACGATCCAGGCCCACGGTTCAGGGTTTTGAAGGGAAGAAGCTCTTGGAGACATCGGAATACCTCCAATCCTTGCAATAGACCCTGGCATGTGTATTGAAGTGTGGTGGAATGATGAAATGTCAAAAACATGGTTCCCAAGTGTGACCCGTTCACAGACATGCGATGTCACCTAAATACGAAGGTGTTCTAGAAATTTGATTATTAGGGGGTTGAGAACTCCCCATTTCGGTGAAACTAGGTTAGATCTTGTCACAACTTATGCCCAAACATGGTTTGGAATTATCCTATAACCCAACCAAGCACGAACCAAGAGAAAAATCCACCGGGCTACCCCTTTCATAAGAACATCTAGGGGGTAGACGATTTTGGGCCCACAGATCAGGGTTTCATAGGAAGAAACGCCTCGGAGCATCGGAATACCTCCAAACCCATGTAATGGACCCGCAGGTGTATTAAAGAGTTGTGGAATGCTGAAATGTCCAAAACATGGTGCCCAAGTGTCACCCTCTTTGCAGACATGCACTATCACCTAAAAACGAGGATCCTAGAATTTAATTGGCCGGGAACTCCCCGTTTGGGTGAAAATGGTTTGGATCATGTCACAATTTGTGCCCAAATATGGTTTGGAATTACAATATAACCCAACCAAGAACAAACCAAGAGAAAAATCGACCGGGCTACCCCTTTCATAAGAACATCTAGGGGGTAGACTATCCAGGCCCAGGGATCAGGGTTTTGTAGGAAGAAGCTCTCCGGGACATCGGAATACCTCCAAACCATGCAATGGACCCTAGCATGTGTATTAAGTGTGGTGGAATGCTGAAATGTCCAAAACCTGGTTCCCAAGCATGACCCGTTCGCAGACATGCGATGTCACCTAAAAACGAAGATCTTCTGGAAATTTATTATTAGGGTGTAGAGAACTCCCCATTTCGGTAAAACAGGTTAGGTTTTGTCACAACTTATGCCTAAAATGGTTTGGAATTACCCTATAACCCAACCAAGCACAAACCAAGAGAATAATCCACCGGGCTACCCCTTTCATAAGAACATCTAGGGGTTAGATGATTCTGGGCCCATATAGATCAGGGTTTCATAGGAAGAAGCGCCTCAGAGCATCGGAATACCTCCTGACCCATACAATGGACCCTAGCATGTGTATTAAAGTGTGGTGGAATGCTGAAATGTGCAAAACATGGTGCCCAAGTGTAACCCGCTTCGTAGGCAGCACTATCACCGAAAAAACGAAGATCCTGGAATTTAATTGGCTGGGAACTCCCCGTTTCGGTGAAACCGGGTTGGATCATGTCACAATTTTGTGCCCAAACATGCTTTGGAATTTTCATATAACACAACCAAGCACAAACCAAGAGAAAAATCCACCGGGCTACCCCTTTCATAAGAACATCTAGGCCTTGTTCGGTTGCCAGTGTTTTATTTCCACATGGAACCAACCCCTGCTGGGATTGGGGTGATCCCATCGTGTCACCCAAACCCCCCACCAACCCTTTCCCACAAATCCCCGCATCTAAACTCTGTTCGGTTTCTAAGTTCTACAGTATGAGCTAGTAGCACAGGAAAATGATAAAACCATGATTCAGAACGCTCTGCCTCCCTCAACTTGAGCAGGCTGATATCTAAAACGCTGCCAAGAAATCACACGTGCTCATAAAACATGTACGTAACGAAATAGTTTTGTCGATAGGATAAAGATGGAACATAAGTATCTAAAAAAGCTCAATATTTCAAGATGGACTTTGACTTGTTTTCGGAAAAATAGTGATGCAGCAACCAATAAAAATGAGGGAATTATATGCAGTCTTATGAAGCTTCCTCGTGTAGAACCCTAGTTCTTTGCCCTCCAAGATACCCACTGAGCTCACGCGCTGCACCTCCAATCACTGAGTTCACGTGGCATTAATTTTCAGACTTAGTTAAGCTATATACAACAAGAAAAACAAGAAAGAGACCAAAATCAACTATGTAAAATTAATGACTAATGAGCATAAATACTAGAACTCTGCGCATTAACCACGGTGTGGTTCAGCACTCCTCAACCTATACATTAGCTAATTAACTAATGTATGCATGCAGATCAAGCAGCACTGACATTGAATACAAATATATGAATTGAAGAAGTCTCTCACATACAACTTTTTACTAGAACTAATTAACTCCCAGTAAAAGATGCAACCCCTGAACCAAGAATTCTGCACTAGATCTATGGTTCTCCCAGTAAAAAACATGAATGGATGTGTTGTACGTGTACCAAAAAGAAAAGAACTAAATTCTACACAAGCTCACAGACGGCTGGTCCCTTCATATTTGCATGAACCCTAGACCAACATGCATGCCACGGGAGGGGTAGAAGAAAGAGTACAAGCCAAGGCTCACTACAGCGAAAACCAGGCCTCCACGTCCCCGTCCCTTCCACAAGTCAACGCCATAGCCAGGCAGATCCAAGAACTTCAGAGTTTGCTAGAGGAGAGGTGGTTGGGAGATGGGAGGAAGAGGGGATTTACCGGTTGGGGGCTTCTGTCGTGGGGGAGGGATGCTGGAGATACGGAGGCACCGTCACCGCTGTTGTCGAGTTCTCCTCCGGGTCGCGCCGCCGCCGAGTCTCGTGAGGCATCGCTCGGGATGGATTTCTGCCACGGGTTGGGAGAAGATGTTTCAATCCACCGTGGAATGAACGGGGTCGGAAGGGTTTGGGCCGGGATGGGTTCCGCGTCGGGAGTAACCGAACACGCAGTTACGGTGGGCGGGGATTAAATCTCTCGGGAACTGAACCACTCGGGTTGACAGGGATTAGGCCCGGTTCCCCGCCGGGTTGGGGCTAACCGAACAAAGCCCTAGGGGGTAGATGATCCAGGCCCACGGATCAGGGTTTTGTAGGAAGAAGCTCTTTGGGACATCAGAATACCTCCAAACCTTGATATGCACCCTAGCATGTGTATTAAAGTGTGGTGGAATGCTGGAATGCCCAAAACCTGGTTCCCAAGTGTGACCCGTTCGCAGACATGCGATGTCAACTAGAAACGAAGGTGTTCTTGAAATTTAATTATTAGGGGGTCGAGAACTCCCCATTTCGGTGAAAACAGGTTAGATCTTGTCACAACTTATGCCCAAACATGGTCTGGAATTATCCTATAACCCAACCAAGCACAAACCAAGATAAAAATCCACCGGGATACTCCTTTCAAAAGAACATCTAGGGGGGTAGACGATTCTGGGCCCACAGTTCAGGGTTTCATAGGAAGAAGCGCCTCGGATCATCGGAATACCTCCAAACCCATGCAATGGACCCTAGCATGTCTATTAAAGTCTGGTGGAATGCTGAAATGTCCAAATCATGGTGCCCAAGTGTGACCCTCTTTGCAGACATGCACTATTACCTAAAAACGAAGATCCTGGAATTTAATTCGCCGGGAACTCCCCGTTTCAGTGAAACCGGGTGGGATCATGTCACAACTTGTGCCCAAACATGGTTTGGAATTAGCATATAACCCAACCAAGCACAAACCAAGAGAAAATTCTACCAGGCTACCCCTTTCATAAGAACATCCAGGGGGAGACGATACATGCCCACGGATCAGGGTTTTGTAGGAAGAAGCTCTTCGGGTCATCGGAATACCTCCAAACCTTGAAATGGACCCTAGAACGTGTATTAAAGTGTGGTGGAATGCTGAAATGTCCAACCCCTGGTTCCCAAGCGTGACCCGTTCGCAGACATGCGATGTCACCTAAAAATGAAGGTGTTGTGGAAATTTAATTATTAGGGGGTCGAGAACTCCCCATTTCGGTGAAAACAGGTTAGATCTTGTCACAACTTACGCCCAAACATGGTCTGGAATTATCCTATAACCCAACCAAGCACAAACCAAGAGAAAAATCCACCGGGCTACCCCTTTCATAAGAACATCTAGGGGGATAGACGATTCTGGGCCCACAATTCAGGGTTTCATAGGAAGAAGCGCCTCGGAGCATCGGAATACCTCCAAACCCATGCAATGGACCCTACCATGTGTATTAAAGTCTGGTGGGATGCAGAAATTTCCAAAACATGGTGCCCAAGTGTCACCCTCTTTCCAGACATGCAGTATCAGCTAAAAACGAAGATCCTGGAATTTAATTCGCCGGGAACTCCGCATTTCGGTGAAACCTGGTTGGATCATGTCACAACTTGTACCCAAACATGGTTTGGAATTATCATATAACCCAACCAAGCACAAACCAAGAGAAAAATCCACCGGGCTACCCCTTTCATAAGAACATCTAGGGGGTAGACGATCCAGGCCCACGTATCAGGGTTTTGTAGGAAGAAGCTCTTCGGGTCATCAGAATACCTCCAAACCTTGAAATGGACCCTAGCATGTGTATTAAAGTGTGGTGGAATGCTGAAATGTCCAAAACCTGGTTCCTAAGCGTGACCCGTTTTCAGACATGCGATGTCACCTAAAAACGAAGGTGTAATGGAAATTTAATTATTAGGGGGTCGAGAACTCCCCATTTCGGTGAAACCAGGTTAGATCTTGTCACAAATTATGCCCAAACATGGTTTGGAATTATCCTATAACCCAACCAAGCACAAACCAAGAGAAAAATCCACCGGGCTACCCCTTTCATAAGAACATCTAGGGGGGTAGACGATTTTGGGCCCATATAGATCAGGGTTTCATACGAAGAAGCGCCTCGGAGCATCGGAATACCTCCAAACCCATGCAACGGACCCTAGCATGTGTATTAAAGTGTGGTGGAATGCTGAAATGTGCAAAACATGGTGCCCAAGTGTAACCCGCTTCGTAGGCATGCACTATCACCGAAAAAACGAAGATCCTGGAATTTAATTGGTTGGGAACTCCCCGTTTCGGTGAAACCGGGTTGGATCATGTCACAACTTGTGCCCAAACATGGTTTGGAATTTTCATATAACCCAACCAAGCACAAACCAAGAGAAAAATCCACCGGGCTACCCCTTTCATAAGAACATCTAGGGGGGTAGACGATCCAGGCCCACGGATTAGGGTTTTGTAGGAAGAAGCTCTTCGGGACATCGGAATACCTCCAAACCTTGCAATGCACCCTAGCATGTGTATTAAAGTGTGGTGGAATGCTGAAATGTCCAAAACCTGGTTCCCAAGCGTGACCCGTTCGCAGACATGCGATGTCACCTAAAAACGAAGGTGTTCTGGAAATTTAATTATTAGGGGGTCGAGAACTCCCCATTTCGGTGAAAACAGGTTAGATCTTGTCACAACTTATGCCCAAACATGGTATGGAATTATCCTATAACCCAACCAAGCACAAACCAAGAGAAAAATCCACCGGGCTACCCCTTTCATAAGAACATCTAGGGGTAGACGATTCTGGGCCCACAGTTCAGGGTTTCATAGGAAGAAGCGCCTCGGAGCATCGGAATACCTCCAAACCCATGCAATGGACCCTAGCATGTGTATTAAAGTGTGGTGGAATGCTGAAATGTCCAAAACATGGTGCCCAAGTGTCACCCTCTTTGCAGACATGCACTATCACCTAAAAACGAAGATCCTGGAATTTAATTCGCCGGGAACTCCCCGTTTCGGTGAAACCGGGTTGGATCATGTCACAACTTGTGTCCAAACATGGTTTGGAATTATCATATAACCCAACCAAGCACAAACCAAGAGAAAAATCCACCGGGCTACCCCTTTCATAAGAACATCTAGGGGGGGTAGACGATCCAGGCCCACGGATCAGGGTTTTGTAGGAAGAAGCTCTTCGGGTCATCGGAATACCTACAAACCTTGAAATGGACCCTAGCATGTGTATTAAAGTGTGGTGGAATGCTGAAATGTCCAAAACCTGGTTCCCAAGTGTGACCCGTTTTCACACATGCGATGTAACCTAAAAACGAAGGTCTTCTGGAAATTTATTATTAGGGGGTCGAGAACTCCCCATTTCGGTGAAACCAGGTTAGATCTTGTCACAACTTATGCCCAAACATGGTTTGGAATTATCCTATAACCCAACCAAGCACAAACCAAGAGAAAAATCCACCGGGCTACCCCTTTCATAAGAACATCTAGGGGGGTAGACGATTCTGGGCCCATATAGATCAGGGTTTCATAGGAAGAAGCGCCTCGGAGCATCGGAATACCTCCAAACCCATGCAATGGACCCTAGCATGTGTATTAAAGTGTGGGGGAATGCTGAAATGTGCAAAACATGGTGCCCAAGTGTAACCCGCTTCGTAGGCATGCACTATCACCGAAAAAACGAAGATCCTGGAATTTAATTGGCTAGGAACTCACCGTTTCGGTGAAACCGGGTTGGATCATGTCACAACTTGTGCCCAAACATGGTTTGGAATTTTCATATGACCCAACCAAGCACAAACCAAGAGAAAAATCCACCGGGCTACCCCTTTCATAAGAACATCTAGGGGGGGCCCACGGATCACTGTTTTGTAGGAAGAAGCTCTTCGGGTCATCGGAATACCTCCAAACCTTGCAATGGACCCTAGCATGTGTATTAAAGTGTGGTGGAATGCTGAAATGTCCAAAACCTGGTTCCCAAGCGTGACCCATTTTCAGACATGCGATGTCACCTAAAAACGAAGGTGTAATGGAAATTTAATTATTAGGGGGTCCAGAACTCCCCATTTCGGTGAAACCAGGTTAGATCTTGTCACAACTTATGCCCAAACATGGTTTGGAATTATCCTATAACCCAACCAAGCACAAACCAAGAGAAAAATCCACCGGGCTACCCCTTTCATAAGAACATCTAGGGGGGTAGACGATTCTGGGCCCATATAGATCAGGGTTTCATAGGAAGAAGCGCCTCGGAATACCTCCAAACCCATGCAATGGACCCTAGCATGTATATTAAAGTGTGGTGGAATGCTGAAATGTCCAAAACATGGTGCCCAAGTGTCTCCCTCTTTGCAGACATGCACTATCACCTAAAAACGAAGATCCTAGAATTTAATTCGCCAGGAACTCCCCGTTTTGGTGAAACCGGGTTAGATCATGTCACAACTTGTGCCCAAACATGGTTTGGAATTTTCATATGACCCAACCAAGCCCAAACCAAGAGAAAAATCCACCGGGGTACCCCTTTCATAAGAACATCTAGGGGGGCCCACGGATCACTGTTTTGTAGGAAGAAGCTCTTTGGGTCATAAGAATACCTGCAAACCTTGAAATGGACCCTAGCATGTGTATTAAAGTGTGGTGGAATGCTGAAATGTCCAAAACCTGGTTCCCAAGCGTGACCCATTTTCAGACATGCGATGTCATCTAAAAACGAAGGTGTAATGGAAATTTAATTATTAGGGGGTCGAGAACTCCCCATTTCGGTGAAACCAGGTTAGATCTTGTCACAACTTATGCCCAAACATGGTTTGGAATTATCCTATAACCCAACCAAGCACAAACCAAGAGAAAAATCCACCGGGCTACCCCTTTCATAAGAACATCTAGGGGGTAGACGATTCTGGGCCCATATAGATCAGGGTTTCATAGGAAGAAGCGCCTCGGAGCATCGGAATACCTCCAAACCCATGCAATGAACCCTAGCATGTGTATTAAAGTGTGGTGGAATGCTGATGTGCAAAACATGGTGCCCAAGTGTAACCCGCTTCATAGGCATGTACTATCACCGAAAAAACGAAGATCCTGGAATTTAATTGGCTGGGAACTCCCCGTTTCAGTGAAACCGGGTTGGATCATGTCACAACTTGTGCCCAAACATGGTTTGGAATTTTCATATAACCAAACCAAGCACAAACCAAGAGAAAAATCCACCGGGCTACCCCTTTCATAAGAACATATAGGGGGCTAGACGATCCAGGCCCACGGATCAGGGTTTTGTAGGAAGAAGCTCTTCGGGACATCGGAATACCTCCAAAACTTGCAATGCACCCTAGCATGTGTATTAAAGTGTGAGTGGAATGCTGAAATGCTGACCCGTTCGCAGACATGCGATGTCACCTAAAAACGAAGGTGTTCTGGAAATTTAATTATTAGGGGGTCGAGAACTGCCCATTTCGGTGAAAACAGGTTAGATCTTGTCACAACTTACGCCCAAACATGGTCTGGAATTATCCTATAACCCAACCAAGCACAAACCAAGAGAAAAATCCACCGGGCTACCCCTTTCAGAAGGACATCTAGGGGGGTAGACCATTCTGGGCCCATATAGATCAGGGTTTCATAGGAAGAAGCGCCTCGGAGCATCGGAATACCTCCAAACCCATGCAATGGACCCTAGCATGATTATTAAAGTGTGGTGGAATGCGGAAATGTCCAAAACATGGTGCCCAAGTGTATCCCTCTTTGCAGACATGCACTATCACCTAAAAACGAAGATCCTAGAATTTAATTGGCAGGGAACTCCCCATTTTGGTGAAACCGGGTTGGATCATGTCACAACTTGTGCCCAAACATGGTTTGGAATTATCATATAACCCAACCAAGCAAAACCAAGAGAAAAATCCACCGGGCTACCCCTTTTATAAGAACATCTAGGGGGTAGACGATCCAGGCCCTCGGATCAGTGTTTTGTAGGAAGAAGCTCTTCGGGACATCGGAATACCTCCGAACCTTGCAATGGACCCTAGCATGTGTATTAAAGTGTGGTGGAATGCTGAAATGTCCAAAATCTGGTTCCCAAGCGTGACCCATTTTCAGACATGCGATGTCACCAAAAAACGATGGTGTTCTGGAAATTTAATTATTAGGGGGTCGAGAACTCCCTATTTCGGTGAAACCAGGTTAGATCTTGTCACAACTTATGCCCAAACATGGTTTGGAATTATCCTATAACCCAACCAAGCACAAACCAAGAGAAAAATCCACCGGGCTACCCCTTTCATAAGAACATCTAGGGGGTAGACGATTCTGGGCCCATATAGATCAGGGTTTCCTAGGAAGAAGCGCCTCGGAGCATCGGAATACCTCCAAACCCATGCAATGGACCCTAGCATGTGTATTAAAGTGTGGTGGAATGCTGAAATGTGCAAAACATGGTGCCCAAGTGTAACCCGCTTCGTAGACATGCACTATCACCGAAAAAACGAAGATCGTGGAATTTAATTGGCTAGGAACTCACCGTTTCAGTGAAACCGGGTTGGATCATGTCACAACTAGTGCCCAAACATGGTTTGGAATATTCTTATGACCCAACGAAACACAAACCAAGAGAAAATCCACCGGGCTACCCCTTTCATAAGAACATCTAGGGGGGTAGACGATCCAGGCCCACGGATCAGGGTTTTGTAGGAAGAAGCTCTTCGGGACATCGGAATACCTCCAAACCTTGCAATGCACCCTAGCATGTGTATTAAAGTGTGGTGGAATGCTGAAATGTCCAAAACCTGGTTCCCAAGCGTGACCCGTTCGCAGACATGCGATGTCACCTAAAAACGAAGGTGTTCTGGAAATTTAATTATTAGGGGGTCGAGAACTCCCCATTTCGGTGAAAACAGGTTAGATCTTGTCACAACTTATGCCCAAACATGGTCTGGAATTATCCTATAACCCAACCAAGCACAAACCAAGAGAAAAATCCACCGGGCTACCCCTTTCATAAGAACATCTAGGGGGTAGACGATTCTGGGCCCACAATTCAGGGTTTCATAGGAAGAAGCGCCTCGGAGCATCGGAATACCTCCAAACCCATGCAATGGACCCTAGCATGTGTATTAAAGTCTGGTGGAATGCTGAAATGTCCAAAACATGGTGCCCAAGTGTCACCCCCTTTGCAGACATGCACTATCACCTAAAAACGAAGATCCTGGAATTTAATTCGCCGGGAACTCCCCGTTTCGGTGAAACCGGGTTGGATCATGTCACAACTTGTGCCCAAACATGGTTTGGAATTATCATATAACCCAACCAAGCACAAACCAAGAGAAAAATCCACCGGGCTACCCCTTTCATAAGAACATCTAGGGGGGCCCACGGATCAGGGTTTTGTAGGAAGAAGCTCTTTGGGTCATAAGAATACCTTCAAACCTTGAAATGGACCCTAGCATGTGTATTAAAGTGTGGTGGAATGCTGAAATGTCCAAAACCTGGTTCCCAAGCGTGACCCATTTTCAGACATGCGATGTCACCTAAAAACGAAGGTGTAATGGAAATTTAATTATTAGGGGGTCGAGAACTCCCCATTTCGGTGAAACCAGGTTAGATCTTGTCACAACTTATGCCCAAACATGGTTTGGAATTATCCTATAACCCAACCAAGCACAAACCAAGAGAAAAATCCACCGGGCTACCCCTTTCATAAGAACATCTAGGGGGGTAGACGATTCTGGGCCCATATAGATCAGGGTTTCATAGGAAGAAGCGCCTCGGAGCATCGGAATACCTCCAAACCCATGCAATGGACCCTAGCATGTGTATTAAAGTGTGGTGGAATGCTGATGTGCAAAACATGGTGCCCAAGTGTAACCCGCTTCGTAGGCATGCACTATCACCGAAAAAACGAAGATCCTGGAATTTAATTGGCTGGGAACTCCCCGTTTCGGTGAAACCGGGTTGGATCATGTCACAACTTGTGCCCAAACATGGTTTGGAATTATCATATAACCCAACCAAGCACAAACCAAGAGAAAAATCCACCGGGCTACCCCTTTCATAAGAACATCTAGGGGGGTAGACGATCCAGGCCCACGGATCAGGGTTTTGTAGGAAGAAGCTCTTCGGGACATCGGAATACCTCCAAACCTTGCAATGCACCCTAGCATGTGTATTAAAGTGTGGTGGAATGCTGAAATGTCCAAAACCTGGTTCCCAAGCGTGACCCGTTCGCAGACATGCGATGTCACCTAAAAACGAAGGTGTTCTGGAAATTTAATTATTAGGGGGTCGAGAACTCCCCATTTCGGTGAAAACAGGTTAGATCTTGTCACAACTTATGCCCAAACATGGTCTGGAATTATCCTATAACCCAACCAAGCACAAACTAAGAGAAAATTCCACCGGGCTACCCCTTTCATAAGAACATCTAGGGGGTAGACGATTCTGGGCCCATATAGATCAGGGTTTCATAGGAAGAAGCGCCTCGGAGCATCGGAATACCTCCAAACCCATGCAATGGACCCTAGCATGTGTATTAAAGTGTGGTGGAATGCTGAAATGTCCAAAACATGGTGCCCAAGTGTATCCCTCTTTGCAGACATGCACTATCACCTAAAAACGAAGATCCTAGAATTTAATTGGCCGGGAACTCCCCGTTTTGGTGAAACCGGGTTGGATCATGTCACAACTTGTGCCCAAACATGGTTTGGAATTATCATATAACCCAACCAAGCAAAACCAAGAGAAAAATCCACCGGGCTACCCCTTTCATAAGAACATCTAGGGGGTAGACGATCCAGGCCCACGGATCAGTGTTTTGTAGGAAGAAGCTCTTCGGGACATCGGAATACCTCCAAACCTTGCAATGGACCCTAGCATGTGTATTAAAGTGTGGTGGAATGCTGAAATGTCCAAAATCTGGTTCCCAAGCGTGACCCGTTTTCAGACATGCGATGTCACCTAAAAACGAAGGTGTTCTGGAAATTTAATTATTAGGGGGTCGAGAACTCCCCATTTCGGTGAAACCAGGTTAGATCTTGTCACAACTTATGCCCAAACATGGTTTGGAATTATCCTATAACCCAACCAAGCACAAACCAAGAGAAAAATCCACCGGGCTACCCCTTTCATAAGAACATCTAGGGGGGTAGACGATTCTGGGCCCATATAGATCAGGGTTTCATAGGAAGAAGCGCCTCGGAGCATCGGAATACCTCCAAACCCATGCAATGGACCCTAGCATGTGTATTAAAGTGTGGTGGAATGCTGAAATGTGCAAAACATGGTGCCCAAGTGTAACCCGCTTCGTAGGCATGCACTATCACCGAAAAAACGAAGATCCTGGAATTTAATTGGCTAGGAACTCCCCGTTTCGGTGAAACCGGGTTGGATCATGTCACAACTTGTGCCCAAACATGGTTTGGAATTTTCATATAACCCAACCAAGCACAAACCAAGAGAAAAATCCACCGGGCTACCCCTTTCATAAGAACATCTAGGGGGTAGACGATCCAGGCCCACGGATCAGGGTTTTGTAGGAAGAAGCTCTTCGGGACATCGGAATACCTCCAAACCTTGCAATGGACCCTAGCATGTGTATTAAAGTGTGGTGGAATGCTGAAATGTCCAAAACCTGGTTCCCAAGCGTGACCCGTTCGCAGACATGCGATGTCACCTAAAAACGAAGGTGTTCTGGAAATTTAATTATTAGGGGGTCGAGAACTCCCCATTTCGGTGAAAACAGGTTAGATCTTGTCACAACTTATGCCCAAACATGGTCTGGAATTATCCTATAACCCAACCAAGCACAAACCAAGAGAAAAATCCACCGGGCTACCCCTTTCATAAGAACATCTATGGGGTAGACGATTCTGGCCCACAGATCAGGGTTTCATAGGAAGAAGCGCCTTGGAGCATCGGAATACCTCCAAACCCATGCAATGGACCCTAGAATGTGTATTAAAGTGTGGTGGAATGCTGAAATGTCCAAAACATGGTGCCCAGGTGTCACCCTCTTTGCAGACATGCACTATCACCTAAAAACGAAGATCCTGGAATTTAATTGGCCGGGAACTCCCCGTTTTGGTGAAACCGGGTTGGATCATGTCACAACTTGTGCCCAAACATGGTTTGGAATTATCATATAACCCAACCAAGCACAAACCAAGAGAAAAATCCACCGGGCTACCCTTTCATAAGAACATCTAGGGGGTAGACGATCCCACGGATCAGGGTTTTGTAGGAAGAAGCTCTTCGGGACATCGGAATACCTCCAAACCTTGAAATGGACCCTAGCATGTGTATTAAAGTGTGGTGGAATGCTGAAATGTCCAAAACCTGGTTCCCAAGCGTGACCCGTTTTAGACATGCGATGTCACCTAAAAACGAAGGTGTTCTGGAAATTTAATTATTAGGGGTCGAGAACTCCCCATTTCGGTGAAACCAGGTTAGATCTTGTCACAACTTATGCCCAAACATGGTTTGTAATTATCCTATAACCCAACCAAGCACAAACCAAGAGAAAAATCCACCGGGCTACCCCTTTCATAAGAACATCTAGGGGGTAGACGATTCTGGGCCCATATAGATCAGGGTTTCATAGGAAGAAGCGCCTCGGAGCATCGGAATACCTCCAAACCCATGCAATGGACCCTAGCATGTGTATTAAAGTGTGGTGGAATGCTGAAATGTGCAAAACATGGTGCCCAAGTGTAACCCGCTTCGTAGGCATGCACTATCACCGAAAAAACGAAGATCCTGGAATTTAATTGGCTGGGAACTCCCCGTTTCGGTGAAACCGGGTTGGATCATGTCACAACTTGTGCCCAAACATGGTTTGGAATTTCATATAACCCAACCAAGCACAAACCAAGAGAAAAATCCACCGGGCTACCCCTTTCATAAGAACATCTAGGGGGTAGACGATCCAGGCCCACGGATCAGGGTTTTGTAGGAAGAAGCTCTTCGGGACATCGGAATACCTCCAAACCTTGCAATGCACCCTAGCATGTGTATTAAAGTGTGGTGGAATGCTGAAATGTCCAAAACCTGGTTCCCAAGCGTGACCCGTTCGCAGACATGCGATGTCACCTAAAAACGAAGGTGTTCTGGAAATTTAATTATTAGGGGTCGAGAACTCCCCATTTCGGTGAAAACAGGTTAGATCTTGTCACAACTTATGCCCAAACATGGTCTGGAATTATCCTATAACCCAACCAAGCACAAACCAAGAGAAAAATCCACCGGGCTACCCCTTTCATAAGAACATCTAGGGGGTAGACGATTCTGGGCCCATATAGATCAGGGTTTCATAGGAAGAAGCGCCTCGGAGCATCGGAATACCTCCAAACCCATGCAATGGACCCCAGCATGTGTATTAAAGTGTGGTGGAATGCTGAAATGTCCAAAACAAGGTGCCCAAGTGTCCCCTCTTTGCAGACATGCACTATCACCTAAAAACGAAGATCCTGGAATTTAATTGGCCGGGAACTCCCCGTTTTGGTGAAACCGGGTTGGATCATGTCACAACTTGTGCCCAAACATGGTTTGGAATTATCATATAACCCAACCAAGCACAAACCAAGAGAAAAATCCACCGGGCTACCCCTTTCATAAGAACATCTAGGGGGTAGACGATCCAGGCCCACGGATCAGGGTTTTGTAGGAAGAAGCTCTTCGGGACATCGGAATACCTCCAAACCTTGCAATGGACCCTAGCATGTGTATTAAAGTGTGGTGGAATGCTGAAATGTCCAAAACCTGGTTCCCAAGCGTGACCCGTTTTCAGACATGCGATGTCACCTAAAAACGAAGGTGTTCTGGAAATTTAATTATTAGGGGTCGAGAACTCCCCATTTCGGTGAAACCAGGTTAGATCTTGTCACAACTTATGCCCAAACATGGTTTGGAATTATCCTATAACCCAACCAAGCACAAACCAAGAGAAAAATCCACCGGGCTACCCCTTTCATAAGAACATCTAGGGGGGTAGACGATTCTGGGCCCATATAGATCAGGGTTTCATAGGAAGAAGCGCCTCGGAGCATCGGAATACCTCCAAACCCATGCAATGGACCCTAGCATGTGTATTAAAGTGTGGTGGAATGCTGAAATGTGCAAAACATGGTGCCCAAGTGTAACCCGCTTCGTAGGCATGCACTATCACCGAAAAACGAAGATCCTGGAATTTAATTGGCTGGGAACTCCCCGTTTCGGTGAAACCGGGTTGGATCATGTCACAACTTGTGCCCAAACATGGTTTGGAATTTTCATATAACCCAACCAAGCACAAACCAAGAGAAAAATCCACCGGGCTACCCCTTTCATAAGAACATCTAGGGGGGTAGACGATCCAGGCCCACGGATCAGGGTTTTGTAGGAAGAAGCTCTTCGGGACATCGGAATACCTCCAAACCTTGCAATGCACCCTAGCATGTGTATTAAAGTGTGGTGGAATGCTGAAATGTCCAAAACCTGGTTCCCAAGCGTGACCCGTTCGCAGACATGCGATGTCACCTAAAAACGAAGGTGTTCTGGAAATTTAATTATTAGGGGGTCGAGAACTCCCCATTTCGGTGAAAACAGGTTAGATCTTGTCACAACTTATGCCCAAACATGGTTTGGAATTATCCTATAACCCAACCAAGCACAAACCAAGAGAAAAATCCACCGGGCTACCCCTTTCATAAGAACATCTAGGGGGTAGACGATTCTGGGCCCATAGATCAGGGTTTCATAGGAAGAAGCGCCTCGGAGCATCGGAATACCTCCAAACCCATGCAATGGACCCTAGCATGTGTATTAAAGTGTGGTGGAATGCTGAAATGTCCAAAACATGGTGCCCAAGTGTCACCCTCTTTGCAGACATGCACTATCACCTAAAAACGAAGATCCTGGAATTTAATTGGCCGGGAACTCCCCGTTTCGGTGAAACCGGGTTGGATCATGTCACAACTTGTGCCCAAACATGGTTTGGAATTATCATATAACCCAACCAAGCACAAACCAAGAGAAAAATCCACCGGGCTACCCCTTTCATAAGAACATCTAGGGGGTAGACGATCCAGGCCCACGGATCAGGGTTTTGTAGGAAGAAGCTCTTCGGGACATCGGAATACCTCCAAACCTTGCAATGGACCCTAGCATGTGTATTAAAGTGTGGTGGAATGCTGAAATGTCCAAAACCTGGTTCCCAAGCGTGACCCGTTTCAGACATGCGATGTCACCTAAAAACGAAGGTGTTCTGGAAATTTAATTATTAGGGGGTCGAGAACTCCCCATTTCGGTGAAACCAGGTTAGATCTTGTCACAACTTATGCCCAAACATGGTTTGGAATTATCCTATAACCCAACCAAGCACAAACCAAGAGAAAAATCCACCGGGCTACCCCTTTCATAAGAACATCTAGGGGGGTAGACGATTCTGGGCCCATATAGATCAGGGTTTCATAGGAAGAAGCGCCTCGGAGCATCGGAATACCTCCAAACCCATGCAATGGACCCTAGCATGTGTATTAAAGTGTGGTGGAATGCTGAAATGTGCAAAACATGGTGCCCAAGTGTAACCCGCTTCGTAGGCATGCACTATCACCGAAAAAACGAAGATCCTGGAATTTAATTGGCTGGGAACTCCCCGTTTCGGTGAAACCGGGTTGGATCATGTCACAACTTGTGCCCAAACATGGTTTGGAATTTCATATAACCCAACCAAGCACAAACCAAGAGAAAAATCCACCGGGCTACCCCTTTCATAAGAACATCTAGGGGGTAGACGATCCAGGCCCACGGATCAGGGTTTTGTAGGAAGAAGCTCTTCGGGACATCGGAATACCTCCAAACCTTGCAATGGACCCTAGCATGTGTATTAAAGTGTGGTGGAATGCTGAAATGTCCAAAACCTGGTTCCCAAGCGTGACCCGTTCGCAGACATGCGATGTCACCTAAAAACGAAGGTGTTCTGGAAATTTAATTATTAGGGGGTCGAGAACTCCCCATTTCGGTGAAAACAGGTTAGATCTTGTCACAACTTATGCCCAAACATGGTTTGGAATTATCCTATAACCCAACCAAGCACAAACCAAGAGAAAAATCCACCGGGCTACCCCTTTCATAAGAACATCTAGGGGGTAGACGATTCTGGGCCCATAGATCAGGGTTTCATAGGAAGAAGCGCCTCGGAGCATCGGAATACCTCCAAACCCATGCAATGGACCCTAGCATGTGTATTAAAGTGTGGTGGAATGCTGAAATGTCCAAAACATGGTGCCCAAGTGTCACCCTCTTTGCAGACATGCACTATCACCTAAAAACGAAGATCCTGGAATTTAATTGGCCGGGAACTCCCCGTTTCGGTGAAACCGGGTTGGATCATGTCACAACTTGTGCCCAAACATGGTTTGGAATTATCATATAACCCAACCAAGCACAAACCAAGAGAAAAATCCACCGGGCTACCCCTTTCATAAGAACATCTAGGGGGGTAGACGATCCAGGCCCACGGATCAGGGTTTTGTAGGAAGAAGCTCTTCGGGACATCGGAATACCTCCAAACCTTGCAATGGACCCTAGCATGTGTATTAAAGTGTGGTGGAATGCTGAAATGTCCAAAACCTGGTTCCCAAGCGTGACCCGTTTTCAGACATGCGATGTCACCTAAAAACGAAGGTGTTCTGGAAATTTAATTATTAGGGGGTCGAGAACTCCCCATTTCGGTGAAACCAGGTTAGATCTTGTCACAACTTATGCCCAAACATGGTTTGGAATTATCCTATAACCCAACCAAGCACAAACCAAGAGAAAAATCCACCGGGCTACCCCTTTCATAAGAACATCTAGGGGGTAGACGATTCTGGGCCCATATAGATCAGGGTTTCATAGGAAGAAGCGCCTCGGAGCATCGGAATACCTCCAAACCCATGCAATGGACCCTAGCATGTGTATTAAAGTATGGTGAAATACTGAAATGTCCAAAACATGGTGCCCAAGTGTAACCCGCTTCGTAGACATGCACTATCACCGAAAAAATGAAGATCCTGGAATTTAATTGGCTGGGAACTCCCCGTTTCGGTGAAACCGGGTTGGATCATGTCACAACTTGTGCCCAAACATGGTTTGGAATTTTCATATAACCCAACCAAGCACAAACCAAGAGAAAAATCCACCGGGCTACCCTTTCATAAGAACATCTAGGGGGTAGACGATCCAGGCCCACGGATCAGGGTTTGTAGGAAGAAGCTCTTCGGGACATCGGAATACCTCCAAACCTTGCAATGGACCCTAGCATGTGTATTAAAGTGTGGTGGAATGCTGAAATGTCCAAAACCTGGTTCCCAAGCGTGACCCGTTCGCAGACATGCGATGTCACCTAAAAACGAAGGTGTTCTGGAAATTTAATTATTAGGGGGTCGAGAACTCCCCATTTCGGTGAAACCAGGTTAGATCTTGTCACAACTTATGCCCAAACATGGTTTGGAATTATCCTATAACCCAACCAAGCACAAACCAAGAGAAAAATCCACCGGGCTACCCCTTTCATAAGAACATCTAGGGGGTAGACGATTCTGGGCCCATAGATCAGGGTTTCATAGGAAGAAGCGCCTCGGAGCATCGGAATACCTCCAAACCCATGCAATGGACCCTAGCATGTGTATTAAAGTGTGGTGGAATGCTGAAATGTCCAAAACATGGTGCCCAAGTGTCACCCTCTTTGCAGACATGCACTATCACCTAAAAACGAAGATCCTGGAATTTAATTGGCGGGAACTCCCCGTTTCGGTGAAACCGGGTTGGATCATGTCACAACTTGTGCCCAAACATGGTTTGGAATTATCATATAACCCAACCAAGCACAAACCAAGAGAAAAATCCACCGGGCTACCCCTTTCATAAGAACATCTAGGGGGTAGACGATCCAGGCCCACGGATCAGGGTTTTGTAGGAAGAAGCTCTTCGGGACATCGGAATACCTCCAAACCTTGCAATGGACCCTAGCATGTGTATTAAAGTGTGGTGGAATGCTGAAATGTCCAAAACCTGGTTCCCAAGCGTGACCCGTTTTCAGACATGCGATGTCACCTAAAAACGAAGGTGTTCTGGAAATTTAATTATTAGGGGGTCGAGAACTCCCCATTTCGGTGAAACCAGGTTAGATCTTGTCACAACTTATGCCCAAACATGGTTTGGAATTATCCTATAACCCAACCAAGCACAAACCAAGAGAAAAATCCACCGGGCTACCCCTTTCATAAGAACATCTAGGGGGTAGACGATTCTGGGCCCATATAGATCAGGGTTTCATAGGAAGAAGCGCCTCGGAGCATCGGAATACCTCCAAACCCATGCAATGGACCCTAGCATGTGTATTAAAGTGTGGTGGAATGCTGAAATGTCCAAAACATGGTGCCCAAGTGTAACCCGCTTCGTAGGCATGCACTATCACCGAAAAAACGAAGATCCTGGAATTTAATTGGCTGGGAACTCCCCGTTTCGGTGAAACCGGGTTGGATCATGTCACAACTTGTGCCCAAACATGGTTTGGAATTATCATATAACCCAACCAAGCACAAACCAAGAGAAAAATCCACCGGGCTACCCCTTTCATAAGAACATCTAGGGGGTAGACGATCCAGGCCCACGGATCAGGGTTTTGTAGGAAGAAGCTCTTCGGGACATCGGAATACCTCCAAACCTTGCAATGGACCCTAGCATGTGTATTAAAGTGTGGTGGAATGCTGAAATGTCCAAAACCTGGTTCCCAAGTGTGACCCGTTCGCAGACATGCGATGTCACCTAAAAACGAAGGTGTTCTAGAAATTTAATTATTAGGGGGTCGAGAACTCCCCATTTCGGTGAAAACAGGTTAGATCTTGTCACAACTTATGCCCAAACATGGTTTGGAATTATCCTATAACCCAACCAAGCACAAACCAAGAGAAAAATCCACCGGGCTACCCCTTTCATAAGAACATCTAGGGGGTAGACGATTCTGGGCCCACAATTCAGGGTTTCATAGGAAGAAGCGCCTCGGAGCATCGGAATACCTCCAACCCATGCAATGGACCCTAGCATGTGTATTAAAGTGTGGTGGAATGCTGAAATGTCCAAAACATGGTGCCCAAGTGTCACCCTCTTTGCAGACATGCACTATCACCTAAAAACGAAGATCCTGGAATTTAATTGGCTGGGAACTCCCCGTTTCGGTGAAACCGGGTTGGATCATGTCACAACTTGTGCCCAAACATGGTTTGGAATTATCATATAACCCAACCAAGCACAAACCAAGAGAAAAATCCACCGGGCTACCCCTTTCATAAGAACATCTAGGGGGTAGACGATCCAGGCCCACGGATCAGGGTTTTGTAGGAAGAAGCTCTTCGGGACATCGGAATACCTCCAAACCTTGAAATGGACCCTAGCATGTGTATTAAAGTGTGGTGGAATGCTGAAATGTCCAAAACTGGTTCCCAAGCGTGACCCGTTCGCAGACATGCGATGTCACCTAAAAACGAAGGTGTTCTGGAAATTTAATTATTAGGGGGTCGAGAACTCCCCATTTCGGTGAAACCAGGTTAGATCTTGTCACAACTTATGCCCAAACATGGTTTGGAATTATCCTATAACCCAACCAAGCACAAACCAAGAGAAAAATCCACCGGGCTACCCCTTTCATAAGAACATCTAGGGGGGTAGACGATTCTGGGCCCATATAGATCAGGGTTTCATAGGAAGAAGCGCCTCGGAGCATCGGAATACCTCCAAACCCATGCAATGGACCCTAGCATGTGTATTAAAGTGTGGTGGAATGCTGAAATGTCCAAAACATGGTGCCCAAGTGTAACCCGCTTCGTAGGCATGCACTATCACCGAAAAACGAAGATCCTGGAATTTAATTGGCTGGAACTCCCCGTTTCGGTGAAACCGGGTTGGATCATGTCACAACTTGTGCCCAAACATGGTTTGGAATTTCATATAACCCAACCAAGCACAAACCAAGAGAAAAATCCACCGGGCTACCCCTTTCATAAGAACATCTAGGGGGTAGACGATCCAGGCCCACGGATCAGGGTTTTGTAGGAAGAAGCTCTTCGGGACATCGGAATACCTACAAACCTTGCAATGGACCCTAGCATGTGTATTAAAGTGTGGTGGAATGCTGAAATGTCCAAACCTGGTTCCCAAGCGTGACCCGTTCGCAGACATGCGATGTCACCTAAAAACGAAGGTGTTCTGGAAATTTAATTATTAGGGGGTCGAGAACTCCCCATTTCGGTGAAAACAGGTTAGATCTTGTCACAACTTATGCCCAAACATGGTTTGGAATTATCCTATAACCAACCAAGCACAAACAAGAGAAAAATCCACCGGGCTACCCCTTTCATAAGAACATCTAGGGGGTAGACGATTCTGGCCCATATAGATCAGGGTTTCATAGGAAGAAGCGCCTCGGAGCATCGGAATACCTCCAAACCCATGCAATGGACCCTAGCATGTGTATTAAAGTGTGGTGGAATGCTGAAATGTCCAAAACATGGTGCCCAAGTGTCACCCTCTTTGCAGACATGCACTATCACCTAAAAACGAAGATCCTAGAATTTAATTGGCCGGGAACTCCCCGTTTCGGTGAAACCGGGTTGGATCATGTCACAACTTGTGCCCAAACATGGTTTGGAATTATCATATAACCCAACCAAGCAAAACCAAGAGAAAAATCCACCGGGCTACCCCTTTCATAAGAACATCTAGGGGGGTAGACGATCCAGGCCCACGGATCAGGGTTTTGTAGGAAGAAGCTCTTCGGGACATCGGAATACCTCCAAACCTTGCAATGGACCCTAGCATGTGTATTAAAGTGTGGTGGAATGCTGAAATGTCCAAAACCTGGTTCCCAAGCGTGACCCGTTTTCGGACATGCGATGTCACCTAAAAACGAAGGTGTTCTGGAAATTTAATTATTAGGGGGTCGAGAACTCCCCATTTCGGTGAAACCAGGTTAGATCTTGTCACAACTTATGCCCAAACATGGTTTGGAATTATCCTATAACCCAACCAAGCACAAACCAAGAGAAAAATCCACCGGGCTACCCCTTTCATAAGAACATCTAGGGGGTAGACGATTCTGGGCCCATATAGATCAGGGTTTCATAGGAAGAAGCGCCTCGGAGCATCGGAATACCTCCAAACCCATGCAATGGACCCTAGCATGTGTATTAAAGTGTGGTGGAATGCTGAAATGTCCAAAACATGGTGCCCAAGTGTAACCCGCTTTGCAGGCATGCACTATCACCAAAAAACGAAGATCCTGGAATTTAATTGGTTGGGAACTCCCCGTTTCGGTGAAACGGGTTGGATCATGTCACAACTTGTGCCCAAACATGGTTTGGAATTATCATATAACCCAACCAAGCACAAACCAAGAGAAAAATCCACCGGGCTACCCCTTTCATAAGAACATCTAGGGGGTAGACGATCCAGGCCCACGGATCAGGGTTTGTAGGAAGAAGCTCTCGGGACATCGGAATACCTCCAACCTTGCAATGGACCTAGCATGTGTATTAAAGTGTTGGAATGCTGAAATGTCCAAAACCTGGTTCCAAGGTGACCCGTTCGCAGACATGCGATGTCACCTAAAAACGAAGGTGTTCTGGAAATTAATTATTAGGGGTCGAGAACTCCCCATTTCGGTGAAACCAGGTTAGATCTTGTCACAACTTATGCCCAAACATGGTTGGAATTATCCTATAACCCAACCAAGCACAAACAAGAGAAAAATCCACCGGGCTACCCCTTTCATAAGAACATCTAGGGGGTAGACGATTCTGGGCCCATAGATCAGGTTTCATAGGAAGAACGCCTCGAGCATCGGAATACCTCCAAACCCATGCAATGGACCCTAGCATGTGTATTAAAGTGTGGTGGAATGCTGAAATGTCCAAAACATGGTGCCCAAGTGTCACCCTCTTGCAGACATGCACTATCACCTAAAAACGAAGATCCTAGAATTTAATTGGCCGGGAACTCCCGTTTCGGTGAACCCGGGTTGGATCATGTCACAACTGTGCCCAAACATGGTTTGGAATTATCATATAACCCAACCAAGCACAAACCAAGAGAAAAATCCACCGGGCTACCCTTTCATAAGAACATCTAGGGGGGTAGACGATCCAGGCCACGATCAGGTTTTGTAGGAAGAAGCTCTTGGGACATCGGAATACCTCCAAACCTTGCAATGACCCTAGCATGTGTATTAAAGTGTGGTGGAATGCTGAAATGTCCAAACCTGGTTCCCAAGCGTGACCCGTTCGCAGGACATGCGATGTCACCTAAAAACGAAGGTGTTCTGGAAATTTAATTATTAGGGGGTCGAGAACTCCCCATTTCGGTGAAACCAGGTTAGATCTTGTCACAACTTATGCCCAAACATGGTTTGGAATTATCTATAACCAACCAAGCACAAACCAAGAGAAAAAATCCACCGGGCTACCCCTTTCATAAGAACATCTAGGGGGTAGACGATTCTGGGCCCATATAGATCAGGGTTTCATAGGAAGAAGCGCCCTCGAGCATCGAATACCTCCAAACCCATGCAATGGACCCTAGCATGTGTATTAAAGTGTGGTGGAATGCTGAAATGTCAAAAACATGGTGCCCAAGTGTAACCCGTTTCGTAGGCATGCACTATCACCTAAAAACGAAGATCCTGGAATTTAATTGGCTGGGAACTCCCCGTTTCGGTGAAACCGGGTTGGATCATGTCACAACTTTGTCCCAAACATGGTTTGGAATTATCATATAACCCAACCAAGCACAAACAAGAGAAAAATCCACCGGGCTACCCCTTTCATAAGAACATCTAGGGGGTAGACGATCCAGGCCCACGGATCAGGGTTTGTAGGAAGAAGCTCTTCGGGACATCGGAATACCTCCAAACCTTGCAATGGACCCTAGCATGTGTATTAAAGTGTGGTGGAATGCTGAAATGTCCAAACATGGTTCCCAAGCGTGACCCGTTCGCAGACATGCGATGTCACCTAAAAACGAAGGTGTTCTGGAAATTTAATTATTGGTCGAGAACTCCCCATTTCGGTGAAACCAGGTTAGATCTTGTCACAACTTATGCCCAAACATGGTTTGGAATTATCCTATAACCCAACCAAGCACAAACCAAGAGAAAAATCCACCGGGCTACCCCTTTCATAAGAACATCTAGGGGGTAGACGATTCTGGGCCCACGGATCAGGGTTTCATAGGAAGAAGCTCTCGGAGCATCGGAATACCTCCAAACCATGCAATGGACCCTAGCATGTGTATTAAAGTGTGGTGGAATGCTGAAATGTCCAAAA
>OU342733.1:168361546-168451898 GCA_910589765.1 Avena atlantica | reverse complement strand
CGATCCAGGCCCACGGATCAGGGTTTTGTAGGAAGAAGCTCTTCGGGACATCGGAATACCTCCAAACCTTGAATGCACCCTAGCATGTGTATTAAAGTGTGGTGGAATGCTGAAATGCCAAAACCTGGTTCCCAAGTGACCCGTTCGCAGACATGCGATGTCAACTAGAAACGAAGGTGTTCTTGAAATTAATTATTAGGGGGTCGAGAACTCCCCATTTCGGTGAAACAAGTTAGATCTTGTCACAACTTATGCCCAAACATGGTCTGGAATTATCCTATAACCCACCAAGCACAAACCAAGACAAAAATCCACCGGGATACTCCTTTCAAAGAACATCTAGGGGGTAGACGATTCTAGGCCCACAGTTCAGGGTTTCATAGGAAGAAGCGCCTCGGAGCATCGGAATACCTCCAAACCCATGCAATGGACCCTAGCATGTCTATTAAAGTCTGGTGGAATGCTGAAATGTCCAAATCAGGGTGCCCAAGTGTGACCCTCTTTGCAGACATGCACTATCACCTAAAAACGAAGATCCTGGAATTTAATTCGCCGGGAACTCCCCGTTTCGGTGAAACCGGGTGGGATCATGTCACAACTTGTGCCCAAACATGGTTTGGAATTATCATATAACCCAACCAAGCAAACAAACCAAGAAAAATTCTACCGGGCTACCCCTTTCATAAGAACATCTAGGGGGAGACGATACAGGCCCGGATCAGGGTTTGTAGGAAGAAGCTCTTCGGGTCATCGGAATACCTCCAAACCTTGAAATGGACCCTAGCACGTGTATTAAAGTGTGGTGGAATGCTGAAATGTACAACCCCTGGTTCCCAAGCGTGACCCGTTCGCAGACATGCGATGTCACCTAAAAATGAAGGTGTTGTGGAAATTTAATTATTAGGGTGTCGAGAACTCCCCATTTCGGTGAAAACAGGTTAGATCTTGTCACAACTTATGCCCAAACATGGTCTGGAATTATCCTATAACCCAACCAAGCACAAACCAAGAGAAAAATCCACCTGGCTACCCCTTTCATAAGAACATCTAGGGGGTAGACGATTCTGGGCCCACAATTAAGGGTTTCATAGGAAGAAGCGCCTCGGAGCATCGGAATACCTCCAAACCCATGCAATGGACCCTACCATGTGTATTAAAGTCTGGTGGAATGCTGAAATTTCCAAAACATGGTGCCCAAGTGTCACCCTCTTTGCAGACATGCAGTATCACCTAAAAACGAAGATCCTGGAATTTAATTCGCCGGGAACTCCGCATTTCGGTGAAACCGGGTTGGATCATGTCACAACTTGTGCCCAAACATGGTTTGGAATTATCATATAACCCAACCAAGCACAAACCAAGAGAAAAATCCACCGGGCTACCCCTTTCATAAGAACATCTAGGGGGTAGACGATCCAGGCCCATGTATCAGGGTTTTGTAGGAAGAAGCTCTTCGGGTCATCAGAATACCTCCAAACCTTGAAATGGACCCTAGCATGTGTATTAAAGTGTGGTGGAATGCTGAAATGTCCAAAACCTGGTTCCTAAGCGTGACCCGTTTTCAGACATGCGATGTCACCTAAAAACGAAGGTGTAATGGAAATTTAATTATTAGGGGGTCGAGAACTCCCCATTTCGGTGAAACCAGGTTAGATCTTGTCACAAATTATGCCCAAACATGGTTTGGAATATCCTATAACCCAACCAAGCACAAACCAAGAGAAAAATCCACCGGGATACCCCTTTCATAAGAACATCTAGGGGGGTAGACGATTTTGGGCCCATATAGATCAGGGTTTCATACGAAGAAGTGCCTCGGAGCATCGGAATACCTCCAAACCCATGCAACGGACCCTAGCATGTGTATTAAAGTGTGGTGGAATGCTGAAATGTGCAAAACATGGTGCCCAAGTGTAACCCGCTTCGTAGGCATGCACTATCACCGAAAAAACGAAGATCTTGGAATTTAATTGGTTGGGAACTCCCCGTTTCCGTGAGACCGGGTTGGATCATGTCACAACTTGTTCCCAAACATGGTTTGGAATTTTCATATAACCCAACCAAGCACAAACCAAGAGAAAAATCCACCGGGCTACCCCTTTCATAAGAACATCTAGGGGGGTAGACGATCGAGGCCCACGGATTAAGGTTTTGTAGGAAGAAGCTCTTCGGGACATCGGAATACCTCCAAACCTTGCAATGCACCCTAGCATGTGTATTAAAGTATGGTGGAATGCTGAAATGTCCAAAACCTGGTTCCCAAGCGTGACCCGTTCGCAGACATTCCATGTCACCTAAAAACGAAGGTATTCTGGAAATTTAATTATTAGGGGGTCGAGAAATTCCCATTTCGGTGAAAACAGGTTAGATCTTGTCACAACTTATGCCCAAACATGGTATGGAATTATCCTATAACCCAACCAAGCACAAACCAAGAGAAAAATCCACCGGGCTACCCCTTTCATCAGAACATCTAGGGGTAGACGATTCTGGGCCCACAGTTTAGGGTTTCATAGGAAGAAGCGCCTCGGAGCATCGGAATACATCCAAACCCATGCAATGGACCCTAGAATGTGTATTAAAGTCTGGTGGAATGCTGAAATGTCCAAAACATGGTGCCCAAGTGTCACCCTCTTTGCAGACATGCACTATCACCTAAAAACGAAGATCCTGGAATTTAAATCGCGGGGAACTCCCCGTTTCGGTGAAACCGGGTTGGATCATGTCACAACTTGTGCCCAAACATGGTTTGGAATTATCATATAACCCAACCAAGGACAAACCAAGAGAAAAATCCACCGGGCTACCCCTTTCATAAGAACATCTAGGGGGTAGACGATCCAGGCCCACAGATCAGGGTTTTGTAGGAAGAAGCTCTTCGGGTCATCGGAATACCTACAAACCTTGAAATGGACCCTAGCATGTGTATTAAAGTGTGGTGGAATGCTGAAATGTCCAAAACCTGGTTCCCAAGTGTGACCCGTTTTCACACATGCGATGTAACCTAAAAACGAAGGTCTTCTGGAAATTTATTATTAGGGGGTCGAGAACTCCCCATTTCGGTGAAACCAGGTTAGGTCTTGTCACAACTTATGCCCAAACATGGTTTGGAATTATCCTATAACCCAACCAAGTACAAACCAAGAGAAAAATCCACCGGGCTACCCCTTTCATAAGAACATCTAGGGGGGTAGACGATTCTGGGCCCATATAGATCAGGGTTTCATAGGAAGAAGCGCCTCGGAATACCTCCAAAACCATGAAATGGACCCTAGCATGTATATTAAAGTGTGGTGGAATGCTGAAATGTCCAAAACATGGTGCCCAAGTGTCTCCCTCTTTGCAGACATGCACTATCACCTAAAAACAAAGATCCTAGAATTTAATTGGCCAGGAACTCCCCGTTTTGGTGAAACCGGGTTAGATCATGTCACAACTTGTGCCCAAACATGGTTTGGAATTTTCATATAACCAAACCAAGAACAAACCAAGAGAAAAATCCACCGGGCTACCGCATTCATAAGAACATATAGGGGGCTAGACGATCCAGGCCCACGGATCAGGGTTTTGTAGGAAGAAGCTCTTCGGGACATCGGAATACCTCCAAAACTTGCAATGCACCCTAGCATGTGTATTAAAGTGTGGTGGAATGTTGAAATGCTGACCCGTTCGCAGACATGCGATGTCACCTAAAAACAAAGGTGTTCTGGAAATTTAATTATTAGGGGGTCGAGAACTCCCCATTTCGGTGAAAACAGGTTAGATCTTGTCACAACTTATGCCCAAACATGGTCTGGAATTATCCTATAACCCAATCAAGCACAAACTAAGAGAAAATTCACCGGGCTACCCCTTCCATAAGAACATCTAGGGGGGTAGACCATTCTGGGCCCATATAGATCAGCGTTTCATAGGAAGAAGCGCCTCGGAGCATCGGAATACCTCCAAACCCATGCAATGGACCCTAGCATGTGTATTAAAGTGTGGTGGAATGCGCAAATGTCCAAAACATGGTGCCCAAGTGTATCCTTCTTTGCAGACATGCACTATCACCTAAAAACGAAGATCCTAGAAATTAATTGGCAGGGAACTCCCCGTTTTGGTGAAACCGGGTTGGATCATGTCACAACTTGTGCCCTAACATGGTTTGGAATTATCATATAACCCAACCAAGCAAAACCAAGAGAAAAATCCACCGGGTTACCCCTTTTATAAGAACATCTAGAGGGTAGACGATCCAGGCCCTCGGATCAGCGTTTTGTAGGAAGAAGCTCTTCGGGACATCGGAATACCTCCGAACCTTGCAATGGACCCTAGCATGTGTATTAAAGTGTGGTGGAATGCTGAAATGTCCAAAATCTGGTTCCCAAGCGTGACCCGTTTTCAGACATGCGATGTCACCTAAAAACGATGGTGTTCTGGAAATTTAATTATTAGGGGGTCGAGAACTCCCCATTTCGGTGAAACCAGGTTAGATCTTGTCACAACTTATGCCCAAACATGGTTTGGAATTATCCTATAACCCAACCAAGCACAAACCAAGAGAAAAATCCACCGGGCTACCCCTTTCATAAGAACATCTAGGGGGGTTGACGATTCTGGGCCCATATAGATTAGGGTTTCCTAGGAAGAAGCGCCTCGGAGCATCGGAATACCTCCAAACCCATGCAATGGACCCTAGCATGTGTATTAAAGTGTGGTGGAATGCTGAAATGTGCAAATCATGGTGCCCAAGTGTAACCCGCTTCGTAGGCATGCACTATCACCGAAAAAACGAATATCGTGGAATTTAATTGGCTAGGAACTCACCGTTTCAATGAAACCGGGTTGGATCATGTCACAACTAGTGCCCAAACATGGTTTGGAATTTTCATATGACCCAACGAAACACAAACCAAGAGAAAATCCATCGGGCTACCCCTTTCAAAAGAACATCTAGGGGGGTAGACGATCCAGGCCCACGGATCAGGGTTTTGTAGGAAGAAGCTCTTCGGGACATCGGAATACATCCAAACCTTGCAATGCACCCTAGCATGTGTATTAAAGTGTGGTGGAATGCTGAAACGTCCAAAACCTGGTTCCCAAGCGTGACCCATTCGCAGACATGAGATGTCACCTAAAAACGAAGGTGTTCTGGAAATTTAATTATTAGGGGGTCGAGAACTCCCCATTTCGGTGAAAACAGGTTAGATCTTGTCACAACTTATGCCCAAACATGGTCTGGAATTATCCTATAACCCAACCAAGCACAAACCAAGAGAAAAATCCACCGGGCTACCCCTTTCACAAGAACATCTAGGGGGTAGACGATTCTGGGCCCACAGTTCAGGGTTTCATAGGAAGAAGCGCCTCGGAGCATCGGAATACCTCCAAACCCATGCAATGGACCCTAGCATGTGTATTGAAGGCTGGTGGAATGCTGAAATGTCCAAAACATGGTGCCCAAGTGTCACCCCCTTTGCAGACATGCACTATCACCTAAAAACGAAGATCCTGGAATTTAATTCGCCGGGAACTCCCCGTTTCGGTGAAACCGGATTGGATCATGTCACAACTTGTGCCCAAACATGGTTTGGAATTATCATATAACCCAACCAAGCACAAACCAAGAGAAATATCCACCGGGCTACCCCTTTCATAAGAACATCTAGGGGTGCCCACGGATCAGGGTTTTGTAGGAAGAAGCTCTTTGGGTCATAAGAATACCTGCAAACCTTGAAATGGACCCCAGCATGTGTATTAAAGTGTGGTGGAATGCTGAAATTTCCAAAACTTGGTTCCCAAGCGTGACCCATTTTCAGACATGCGATGTCATCTAAAAACGAAGGTGTAATGGAAATTTAATTATTAGGGGGCGAGAACTCCCCATTTCGGTGAAACCAGGTTAGATCTTGTCACAACTTATGCCCAAACATGGTTTGGAATTATCCTATAACCCAACCAAGCACAAACCAAGAGAAAAATACACCGGGCTACCCCTTTCATAAGAACATCTAGGGGGGTAGACGATTCTGGGCCCATATAGATCAGGGTTTAATAGGAAGAAGCGCCTCGGAGCATTGAAATACCTCCAAACCCATGCAATGGACCCTAGCATGTGTATTAAAGTGTGGTGGAATGCTGATGTGCAAAACATGGTGCCCAAGTGTAACCCGCTTCGTAGGCATGTACTATCACCGAAAAAACGAAGATCCTGGAATTTAATTGGCTGGGAACTCCCCGTTTCAGTGAAACCGGGTTGGATCATGTCACAACTTGTGCCCAAACATGGTTTGGAATTTTCATATAACCCAACCAAGCACAAACCAAGAGAAAAATCCACCGGGCTACGCCTTTCATAAGAACATCTAGGGTGGGTAGACGATCTAGGCCCACGGATCAGGGTTTTGTAGGAAGAAGCTCTTCGGGACATCGGAATACCTCCAAACCTTGCAATGCACCCTAGCATGTGTATTAAAGTGTGGTGGAATGCTAAAATGTCCAAAACCTGGTTCCCAAGAGTGACCCGTTCGCAGACATGCGATGTCACCTAAAAACAATGGTGTTCTGGAAATTTAATTATTAGGGGGTCGAGAACTCCCCATTTCGGTGAAAACAGGTTAGATCTTGTCACAACTTATGCCCAAACATGGTCTGGAATTATCCTATAACCCAACCAAGCACAAACTAAGAGAAAATTCCACCGGGCTACCCCTTCCATAAGAACATCTAGGGGGGTAGACGATTCCGGGCCCATATAGATCAGGGTTTCATCGGAAGAAGCGCCTCGGAGCATCGGAATACCTCCAAACCCATGCAATGGACCCTAGCATGTGTATTAAAGTGTGGTGGAATGCTGTAATGTCCAAAACATGGTGCCCAAGTGTATCCCTCTTTGCAGACGTCCACTATCACCTAAAAACGAAGATCCTAGAATTTAATTGGCCGGGAACTCCCCGTTTTGGTGAAACCGGGTTGGATCATGTGACAACTTGTGCCCAAACATGGTTTGGAATTATCATATAACCCAACCAAGCAAAACCAAGAGAAAAATCCAACGGGCTACCACTTTTATAAGAACATCTAGGGGGTAGACGATCCAGGCCCTTGGATTAGTGTTTTGTAGGAAGAAGCTCTTCGGGACATCGGAATACCTCCGAACCTTGCAATGGACCATAGCTTCTGTATTAAAGTGTGGTGGAATGCTGAAATGTCCAAAATCTGGTTCCCAAGCGTGACACGTTTTCAGACAGGCGATGTCACCTAAAAACGATGGTGTTCTGGAAATTTAATTATTAGGGGGTCGAGAACTCCCTATTTCGGTGAAACCAGGTTAGATCTTGTCACAAATTATGCCCAAACATGGTTTGGAATTATCCTATAACCCAACCAAGCACAAACCAAGAGAAAAATCCACCGGGCTACCCCTTTCATAAGAACATCTAGGGGGTAGAAGATTCTGGGCCCATATAGATCAGGGTTTCCTAGGAAGAAGCGCCTCGGAGCATCGGAATACCTCCAAACCCATGCAATGGACCCTAGCATGTGTATTAAAGTGTGGTGGAATGCTGAAATGTGCAAAACATGGTGCCCAAGTGTAACCCGCTTCGTAGGCATGCACTATCACCGAAAAAACGAAGATCGTGGAATTTAATTGGCTAGGAACTCACCGTTTCAGTGAAACCGGGTTGGATCATGTCACAACTAGTGCTCAAACATGGTTTGGAATTTTCATATGACCCAACCAAGCACAAACCAAGAGAAAATCCACCGGGCTACCCCTTTCATAAGAACATCTAGGGGGGTAGACGATTCTGGGCCCATATAGATCAGGGTTTCCTAGGAAGAAGCGCCTAGGAGCATCGGAATACCTCCAAACCCATGCAATGGACCCTAGCATGTGTATTAAAGTGTGGTGGAATGCTGAAATGTGCAAAACCTGGTTCCCAAGCGTGACCCGTTCGCAGACATGAGATGTCACCTAAAAACGAAGGTGTTCTGGAAATTTAATTATTAGGGGGTCGAGAACTCCCCATTTCGGTGAAAACAAGTTAGATCTTGTCATAACTTACGCCCAAACATGGTCTGGAATTATCCTATAACCCAACCAAGCGCAAACCAAGAGAAAAATCCACCGGGCTACCCCTTTCATAAGAACATCTAGGGGGTAGACGATTCTGGGCCTACAGTTCAGGGTTTCATAGGAAGAAGCGCCTCGGAGCATCGGAATACCTCCAAACCCATGCAATGGACCCTAGCATGTGTATTAAAGTCTGGTGTAATGCTGAAATGTCCAAAACATGGTGCCCAAGTGTCACCCTCTTTGCAGACATGCACTATCACCTAAAAACGAAGATCCTGGAATTTAATTCGCCGGGAACTCCCCGTTTCGGTGAAACCGGGTTGGATCATGTCACAACTTGTGCCCAAACATGGTTTGGAATTATCATATAACCCAACCAAGCACAAACCAAGAGAAAAATCCACCGGGCTACCCCTTTCATAAGAACATCTAGGGGGGCCCACGGATCAGGGTTTTGTAGGAAGAAGCTCTTTGGGTCATGAGAATACTTGCAAACCTTGAAATGGACCCTAGCATGTGTATTAAAGTGTGGTGGAATGCTGAAATGTCCAAAACCTGGTTCCCAAGCGTGACCCATTTTCAGACATGCGATGTCATCTAAAAACGAAGGTGTAATGGAAATTTAATTATTAGGGGGTCGAGAACTCCCCATTTCGGTGAAACCAGGTTAGATCTTGTCACAACTTATGCCCAAACATGGTTTGGATTTATCCTATAACCCAACCAAGCACAAACCAAGAGAAAAGTCCACCGGTCTACCCCTTTCATAAGAACATCTAGGGGGGTAGACGATTCTGGGCCCATATAGATCATGGTTTCATAGGAAGAAGCGCCTCGGAGCATCAGAATACCTCCAAACCCATGCAATGGACCCTAGCATGTGTATTAAAGTGTGGTGGAATGCTGATGTGCAAAACATGGTGCCCAAGTGTAACCCGCTTCGTAGGCATGTACTATCACCGAAAAAACGAAGATCCTAGAATTTAATTGGCTGGGAACTCCCCGTTTCAGTGAAACCGGGTTGGATCATGTCACAACTTGTGCCCAAACATGGTTTGGAATTATCATATAACCTAACCAAGCACAAACCAGGAGAAAAATCCACCGGGCTACCCCTTTCATAAGAACATCTAGGGGGTAGACGATCCAGGCCCACGGATCAGGGTTTTGTAGGAAGAAGCTCTTCGGGACATCGGAATACCTCCAAACCTTGCAATGCACCCTAGCATGTGTATTAAAGTGTGGTGGAATGCTGAAATGTCCAAAACCTGGTTCCCAAGAGTGACCCGTTCGCGGACATGCGATGTCACCTAAAAACAAAGGTGTTCTGGAAATTTAATTATTAGGTGGTCGAGAACTCCCCATTTCGGTGAAAACAGGTTAGATCTTGTCACAACTTATGCCCAAACATGGTCTGGAATTATCCTATAACCCAACCAAGCACAAACTAAGAGAAAAATCCACCGGGCTACCCCTTCCATAAGAACATCGAGGGGGGTAGACGATTGTGGGCCCATATAGATCAGGGTTTCATAGGAAGAAGCGCCTCGGAGCATCGGAATACCTCCAAACCGATGCAATGGACCCTAGCATGTGTATTAAAGTGTGGTGGAATGCTGTAATGTTCAAAACATGGTGCCCAAGTGTATCCCTCTTTGCAGACATGCACTATCACCTAAAAACGAAGATCCTAGAATTTAATTGGCCGGGAACTCCCAGTTTTGGTGAAACCGGGTTGCATCATGTCACAACTTGTGCCCAAACATGGTTTGGACTTATCATATAACCCAAACAAGCAAAACCAAGAGAAAAATCCACCGGGCTAACCCTTTTATAAGAACATCTAGGGGGTAGACGTTCCAGGCCCTCGGATCAGTGTTTTGTAGGAAGAAGATCTTCGGGACATCGGAATACCTCCGAACCTTGCAATGGACCCTAGCATGTGTATTAAAGTGTGCTGGAATGCTGAAATGTCCAAAATCTGGTTCCCAAGCGTGACCCTTTTTCAGACATGCGATGTCACCTAAAAACGATGGTGTTCTGGAAATTTAATTATTAGGGGGTCGAGAACTCCCTATTCGGGTGAAACCAGGTTAGATCTTGTCACAACTTATGCCCAAACATGGTTTGGAATTAGCCTATAACCCAAACAAGCACAAACCAAGAGAAAAATCCACCGGGCTACCCCTTTCATAAGAACATCTAGGGGGTAGACGATTCTGGGCCCATATAGATCAGGGTTTCCTAGGAAGAAGCGCCTCGGAGCATCGGAATACCTCCAAACCCATGCAATGGACCCTAGCATGTGTATTAAAGTGTGGTCGAATGCTGAAATGTGCAAAACATGGTGCCGAAGTGTAACCTGCTTCGTAGGCATGCACTATCACCGAAAAAACGAAGATCGTGGAATTTAATTGTCTAGGAACTCACCGTTTCAGTGAAACCGGGTTGGATCATGTCACAACTAGTGCCCAAACATGGTTTGGAATTTTCATATGACCCAACCAAGCACAAACCAAGAGAAAATCCACCGGGCTACCCCTTTCATAAGAATATCTAGGGGGGTAGACGATCCAGGCCCACGGATCAGGGTTTTGTAAGAAGAAGCTCTTCGGGACATCGGAATACCTCCAAACCTTGCAATGCACCCTAGCATGTGTATTAAAGTGTGGTGGAATGCTGAAATGTCCAAAATCTGGTTCCCAAGCGTGACCCGTTCGTAGACATGAGATGTCACCTAAAAACGAAGGTGTTCTGGAAATTTAATTATTAGGGGGTCGAGAACTCCCCATTTCGGTGAAAACAGGTTAGATCTTGTCACAACTTACGCCCAAACATGGTCTGGAATTATCCTATAACCCAACCAAGCACAAACCAAGAGAAAAATCCACCGGGCTACCCCTTTCACAAGAACATCTAGGGGGTAGACGATTCTGGGCCCACAGTTCAGGGTTTCATAGGAAGAAGCGCCTCGGAGCATCGGAATACCTCCAAACCCATGCAATGGACCCTAGCATGTGTATTGAAGGCTGGTGGAATGCTGAAATGTCCAAAACATGGTGCCCAAGTGTCACCCCCTTTGCAGACATGCACTATCACCTAAAAACGAAGATCCTGGAATTTAATTCGCCGGGAACTCCCCGTTTCGGTGAAACCGGGTTGGATCATGTCACAACTTGTGCCCAAACATGGTTTGGAATTATCATATAACCCAACAAAGCACAAACCAAGAGAAATATCCACCGGGCTACCCCTTTCATAAGAACATCTAGGGGTGCCCACGGATCAGGGTTTTGTAGGAAGAAGCTCTTTGGGTCATAAGAATACCTGCAAACCTTGAAATGGACCCCAGCATGTGTATTAAAGTGTGGTGGAATTCTGAAATTTCCAAAACCTGGTTCCCAAGCGTGACCCATTTTCAGACATGTGATGTCATCTAAAAACGAAGGTGTAATGGAAATTTAATTATTAGGGGGCGAGAACTCCCCATTTCGGTGAAACCAGGTTAGATCTTGTCACAACTTATGCCCAAACATGGTTTGGAATTATCCTATAACCCAACCAAGCACAAACCAAGAGAAAAATACACCGGGCTACCCCTTTCATAAGAACATCTAGGGGGGTAGACGATTCTGGGCCCATATAGATCAGGGTTTCATAGGAAGAAGCGCCTCGGAGCATCGAAATACCTCCAAACCCATGCAATGGACCCTAGCATGTGTATTAAAGTGTGGTGGAATGCTGATGTGCAAAACATGGTGCCCAAGTGTAACCCGCTTCGTAGGCATGTACTATCACCGAAAAAACGAAGATCCTGGAGTTTAATTGGCTGGGAACTCCCCGTTTCAGTGAAACCGGGTTGGATCATGTCACAACTTGTGCCCACACATGGTTTGGAATTTTCATATAACCCAACCAAGCACAAACCAAGAGAAAAATCCACCGGGCTACGCCTTTCATAAGAACATCTAGGGGGGGTAGACGATCCAGGCCCACGGATCAGGGTTTTGTAGGAAGAAGCTCTTCGGGACATCGGAATACCTCCAAAACTTGCAATGCACCCTAGCATGTGTATTAAAGTGTGGTGGAATGCTAAAATGTCCAAAACCTGGTTCCCAAGAGTGACCCGTTCGCAGACATGCGATGTCACCTAAAAACAATGGTGTTCTGGAAATTTAATTATTAGGGGGTCGAGAACTCCCCATTTCGGTGAAAACAGGTTAGATCTTGTCACAACTTATGCCCAAACATGGTCTGGAATAATCCTATAACCCAACCAAGCACAAACTAAGAGAAAATTCCACCGGGCTACCCCTTCCATAAGAACATCTAGGGGGGTAGACGATTCTGGGCCCATATAGATCAGGGTTTCATCGGAAGAAGCGCCTCGGAGCATCGGAATACCTCCAAACCCATGCAATGGACCCTAGCATGTGTATTAAAGTGTGGTGGAATGCTGTAATGTCCAAAACATGGTGCCCAAGTGTATCCCTCTTTGCAGACGTCCACTATCACCTAAAAACGAAGATCCTAGAATTTAATTGGCTGGGAACTCCCCGTTTTGGTGAAACCGGGTTGGATCATGTGACAAATTGTGCCCAAACATGGTTTGGAATTATCATATAACCCAACCAAGCAAAACCAAGAGAAAAATCCAACGGGCTACCACTTTTATAAGAACATCTAGGGGGTAGACGATCCAGGCCCTTGGATTAGTGTTTTGTAGGAAGAAGCTCTTCGGGACATCGGAATACCTCCGAACCTTGCAATGAACCCTAGCTTCTGTATTAAAGTGTGGTGGAATGCTGAAATGTCCAAAATCTGGTTCCCAAGCGTGACACGTTTTCAGACAGGCGATGTCACCTAAAAACGATGGTGTTCTGGAAATTTAATTATTAGGTGGTCGAGAACTCCCTATTTCGGTGAAACCAGGTTAGATCTTGTCACAACTTATGCCCAAACATGGTTTGGAATTATCCTATAACCCAACCAAGCACAAACCAAGAGAAAAATCCACCGGGCTACCCCTTTCATAAGAACATCTAGGGGGTAGAAGATTCTGGGCCCATATAGATCAGGGTTTCCTAGGAAGAAGCGCCTCGGAGCATCGGAATACCTCCCAACCCATGCAATGGACCCTAGCATGTGTATTAAAGTGTGGTGGAATGCTGAAATGTGCAAAACATGGTGCCCAAGTGTAACCCGCTTCGTAGGCATGCACTATCACCGAAAAAACGAAGATCGTGGAATTTAATTGGCTAGGAACTCACCGTTTCAGTGAAACCGGGTTGGATCATGTCACAACTAGTGCTCAAACATGGTTTGGAATTTTCATATGACCCAACCAAGCACAAACCAAGAGAAAATCCACCGGGCTACCCCTTTCATAAGAACATCTAGGGGGGTAGACGATTCTGGGCCCATATAGATCAGGGTTTCCTAGGAAGAAGCGCCTAGGAGCATCGGAATACCTCCAAACCCATGCAATGGACCCTAGCATGTGTATTAAAGTGTGGTGGAATGCTGAAATGTGCAAAACCTGGTTCCCAAGCGTGACCCGTTCGCAGACATGAGATGTCACCTAAAAACGAAGGTGTTCTGGAAATTTAATTATTAGGGGGTCGAGAACTCCCCATTTCGGTGAAAACAAGTTAGATCTTGTCATAACTTACGCCCAAACATGGTCCGGAATTATCCTATAACCCAACCAAGCGCAAACCAAGAGAAAAATCCACCGGGCTACCCCTTTCATAAGAACATCTAGGGGGTAGACGATTCTGGGCCTACAGTTCAGGGTTTCATAGGAAGAAGCGCCTCGGAGCATCGGAATACCTCCAAACCCATGCAATGGACCCTAGCATGTGTATTAAAGTCTGGTGTAATGCTGAAATGTCCAAAACATGGTGCCCAAGTGTCACCCTCTTTGCAGACATGCACTATCACCTAAAAACGAAGATCCTGGAATTTAATTCGCCGGGAACTCCCCGTTTCGGTGAAACCGGGTTGGATCATGTCACAACTTGTGCCCAAACATGGTTTGGAATTATCATATAACCCAACCAAGCACAAACCAAGAGAAAAATCCACCGGGCTACCCCTTTCATAAGAACATCTAGGGGGCCCACGGATCAGGGTTTTGTAGGAAGAAGCTCTTTGGGTCATGAGAATACCTGCAAACCTTGAAATGGACCCTAGCATGTGTATTAAAGTGTGGTGGAATGCTGAAATGTCCAAAACCTGGTTCCCAAGCGTGACCCATTTTCAGACATGCGATGTCATCTAAAAACGAAGGTGTAATGGAAATTTAATTATTAGGGGGTCGAGAACTCCCCATTTCGGTGAAACCAGGTTAGATCTTGTCACAACTTATGCCCAAACATGGTTTGGATTTATCCTATAACCCAACCAAGCAAAAACCAAGAGAAAAGTCCACCGGTCTACCCCTTTCATAAGAACATCTAGGGGGGTAGACGATTCTGGGCCCATATATATCATGGTTTCATAGGAAGAAGCGCCTCGGAGCATCGGAATACCTCCAAACCCATGCAATGGACCCTAGCATGTGTATTAAAGTGTGGTGGAATTCTGATGTGCAAAACATGGTGCCCAAGTGTAACCCGCTTCGTAGGCATGTACTATCACCGAAAAAACGAAGATCCTAGAATTTAATTGGCTGGGAACTCCCCGTTTCAGTGAAACCGGGTTGGATCATGTCACAACTTGTGCCCAAACATGGTTTGGAATTATCATATAACCTAACCAAGCACAAACCAGGAGAAAAATCCACCGGGCTACCCCTTTCATAAGAACATCTAGGGGGGTAGACGATCCAGGCCCACGGATCAGGGTTTTGTAGGAAGAAGCTCTTCGGGACATCGGAATACCTCCAAACCTTGCAATGCACCCTAGCATGTGTATTAAAGTGTGGTGGAATGCTGAAATGTCCAAAACCTGGTTCCCAAGAGTGACCCGTTCGCACACATGCGATGTCACCTAAAAACAAAGGTGTTCTGGAAATTTAATTATTAGGTGGTCGAGAACTCCCCATTTCGGTGAAAACAGGTTAGATCTTGTCACAACTTATGCCCAAACATGGTCTGGAATTATCCTATAACCCAACCAAGCACAAACTAAGAGAAAAATCCACCGGGCTACCCCTTCCATAAGAACATCGAGGGGGGTAGACGATTGTGGGCCCATATAGATCAGGGTTTCATAGGAAGAAGCGCCTCGGAGCATCGGAATACCTCCAAACCGATGCAATGGACCCTAGCATGTGTATTAAAGTGTGGTGGAATGCTGTAATGTCCAAAACATGGTGCCCAAGTGTATCCCTCTTTGCAGACATGCACTATCACCTAAAAACGAAGATCCTAGAATTTAATTGGCCGGGAACTCCCCGTTTTGGTGAAACCGGGTTGCATCATGTAACAACTTGTGCCCAAACATGGTTTGGAATTATCATATAACCCAAACAAGCAAAACCAAGAGAAAAATCCACCGGGCTAACCCTTTTATAAGAACATCTAGGGGGTAGACGTTCCAGGCCCTCGGATCAGTGTTTTGTAGGAAGAAGCTCTTCGGGACATCGGAATACCTCCGAACCTTGCAATGGACCCTAGCATGTGTATTAAAGTGTGCTGGAATGCTGAAATGTCCAAAATCTGGTTCCCAAGCGTGACCCTTTTTCAGACATGCGATGTCACCTAAAAACGATGGTGTTCTGGAAATTTAATTATTAGGGGGTCGAGAACTCCCTATTCGGGTGAAACCAGGTTAGATCTTGTCACAACTTATGCCCAAACATGGTTTGGAATTAGCCTATAACCCAACCAAGCACAAACCAAGAGAAAAATCCACCGGGCTACCCCTTTCATAAGAACATCTAGGGGGTAGACGATTCTGGGCCCATATAGATCAGGGTTTCCTAGGAAGAAGCGCCTCGGAGCATCGGAATACCTCCAAACCCATGCAATGGACCCTAGCATTTGTATTAAAGTGTGGTGGAATGCTGAAATGTGCAAAACATGGTGCCCAAGTGTAACCTGCTTCGTAGGCATGCACTATCACCGAAAAAACGAAGATCGTGGAATTTAATTGTCTAGGAACTCACCGTTTCAGTGAAACCGGGTTGGATCATGTCACAACTAGTGCCCAAACATGGTTTGGAATTTTCATATGACCCAACCAAGCACAAACCAAGAGAAAATCCACCGGGCTACCCCTTTCATAAGAATATCTAGGGGGGTAGACGATCCAGGCCCACGGATCAGGGTTTTGTAAGAAGAAGCTCTTCGGGACATCGGAATACCTCCAAACCTTGCAATGCACCCTAGCATGTGTATTAAAGTGTGGTGGAATGCTGAAATGTCCAAAATCTGGTTCCCAAGCGTGACCCGTTCGTAGACATGAGATGTCACCTAAAAACGAAGGTGTTCTGGAAATTTAATTATTAGGGGGTCGAGAACTCCCCATTTCGGTGAAAACAGGTTAGATCTTGTCACAACTTACGCCCAAACATGGTCTGGAATTATCCTATAACGCAACCAAGCACAAACCAAGAGAAAAATCCACCGGGCTACCCCTTTCATAAGGACATCTAGGGGTAGACGATTCTAGGCCCACAGTTCAGGGTTTCATAGGAAGAAGCGCCTCGGAGCATCGGAATACCTCCAAACCCATGCAATGGACCCTAGCATGTGTATTAAAGTCTGGTGGAATGCTGAAATGTCCAAAACATGGTGCCCAAGTGTCACCCTCTTTGCAGACATGCAGTATCACCTAAAAACGAAGATCCTGTAATTTAATTCGCCGGGAACTCCCCATTTCGGTGAAACCGGGTTGGATCATGTCACAACTTGTGCCCAAACATGGTTTGGAATTATCATATAACCCAACCAAGCACAAACCAGGAGAAAAATCCACCGGGCTACCCCTTTCATAAGAACATCTAGGGGGGTAGACGATCCAGGCCCACGGATCAGGGTTTTGTAGGAAGAAGCTCTTTGGGTCATAAGAATACCTGCAAACCTTGAAATGGACCCTAGCATGTATATTAAAGTGTGGTGGAATGCTGAAATGTCCAAAACCTGGTTCCCAAGCGTGACCCATTTTCAGACATGCGATATCATCTAAAAACGAAGGTGTAATGGAAATTTAATTATTAGGGGGTCAAGAACTCCCCATTTCGGTGAAACCAGGTTAGATCTTGTCACAACTTATGCCCAAACATGGTTTGGAATTATCCTACAACCCAACCAAGCACAAACCAAGAGAAAAATCCACCAGGCTACCCCTTTCATAAGAACATCTAGGGGGGTAGACGATTCTGGGCCCATATAGATCATGGTTTCATAGGAAGAAGCGCCTCGGAGCATCAGAATACCTCCAAACCCATGCAATGGACCCTAGCATGTGTATTAAAGTGTGGTGGAATGCTGAAATGTGCAAAACATGGTGCCCAAGTGTAACCTGCTTCGTAGGCATGCACTATCACCGAAAAAACGAAGATCGTGGAATTTAATTGGCTAGGAACTCACCGTTTCAGTGAAACCGGGTTGGATCATGTCACAACTAGTCCCCAAACATGGTTTGGAATTTTCATATGACCCAACCAAGCACAAACCAAGAGAAAATCCACCGGGCTACCCCTTTCATAAGAATATCTAGGGGGGTAGACGATCCAGGCCCACGGATCAGGGTTTTGTAAGAAGAAGCTCTTCGGGACATCGGAATACCTCCAAACCTTGCAATGCACCCTAGCATGTGTATTAAAGTGTGGTGGAATGCTGAAATGTCCAAAATCTGGTTCCCAAGCGTGACCCGTTCGTAGACATGAGATGTCACCTAAAAACGAAGGTGTTCTGGAAATTTAATTATTAGGGGGTCGAGAACTGCCCATTTCGGTGAAAACAGGTTAGATCTTGTCACAACTTACGCCCAAACATGGTCTGGAATTATCCTATAACCCAACCAAGCACAAACCAAGAGAAAAATCCACCGGGCTACCCCTTTCATAAGGACATCTAGGGGGGTAGACCATTCTAGGCCCATATAGATCAGCGTTTCATAGGAAGAAGCGCCTCGGAGCATCGGAATACCTCCAAACCCATGCAATGGACCCTAGCATGTGTATTAAAGTGTGGTGGAATGCGGAAATGTCCAAAACATGGTGCCCAAGTGTATCCCTCTTTGCAGACATGCACTATCACCTAAAAACGAAGATCCTAGAATTTAATTGGCAGGGAACTCCCCGTTTTGGTGAAACCGGGTTGGATCATGTCACAACTTGTGCCCAAACATGGTTTGGAATTATCATATAACCCAACCAAGCAAAACCAAGAGAAAAATCCACCGGGCTACCCCTTTTATAAGAACATCTAGGGGGTAGACGATCCAGGCCCTCGGATCAGTGTTTTGTAGGAAGAAGCTCTTCGGGACATCGGAATACCTCCGAACCTTGCAATGGACCCTAGCATGTGTATTAAAGTGTGGTCGAATGCTGAAATGTCCAAAATCTGGTTCCCAAACGTGACCCGTTTTCAGACATGCGATGTCACCTAAAAACGATGGTGTTCTGAAAATTTAATTATTATGGGGTCGAGAACTCCCTATTCCGGTGAAACCAGGTTAGATCTTGTCACAACTTATGCCCAAACATGGTTTGGAATTATCCTATAACCCAACCAAGCACAAACCAAGAGAAAAATCCACCGGGCTACCCCTTTCATAAGAACATCTAGGGGGGTAGACGATTCTGGGCCCATATAGTTTAGGGTTTCCTAGGAAGAAGCGCCTCGGAGCATCGGAATACCTCCAAACCCATGCAATGGACCCTAGCATGTGTATTAAAATGTGGTGGAATGCTGAAATGTGCAAATCATGGTGCCCAAGTGTAACCCTCTTCGTAGGCATGCACTATCACCGAAAAAACAAATATCGTGGAATTTAATTGGCTAGGAACTCACCGTTTCAGTGAAACTGGGTTGGATCATGTCACAACTAGTGCCCAAACATGGTTTGGAATATTCATATGACCCAACGAAACACAAACCAAGAGAAAATCCACCGGGCTACCCCTTTCAAAAGAACATCTAGGGTGTAACTACCTCGGTGAACTACGCTCCTGGATACAAGCCTGGATGAGTGGTATTGGTTGAAATAGTACGGTGGGGCCCCAAAAGCCACTCACTGGTAGTCCTTTCAGACGTCCCAACCACTACCCTCTCAATGGGACCTGTACGGGCGGCGTAGTCGGCAGGCGAAGGGATCAACTACGTACACAAGTGGGTATGTACGCAAGCCACCATACAAGAGTACATCAGAGCCATACCATCTAGAAAGAAAGGAAATATAGCAACGCCATACGGCAAGATTCAAATAACCTAGATAGATCTATATTTTAGGATAATTCCTCATACAACACACATCAGAGTATCATGCGGAAGCGGCAAACAAAATCCGAGTACGGATAAGAAGCAAATCGGCATAAGATGCCATAGAAATAAGCACATCCCAACTACAGGTCTCACGGATCCCCGTGCCCGGAATCTCTACACCGAACGATCGTTGCCCACATCATCGGCTTCTTCCACCCAGTATCCGTCCTGTGGAGGTACCTGTCCATCTGAACCAAGAATTTATCGTGTGAGACCCTAAGGGTACTCAGCAAGTCTTAATGCCTCTAAAGGGGACACAACCTGGGGTGACGCAATTGCAGCGAAAGATAACCCTAGCAGTTCTACAGATAATCGCTAACCATCCGCCTAACCAATGATAGACGGATGTCCGTGAATGAAATACAACAGTTATAATGGTAATCTCATCCGATCCATCCTCCTCCCTGCTTACCAACAAGGAAGCGGACGAACAACCCCCCACCCGTTGGCAATTTTATTAACCATTCCATGAGCGTTGCACTATTTACTAGTCAAATTACTTAGTCAGATTAAGGCGGTACTTTAGTTCTGCTTGTCTATGATCGAGAAACTGTGCTCCAAGTCGTCCATATCCGCGGACACGGCTTTCAGAAAGTTTTACCCGGCCGGGGTGCGCCAATAGCAACACACACTCAATCAACCTCGGAAAAACCAAATCAAAACCCAACGAGGCTTTCACGACTGAACAATCATAGGATTCAGAAATATTTCAGGGGGCCACCCCTTGGAGTACACCCGCAACGGAGTAAGCAAGCTTCGAGACGGACTCAAGGTTTGTGGGGCCGGCGGTAAACGACAGCAGATCCCCAAACGGGGACTGTCGATACCACGTAAACGGGTCACCATTCCTAAACAGTACAGTGTGCTCATCGCACAATCATAAATAAAGCAGTAAAACATGGCATAAGTACAGGATCGTAAATAAAACCTCAAACTAGTTTGTGGCCCCAAGAAATAAGACGGAATCAAGCTCTGGCTCAGGGGGGTCCCATATACCTCCCGGATGTGGATAGCGCGATAAATCAAGGAACAGGAATCAAGTACTCGGGGTCTTACGGGACACAAGTGAGCAGGAAAAACCAAATAGCTGATGTTGCTCACCGGTGCCACTTTCTTTAGTTATCGCAGAACTACTCAAGTTAAGTTGTTTAGGTACCTCATTATCCAACAGACTCTCACATACCCTACACATGCTGTTCTACGACTCGCATGGCTCAAGCAACTCCTATAGTAGTGGCTCATGGGATGGAGGAACAAGCTTGGTGGGGTTTAAAAGTAAAGGCTATGCATACTTGGGATTCAATTTAATGCATTTGCGACTCGATGATGCAAGAATAAGATAGAGGCAATAGGTACTGTATGTATGCAAGCATGTGGAAGTGCTTGCCTGGTATCTCAGTTGAAGCAAGGGACGGATCTGGGTAGTGCTCCTGGTTCTCTTGATATAACCCCTGCTCAGTGTCTATCCGAGAAAAACCAAACAAACAAGGCCAACATGAATATAGAGCACAAGCATATGAATAAGATGCGTCAAGCAAACAATCATGCCATGATGAATGATGCACAATTTACATGGCAAGTAAGGTAGCATGGCATGGTGAGGTGTGGTGGACAAGTAGCAACATTTTGGGGAGTTTTGGTTCACAATTTGTTGTCATAACACTTGCTGTACCCTATATTTTTACATGATGCATGCTGCAATTGAAGTCATGGATAGCATAAACAGAAAGGTCTCGTCGAGCTGATCATTTTAGACATATCATTTGCTTAATTTGGAATTATAAAACAAAAAGTTGTTAATTATTTAAATTCTAGTGGCATTAGTTGTAATTTAATTAAACTTGGAATTTTACTTGTGCAAAAGACAAAATGGATGGCATATTTGGAATCCTCTCATCTTGCTGATATCCAAACATATATTATTTGCCCAAATTGGATTTAGTATGGAAAAGTTATTTAAAGCTGAATTGAATTTGAATTTTTAAATTATTTAAACAGAATTTGAATTTGAAAACAGCATCTGGGACGTTTTATACACAGTCTAATCCAGCCTGGGTCGCAGACAGGTGGGGCCAGGGGGTCCTCTGACCCACACGCCAGTGTCTGGGAACGAGAGGGACCGCGGGTTTATTTTAGCAAACGTCAGGAGCCTTTTTGCAAAACTACATAGACACAGACACTGGGCCCGGCTGGACCGCGGGTTGAGGCAAAAGGGGGCCAGGGGGTTATTCGCAAAAAACAAGGCGCACTGTTTTTCTTCCACGGGGTCGCGCAGAGCGTGTGCGCCAGACGCGCACGCGTCGCACGCGGCGCAGAGGGGGGTTCGAACCCGCGCCCTCTGGCGCGCTAGCGGGCCGGCTACCGCTGCGGCGGGCTTAGGTTAGATGACAGGGAGGCGGGCGCGTGCTGGATAAGGTGGTCGCGACTGGGAGCTAGCAGAAACACGCTCGCCGCCGGCGCACAGAGGCCGTTCGATGGAAAGTCCGCCGCGTCCAGGAAGCGACGGAGCGAGAGAGGGTGTCTGGGAGGTTCGTGTGCTCACAGCGGGCGTGCCGGTGTGGACGGCGTGGCGCGGGGAGCAGTCGATCGACGGCGCGGCTCGCGGACTGGGGGCTAGGGTTTCCGGCGTGGCGCGGCAGATCCTGGTGGCTCCGGTCCTCCTCCTCCTTGCTGGCCCGTACGGATCCGCTGCAGAGGTCCCGCTCGCCCTTCTCGACCACTCCCTTGACGACCTTGACGTCCAGAGCACGTGGGTGGCAGGGTGCTGGCGGCGGCCGGCGCAGCTAGGTGGTCGGAGAGGCAGAAGGAGGGTAGAGGCGTGGCCAGATCTGGCGAGGCTAGAGGATGCGTGGGGAGGGGGACATGGCAGAGAGGGAGGAAGAGGTGGCGTGGAGGAGGCGGTGTGGCTAGGGGTGGCCTCGGCCACCTTTATCCCTCACGTGCTCGGCTTGGCCAGGCCAGGCAAGGCAGGCACTAGGGGGCTGGCAGGTGGACCTGGGGGGCAGCTCGTGGCCAGGGAGGCAGGTAAGTGGGCCTGGGGTCGAGGGCAGGGGCAGAGAGAGAAGGAAAAAGGGGAGGGGAGAGGGACATGCTCGGCTAGGCTAGGGTTAGATAGGAGGGGGTCCTTGGCGTGTGGGGTAGCTAGGTGGGCGCTGGGGTGGGGCCTGCATGGCAGGTAGAGAGAGGGGCCGAGAGAGAGGGAAGGAGCATGGGGTGGTCGAGCTAGAAACTTGGAGGGAGGAGGGTAGAGGGACATGGTGGTTTGGGACCAACTAGGTGGGTTTAGGGTTGATATCTAGAGTGGAGAGGGTGAGAGGGAGTACTTAGGATTAGCATAGACTAAGTGGGATTGTTGATTTAGCTAGTTTGAGGATTGGGGTGGCTTAGGGTTTTGTTTAGCTAGGATGGTTGGATGGCAAGGTAGGTCCTAGGGTTTAGCTAAGAGAGGGGGAAAGAATGGAAGGGAGGTGGCACTTGACTTGCTCAAGCATGCTTCATGTACAAGCACACAAGATCGAGAAAAGGCAAGAAAAGAAAAAGAGGGAGAGATAGATAGGCATGTGATGATGGGGCTCTCCTTTGGCCCATGCATGATCCAAACAAAGGACAAGCAAGATCCAAAAGAGAGGGGGTTTGGTAGGGCATGCCTCATGAGCACATGTATATGCATGGGGCATGGGGTAGGGGTTAAGCTAAAGGGGGATAGAGATAGATGATTTGATGTAGCAACTACAAGCCCAAAACAAGATTTAATCAAAGGAAAAGATCCACTTTGAATTTCAAGCAAAAACCAAAACTGGAAAAGGTGGCACTTGCATGGCCCATGCAACATAATTAATGCCAACCATATCCTTGTGAAAACAATAAGATTATCATGGCATTACTCATATGCATTCCCAAAAAGTGGGCAAGGCCAAGCCTAGATTATGGGTGGATCCAACCAACAACATGGGCTAGAGATAACTCAATAAAATGCCAAGCCCATATTATTGGATGGTGGAATTATAAGGTGGTGAAATAAAAGGTAGTGGAGTCAAAAGATAGATGCCCCCAACTCAACTTGGGCATTTAACAATTTATTAAGAACCAAATACAATATCAAGAGGCAACTACAATTAATCATGCACATGAGATAAGAACCAAACAAGAAAGGGTTTTATATGATGCTCAAATGCAAGGGGACATGATGACATGAGCATGATATGATGATGATGCAGCAAATATATGTTGGAAGTGGCCCATTTTATTATTATAACATGTAGCATTACAGACAGGGGTTAGACAACTGGGATGCTACAACTCTCCCCCACTAAACAGGAATCTCGCCCCGAGATTCTAGGAAGAAGAAGAAGAAGACACAAAGAGAGAAGGATGGTTGGCACGGAGTTCATCTTCACGCTCCCATGTGGCTTCATCAACAGAATGGTGTGACCACTGCACCTTGCAAAACATGATGGACTTGTTGCGAGTCCTTCGTTCTGCGGTCTCAAGGATTTTGGTGGGGTGTTCTTGATAAGACAAATCTTCTTTGAGGTCGATTAGCTCATGATCCACGGTCCTGCCGGGATCTTTGAAGCACTTCTTGAGCTGAGAGATGTGGAAAACATCATGGACTTTTAGTTTTTACGGAAGCTCAAGTGCATAAGCAACTTCTCCTCTTCTACCACGTATCTTGAAAGGACCGATGTATCTAGGAGCCAACTTTCCTTTGATACCGAAGCGGTGTGTTCCTCTCATGGGAGTGACACGAAGGTAGACGAGATCACCAGGGGCATATACCATATCTGTGTGCTTCCTGTCATAGTTGCTCTTCTGACGACTCTGAGCAATCTTCAGGTTCTCCAGAATGATATGCACCTTCTCCTCTGCCTGAGTCACAATGTCAGGGCCAAACCAGATTCTTTCTCCTGCACCTGACCAACCAATTGGAGTTCTGCACTTGCGACCATAGAGAGCCTCGAATGGTGCCATCTTCAGACTCTTCTGGAAGCTGTTGTTGTAGGAGAATTCAGCATATGGAAGGCATTCCTCCCACTTCATGCCAAAAGAGATGACGCAAGCCCGAAGCATATCCTCCAGAATCTGATTGATTCTTTCCACTTGTCCTTGAGACTGAGGGTGGTAAGCAGTGCTGAAGTTCAACTTTGTTCCCAAAGCTTTTTGGAAACTCTCCCAGAACTTTGAGGTGAAGATGCTCCCACGATCTGAACTGATTTCAAGTGGAACCCCATACAAAGAGACAATCCTGTTGATATAGAGCTCAGCCAACTGAATTCCAGAAATTGTTTCTTTGACTGGGAAGAAATGAGCCACTTTAGAAAGCCTGTCGATGACAACAAAGATTGCATTGTTGCCCTTCTGCGACCTTGGAAAGCCAGTGATGAAGTCCATCTCTACTTTCTCCCATTTCCATTCCGGAGGTTTCAATGGCTGTAGAAGACCAAATGGTTTCTGATGGACAACCTTGACTCTGCGGCAGACATCACATTCTGAGACATACTTGGCGCAATACCGTTTCAGCCCAGGCCACCAGTATTGTGTTTTCAAGTCCATGTACATCTTTGTGCTGCCAGGATGGATAGAAAGAACCGAATCATGTGCCTCCTTGAGAACTTGGTCTCTCAGACCCGGGTAGTTTGGAACAAACATCCGGTGTTCAAAGAAGAGCGTGCCTTGATCATCAACGTGGAAGGACTCATACTTCGGAAGCCCAATTCTAGAGATGAGCTTTCTGGTGTGCGGATCACCACGCTGACGAGAACGAATCTGTTCTTCCAAGAGAGGAGTAGCCAGAAGGTTCAGGAGATACCCTTGTTCCACAACTTCAAGGTTGAGCTGACGGAATTCCTCGCACAAGAGAGGCTGCTGCTCTTCTATCATGAGGTTGTTGACATAAGCTTTACGGCTAAGCGCATCTGCCATGACGTTTGCTTTGCCTGGAGTGTAGTTGATGGTCACATCAAAGTCATTGATTGCTTCAATCCATCTCCTCTGCCGAAGGTTGAGATCCGGTTGAGTGAAGATATACTTCAAACTCTTGTGGTCCGAGAAGATCTCACAACGGTTACCAAGCAAGTAGTGCCTCCATAGCTTCAAAGCAAAGACCACTGCTGCTAGCTCAAGGTCATGTGTGGGATAGTTGATCTCATGCGTCTTCAACTGACGAGAGGCATAAGCAACCACCTGTTTCTCTTGCATCAAGACCGCACCCAATCCTTGCAAAGAGGCGTCACAGAATATCTGGAAAGGCTTAGATGTATCCGGAGGAACCAAGACTGGCGTGGAAGTGAGCTTCTCTTTGAGTGTCTCAAAACTTTCTTGACAAGCAGGAGTCCACAGGTACTTCTTGCCTTTCTTGAGGAGATCGGTAAGAGGCTTTGATATCTTCGAGAAGTTCTGCACAAAGCGACGGCAATAGCTAGCCAAGCCGAGAAAACTCCGCACTTCCTTGACATTAGCAGGAGGAAGCCATTCAACTGTTGTCTTCACGGTTTCCGGGTTGACTGCAATGCCCTTGGCAGAGATAACATGACCCAAGTATGTTACTTCAGGCAGCCAAAACTCACACTTTGAGAACTTTGCATACAAGCGGTTCTCACGAAGCTTGTTCAGGACACACCGCAGGTGTTCTTCATGCTCCTCCTTGGACTTGGAATAGACCAGAATGTCATCCAGATATACCACCACAAACTTATCAAGATACTCCATGAAAACGGAGTTCATCAGCCTCGAGAAGGTAGCAGGTGCGTTGGTGAGTCCGAAAGACATGACCGTGTACTCATACAGGCCATAACGGGTGGTGAAAGCTGTTTTGGGCACATCTTCTTTGCGAATTTTGATTTGGTGATAACCACTTCTCAAGTCCAGCTTAGAGAACACCACAGCTCCTGCCAGCTGATCAAATAGATCATTTATCCGTGGAAGAGGATATTTGTTCTTGATGGTTTTAGCATTGAGAGCCCGGTAGTCAACACAGAGTCTATCGGTTTTGTCACGCTTCTTCACAAAGATTGTTGGGCTACCCCAAGACGAAGTGCTGTGTTGAATGAAACCCAACTTCTCTTGTTCATCAAGTTGTCGTTTGAGTTCAGCCAACTCAGAAGGACCCATTTTGTATGGCCGCTTTGAGATAGGAGCCGTTCCAGGTTCAAGCTCAATCACGAATTCAACCTCGCGATCCGGAGGCATACCTGGCAATTCTTCAGGAAAGACATCTGGAAACTCACAGACCACCGGTACACCCTGAATAGCTTCCATAGCATCATTATTCAGAGCAGCCAAGGAATAGAGCTGGACAGCAGGAGTCAGACTTGGAGAAAAGACTATGTGGCCTTCAGGAATCTTCAGATATACTCAGCGTTCAGCACAATCAATCACAGCTGCATTTGCTGTCAACCAATCCATGCCCAAAATGACATCAATGTCAGAGTTGCCCAGAAGAATTAAAGAAGCCAAGAATGAAGAGCCACCAATCTCGATCTGATTGCCATGACTGATATGAGCAGCCCTCATGTTTGAACCAGGAGATAGCACCACCAGACAACGTGATAAAGGAACCCTATCCAGGTCATGCTCTTGTGCAAACTTATGCGAGACAAAAGAATGTGATGCACCAGAATCAAAGAGAACTCGTGCAGGAACTGAGTTAACTGAAAGCATACCCATGACAACTCCTGGTGCGAGCTCAGCTTGAGAGGCGTTGACGCAGTTGGCCCGAACAACCGCAGACCCGGGCTTAGTGTTGATGTTGAGAGCCCGAGGCGGTGGTGCACGAACCGAAGGAGAGCTTGTTGCAGATCTTGGCGGGGGTGGAGGGAGAGTTTTGTTCTTCATTGGGCAGTTCCAGTTTCGATGTCCAGGATCTCCACACACGAAGCAGGCACTAGCTGGACGTGGAGCAGAGTAGCCAGGGACTCCGCCAGGCGCTCCAGGGTAGTGGTTGTTGTAGCCCCTGGGAGCCGCAGTGGTGAAGTTTGTTGGCCTTGGCGCGAAACTTGCAGGTCTTGGTGGAGCCGGGAGCGACGGTGGGGTGTTAGGAACCCAGACACGCCGCTTAGAAGGAGCTGCCATAACTGCAGAGCTTGATGCATCCCTGTTGTGTTTCTTGGACTCCTCAAACATTTGCCTGCTTGCCTCCTCTTGCAGTGCTGTGTGCTGTAGTTCCAGGAAGGTTGCCGGTCTTGCATGCGTGATTGCATACTTGATCGACGCATTGAGCCCTTGCCTGAACCTTTTCTGCTTCTTCTTGTCATCAGATACCTCATCACCACCATAACGAGATAGATTCATGAAGTTCCTGATGTAGGTGTTGACGTTATCATTCCCTTGCTTCAGGTTGAGAAAAGCCTCCTTCATCCTTTCCATTTCAATCTCTGAGAGAAACTGCTCTTTGAACGCTCCAGTGAACCTTTCCCAAGTTGGCTGGAAACCAGTGCAGCTTGCCTTCAAGTAGTTCTCCCACCAGAGAGCTGCATCTCCCTTGAGAAGGTGGGTAGCGCACTTGACCCACTCCTGTTCCGGAACATCAGCAGTCTCGAGCAACCTTGAGATCTCACGCAGCCAATCATCCGCGTCCAGAGGTCGGTCAGACACATCAAACTGACGAGGGTTGAACTTGAGGAAGCTCTTGATGTCTCCACGCCTGGGAGGTGGAGGAAGTGGAGCAAACTCGTTCCTTCTGACGCTCTCCTCAAAGCGCTGCTGGTTCTCTTGCATAGCTGCCAAAGCATTAGCAATGTTTGACAGCGCGGAGCCCAATTCCGGAGGTATGTCCTCATCAGTCCGGCGTGGTGGAGCCATCCTGTCATTGATATAAAACTCAAATCAGTACTATAATGGAGAATGATAATAATCCAAAATAGTACCAAGATGGAATTAACCAAGATTTAAAGGATACAATTTACTGAGATGATATTAAAATATCAACAAAGTTCATAGCACCTAAAAGATATTAAGAATATCGCACACGACTGAAAAGGAGTGTGGTACACAAATATATCAAAGAAAAATTTTCCACAAATTTCGGCATTAAAATACCAATAGATGCGCAAAATTACTTAACGAATCAAGATTAGTGACTCTACCGATTCAATATACAAAAGCGAATGATACAAGTAGTGGTATGGTCGCGACTCCATCCCGCACTCAAATCATTACTCCGCACATGAACAAGTGGAACACATATCCTAACCCCTTCTTCTCACGACGAAACCTAAAGATTGGTAACTACGGAAACGAACACCCCAAACAAGATAGCGTCGGATACAAGAGGAAGATAGATCGCGTCGGTTTACAAAAGCCTGTCGGTATGGAATGTACCAACAGTTGATAACCCAAGGCAGATAAGATAACAACTTGGATGCAACAGGTAGACAAGGGATTACACACACACACACACACACACACACCCTATGGTACTACGGAAAACCCAGAACACGTGAATCCTAGTTTCAACTTTGGGAAGAGGATTGAAAACGTTGCACTTCCTTACCAGAAAAGGGTGGGTGGGAGGGTAAGAAGAAAAATGGAAGCAGTCCTACTCTCGCGTTTTGTTTTTCCCTAATATACATAACTACCAAAATATTTGCTAGACTGACAACGACCGTTTGGCTGAAACCCTGAAGGTCGGGATGGCTCTGATACCAATTGTAACTACCTCGGTGAACTACGCTCCTGGATACAAGCCTGGATGAGTGGTATTGGTTGAAATAGTACGGTGGGGCCCCAAAATCCACTCACTGGTAGTCCTTTCAGACGTCCCAACCACTACCCTCTCAACAGGACCTGTACGGGCGGCGTAGTCGGCAGGCGAAGGGATCAACTACGTACACAAGTGGGTATGTACGCAAGCCACCATACAAGAGTACATCAGAGCCATACCATCTAGAAAGAAAGGAAATATAGCAACGCCATACGGCAAGATTCAAATGACCTAGATAGATCTATATTTTAGGATAATTCCTCATACAACACACATCAGAGTATCATGCGGAAGCGGCAAACAAAATCCGAGTACGGATAAGAAGCAAATCGGCATAAGATGCCATAGAAATAAGCACATCCCAACTACAGGTCTCACGGATCCCCGTGCCCGGAATCTCTACACCGAACGATCGTTGCCCACATCATCGGCTTCTTCCACCCAGTATCCGTCCTGTGGAGGTACCTGTCCATCTGAACCAAGAATTTATCGTGTGAGACCCTAAGGGTACTCAGCAAGTCTTAATGCCTCTAAAGGGGACACAACCTGGGGTGACGCAATTGCAGCGAAAGATAACCCTAGCAGTTCTACAGATAATCGCTAACCATCCGCCTAACCAATGATAGACGGATGTCCGTGAATGAAATACAACAGTTATAATGGTAATCTCATCCGATCCATCCTCCTCCCTGCTTACCAACAAGGAAGCGGACGAACAACCCCCCACCCGTTGGCAATTTTATTAACCATTCCATGAGCGTTGCACTATTTACTAGTCAAATTACTTAGTCAGATTAAGGCGGTACTTTAGTTCTGCTTGTCTATGATCGAGAAACTGTGCTCCAAGTCGTCCATATCCGCGGACACGGCTTTCAGAAAGTTTTACCCGGCCGGGGTGCACCAATAGCAACACACACTCGATCAACCTCGGAAAAACCAAATCAAAACCCAACGAGGCTTTCACGACTGAACAATCACAGGATTCAGAAATATTTCAGGGGGCCACCCCTTGGAGTACACCCGCAACGGAGTAAGCAAGCTTCGAGACGGACTCAAGGTTTGTGGGGCCGGCGGTAAACGACAGCAGATCCCCAAACGGGGACTGTCGATACCACGTAAACGGGTCACCATTCCTAAACAGTACAGTGTGCTCATCGCACAATCATAAATAAAGCAGTAAAACATGGCATAAGTACAGGATCGTAAATAAAACCTCAAACTAGTTTGTGGCCCCAAGAAATAAGACGGAATCAAGCTCTGGCTCAGGGGGGTCCCATATACCTCCCGGATGTGGATAGCGCGATAAATCAAGGAACAGGAATCAAGTACTCGGGGTCTTACGGGACACAAGTGAGCAGGAAAAACCAAATAGCTGATGTTGCTCACCGGTGCCACTTTCTTTAGTTATCCCAGAACTACTCAAGTTAAGTTGTTTAGGTACCTCATTATCAAACAGACTCTCACATACCCTACACATGCTGTTCTACGACTCGCATGGCTCAAGCAACTCCTATAGTAGTGGCTCATGGGATGGAGGAACAAGCTTGGTGGGGTTTAAAAGTAAAGGCTATGCATACTTGGGATTCAATTTAATGCATTCGCGACTCGATGATGCAAGAATAAGATAGAGGCAATAGGTATTGTATGTATGCAAGCATGTGGAAGTGCTTGCCTGGTATCTCAGTTGAAGCAAGGGACGGATCTGGGTAGTGCTCCTGGTTCTCTTGATATAACCCCTGCTCAGTGTCTATCCGAGAAAAACCAAACAAACAAGGCCAACATGAATATAGAGCACAAGCATATGAATAAGATGCGTCAAGCAAACAATCATGCCATGATGAATGATGCACAATTTACATGGCAAGTAAGGTAGCATGGCATGGTGAGGTGTGGTGGACAAGTAGCAACATTTTGGGGAGTTTTGGTTCACAATTTGTTGTCATAACACTTGCTGTACCCTATATTTTTACATGATGCATGCTGCAATTGAAGTCATGGATAGCATAAACAGAAAGGTCTCGTCGAGCTGATCATTTTAGACATATCATTTGCTTAATTTGGAATTATAAAACAAAAAGTTGTTAATTATTTAAATTCTAGTGGCATTAGTTGTAATTTAATTAAACTTGGAATTTTACTTGTGCAAAAGACAAAATGGATGGCATATTTGGAATCCTCTCATCTTGCTGATATCCAAACATATATTATTTGCCCAAATTGGATTTAGTATGGAAAAGTTATTTAAAGCTGAATTGAATTTGAATTTTTAAATTATTTAAACAGAATTTGAATTTGAAAACAGCATCTGGGACGTTTTATACACAGTCTAATCCAGCCTGGGTCGCAGACAGGTGTGGCCAGGGGGTCCTCTGACCCACACGCCAGTGTCTGGGAACGAGAGGGACCGCGGGTTTATTTTAGCAAACGTCAGGAGCCTTTTTGCAAAACTACATAGACACAGACACTGGGCCCGGCTGGACCGCGGGTTGAGGCAAAAGGGGGCCAGGGGGTTATTCGCAAAAAACAAGGCGCACTGTTTTTCTTCCACGGGGTCGCGCAGAGCGTGTGCGCCAGACGCGCACGCGTCGCACGCGGCGCAGAGGGGGGTTCGAACCCGCGCCCTCTGGCGCGCTAGCGGGCCGGCTACCGCTGCGCCGGGCTTAGGTTAGATGACAGGGAGGCGGGCGCGTGCTGGATAAGGTGGTCGCGACTGGGAGCTAGCAGAAACACGCTCGCCGCCGACGCACAGAGGCCGTTCGACGGAAAGTCCGCCGCGTCCAGGAAGCGACGGAGCGAGAGAGGGTGTCTGGGAGGTTCGTGTGCTCACCGCGGGCGTGCCGGTGTGGACGGCGTGGCGCGGGGAGCAGGCGATCGACGGCGCGGCTCGCGGACTGGGGGCTAGGGTTTCCGGCGTGGCGCGGCAGATCCTGGTGGCTCCGGTCCTCCTCCTCCTTGCTGGCCCGTACGGATCCGCTGCAGAGGTCCCGCTCGCCCTTCTCGACCACTCCCCTGACGACCTTGACGTCCAGAGCACGTGGGTGGCAGGGTGCTGGCGGCGGCCGGCGCAGCTAGGTGGTCGGAGAGGCAGAAGGAGGGTAGAGGCGCGGCCAGATCTGGCGAGGCTAGAGGATGCGTGGGGAGGGGGACATGGCAGAGAGGGAGGAAGAGGTGGCGTGGAGGAGGCGGTGTGGCTAGGGGTGGCCTCGGCCACCTTTATCCCTCACGTGCTCGGCTTGGCCAGGCCAGGCAAGGCAGGCACTAGGGGGCTGGCAGGTGGACCTGGGGGGCAGCTCGTGGCCAGGGAGGCAAGTAAGTGGGCCTGGGGTCGAGGGCAGGGGCAGAGAGAGAAGGAAAAAGGGGAGGGGAGAGGGACATGCTCGGCTAGGCTAGGGTTAGATAGGAGGGGGTCCTTGGCGTGTGGGGTAGCTAGGTGGGCGCTGGGGTGGGGCCTGCATGGCAGGTAGAGAGAGGGGCCGAGAGAGAGGGAAGGAGCATGGGGTGGTCGAGCTAGAAACTTGGAGGGAGGAGGGTAGAGGGACATGGTGGTTTGGGACCAACTAGGTGGGTTTAGGGTTGATAGCTAGAGTGGAGAGGGTGAGAGGGAGTACTTAGGATTAGCATAGACTAAGTGGGATTGTTGATTTAGCTAGTTTGAGGATTGGGGTGGCTTAGGGTTTTGTTTAGCTAGGATGGTTGGATGGCAAGGTAGGTCCTAGGGTTTAGCTAAGAGAGGGGGAAAGAATGGAAGGGAGGTGGCACTTGACTTGCTCAAGCATGCTTCATGTACAAGCACACAAGATCGAGAAAAGGCAAGAAAAGAAAAAGAGGGAGAGATAGATAGGCATGTGATGATGGGGCTCTCCTTTGGCCCATGCATGATCCAAACAAAGGACAAGCAAGATCCAAAAGAGAGGGGGGTTTGGTAGGGCATGCCTCATGAGCACATGTATATGCATGGGGCATGGGGTAGGGGTTAAGCTAAAGGGGGATAGAGATAGATGATTTGATGTAGCAACTACAAGCCCAAAACAAGATTTAATCAAAGGAAAAGATCCACTTTGAATTTCAAGCAAAAACCAAAACTGGAAAAGGTGGCACTTTCATGGCCCATGCAACATAATTAATGCCAACCATATCCTTGTGAAAACAATAAGATTATCATGGCATTACTCATATGCATTCCCAAAAAGTGGGCAAGGCCAAGCCTAGATTATGGGTGGATCCAACCAACAACATGGGCTAGAGATAACTCAATAAAATGCCAAGCCCATATTATTGGATGGTGGAATTATAAGGTGGTGAAATAAAAGGTAGTGGAGTCAAAAGAGAGATGCCCCCAACTCAACTTGGGCATTTAACAATTTATTAAGAACCAAATACAATATCAAGAGGCAACTACAATTAATCATGCACATGAGATAAGAACCAAACAAGAAAGGGTTTTATATGATGCTCAAATGCAAGGGGACATGATGACATGAGCATGATATGATGATGATGCAGCAAATATATGTTGGAAGTGGCCCATTTTATTATTATAACATGTAGCATTACAGACAGGGGTTAGACAACTGGGATGCTACATAGGGGGGTAGACGATCCAGGCCCACGGATCAGGGTTTTGTAGGAAGAAGCTCTTCGGGACATCGGAATACCTCCAAACCTTGCAATGCACCCTAGCATGTGTATTAAAGTGTGGTGGAATGCTGAAATGTCCAAAACCTGGTTCCCAAGCGTGACCCGTTCGCAGACATGAGATGTCACCTAAAAACGAAGGTGTTCTGGAAATTTAATTATTAGGGGGTCGAGAACTCCCCATTTCGGTGAAAACAGGTTAGATCTTGTCACAACTTATGCCCAAACATGGTCTGGAATTATCCTATAACCCAACCAAGCACAAACCAAGAGAAAAATCCACCGGGCTACCCCTTTCATAAGAACATCTAGGGGGTAGACGATTCTGGGCCCACAGTTCAGGGTTTCATAGGAAGAAGCGCCTCGGAGCATCGGAATACCTCCAAACCCATGCAATGGACCCTAGCATGTGTATTGAAGTCTGGAGGAATGCTGAAATCTGCAAAACATGGTGCCCAAGTGTTACCCCCTTTGCAGACATGCACTATCACCTAAAAAGGAAGATCCTGGAATTTAATTCGCCGGGAACTCCCCGTTTCGGTGAAACCGGGTTGGATCATGTCACAACTTGTGCCCAAACATGGTTTGGAATTATCATATAACCCAACCAAGCACAAACCAAGAGAAATATCCACCGGGCTACCCCTTTCATAAGAACATCTAGGGGGGCCCACGGATCAGGGTTTTGTAGGAAGAAGCTCTTTGGGTCATAAGAATACCTGCAAACCTTGAAATGGACCCTAGCATGTGTATTAAAGTGTGGTGGAATGCTGAAATGTCCAAAACCTGGTTCCCAAGCGTGTCCCATTTTCAGACATGCGATGTCATCTAAAAACGAAGGTGTAATGGAAATTTAATTATTAGGGGGCGAGAACTCCCCATTTCGGTGAAACCAGGTTAGATCTTGTCACAACTTATGCCCAAACATGGTTTGGAATTATCCTATAACCCAACCAAGCACAAACCAAGAGAAAAATACACCGGGCTACCCCTTTCATAAGAACATCTAGGGGGGTAGACGATTCTGGGCCCATATAGATCAGGGTTTCATAGGAAGAAGCGCCTCGGAGCATCGGAATACCTCCAAACCCATGCAATGGACCCTAGCATGTGTATTAAAGTGTGGTGGAATGCTGATGTGCAAAACATGGTGCCCAAGTGTAACCCGCTTCGTAGGCATGTACTATCACCGAAAAATAAAGATCCTGGAATTTAATTGGCTGGGAACTCCCCGTTTCAGTGAAACCGGGTTGGATCATGTCACAACTTGTGCCCAAACATGGTTTGGAATTTTCATATAACCCAACCAAGCACAAACCAAGAGAAAAATCTACCGGGCTAAGCCTTTCATAAGAACATCTAGGGGGGTAGACGATCCAGGCCCACGGATCAGGGTTTTGTAGGAAGAAGCTCTTCGGGACATCGGAATACCTCCAAACCTTGCAATGCACCCTAGCATGTGTATTAAAGTGTGGTGGAATGCTAAAATGACCAAAACCTGGTTCCCAAGAGTGACCCATTCGCAGACATGCGATGTCACCTAAAAACAAAGGTGTTCTGGAACTTTAATTATTAGGGGGTCGAGAACTCCCCATTTCGGTGAAAACAGGTTAGATCTTGTCACAACTTATGCCCAAACATGGTCTGGAATTATCCTATAACCCAACCAAGCACAAACTAAGAGAAAATTCCACCGGGCTACCCCTTCCATAAGAACATCTAGGGGGTAGACGATTCTAGGCCCATATAGATCAGGGTTTCATCGGAAGAAGTGCCTCGGAGCATCGGAATACCTCCAAACCCATGCAATGGACCCTAGAATGTGTATTAAAGTGTGGTGGAATGCTGTAATGTCCAAAACATGGTGCCCAAGTGTATCCCTCTTTGCAGACATCCACTATCACCTAAAAACGAAGATCCTAGAATTTAATTGGCCGGGAACTCCCCGTTTTGGTGAAACCGGGTTGGATCATGTGACAACTTGTGCCCAAACATGGTTTGGAATTATCAAATAACCCAACCAAGCAAAACCAAGAGAAAAATCCAACGGGCTACCACTTTTATAAGAACATCTAGGGGATAGACGATCCAGGCCCTTGGATCAGTGTTTTGTAGGAAGAAGCTCTTCGGGACATCGGAATACCTCCGAACCTTGCAATGGACCCTAGCTTGTGTATTAAAGTGTGGTGGAATGCTGAAATGTCCAAAATCTGGTTCCCAAGCGTGACCCGTTTTCAGACATGCGATGTCACCTAAAAACGATGGTGTTCTGGAAATTTAATTATTAGGGGGTCGAGAACTCCCTTTTTCGGTGAAACCAGGTTAGATCTTGTCAGAACTTATGCCCAAACATGGTTTGGAATTATCCTATAACCCAACCAAGCACAAACCAAGAGCAAAATCCACCGGGATACCCCTTTCATAAGAATATCTAGGGGGGTAGACGATTCTGGGCCCATATAGATCAGGTTTTCCTAGGAAGAAGCGCCTCGGAGCATCGGAATACCTCCAAACCCATGCAATGGACCCTAGCATGTGTATTAAAGTGTGGTGGAATGCTGAAATGTGCAAAACATGGTGCCCAAGTGTAACCCGCTTCGTAGGCATGCACTATCACCGAAAAAACGAAGATCGTGGAATTTAATTGGCTAGGAACTCACCGTTTCAGTGAAACCGGGTTGGATCATGTCACAAGTAGTGCCCAAACTTGGTTTGGAATTTTCATATGACCCAACCAAGCACAAACCAAGAGAAAATCCACCGGGCTACCCCTTTCATAAGAACATCTAGGGGGTAGACGATTCTGGGCCCATATAGATCAGGGTTTCCTAGGAAGAAGCGCCTAGGAGCATCGGAATACCTCCAAACCCATGCAATGGACCCTAGCATGTGTATTAAAGTGTGGTGGAATGCTGAAATGTGCAAAACCTTGTTCCCAAGCGTGACCCGTTCGCAGACATGAGATGTCACCTAAAAACGAAGGTGTTCTGGAAATTTAATTATTAGGGGGTCGAGAACTCCCCATTTCGGTGAAAACAAGTTAGATCTTGTCATAACTTACGCCCAAACATGGTCTGGAATTATCCTATAACCCAAACAAGCGCAAACCAAGAGAAAAATCCACCGGGCTACCCCTTTCATAAGAACATCTAGGGGGTAGACGATTCTGGGCCCACAGTTCAGGGTTTCATAGGAAGAAGCGCCTCGGAGCATCGGAATACGTCCAAACCCATGCAATGGACCCTAGCATGTGTATTAAAGTCTGGTGGAATGCTGAAATGTCCAAAACATGGTGCCCAAGTGTCACCTTCTTTGCAGACATGCACTATCACCTAAAAACGAAGATCTTGGAATTTAATTCGTCGGGAACTCCCCGTTTCGGTGAAACCGGGTTGGATCATGTCACAACTTGTGCCCAAACATGGTTTGGAATTATCATATAACCCAACCAAGCACAAACCAAGAGAAAAATCCACCGGGCTACCCCTTTCATAAGAACATCTAGGGGGGCCCACGGATCAGGGTTTTGTAGGAAGAAGCTCTTTGGGTCATGAGAATACCTGCAAACCTTGAAATGGACCCTAGCATGTGTATTAAAGTGTGGTGGAATGCTGAAATGTCCAAAACCTGGTTCCCAAGCGTGACCCATTTTCAGACATGCGATGTCATCTAAAAACGAAGGTGTAATGGAAATTTAATTATTAGGGCGTCGAGAACTCCCCATTTCGGTGAAACCAGGTTAGATCTTGTCACAACTTATGCCCAAACATGGTTTGGAATTATCCTATAACCCAACCAAGCACAAACCAAGAGAAAAATCCACCGGTCTACCCCTTTCACAAGAACATCTAGGTGGTAGACGATTCTGGGCCCATATAGATCATGGTTTCATAGGAAGAAGCGCCCCGGAGCATCGGAATACCTCCAAACCCATGCAATGGACCCTAGCATGTGTATTAAAGTGTGGTGGAATGCTGATGTGCAAAACATGGTGCCCAAGTGTAACCCGCTTCGTAGGCATGTACTATCACCGAAAAAACGAAGATCCTGGAATTTAATTGGCTAGGAACTCCCCGTTTCAGTGAAACCGGGTTGGATCATGTCACAACTTGTGCCCAAACATGGTTTGGAATTTTCATATAACCCAACCAAGCACAAACCAAGAGAAAAATCCACCGGGCTACCCCTTTCATAAGAACATGTAGGGGGGGGGTAGACGATCCATGCCCACGGATCAGGGTTTTGTAGGAAGAAGCTCTTCGGGACATCGGAATACCTCCAAACCATGCAATGCACCCTAGCATGTGTATTAAAGTTTGGTGGAATGCTGAAATGTCCAAAACCTGGTTCCCAAGAGTGACCCGTTCGCAGACATGCGATGTCACCTAAAAACAAAGGTGTTTTGGAAATTTAATTATTAGGGGGTCGAGAACTCCCCATTTCAGTGAAAACAGGTTAGATCTTGTCACAACTTATGCCCAAACATGGTATGGAATTATCCTATAACCCAACGAAGCACAAATTAAGAGAAAATTCCACCGGGCTACCCCTTCCATAAGAACATCGAGGGGGGTAGACGATTGTGGGCCCATATAGATCAGGGTTTCATAGGAAGAAGCGCCTCGGAGCATCGGAATACCTCCAAACCCATGCAATGGACCCTAGCATGTGTATTAAAGTGTGGTGGAATGCTGTAATGTCCAAAACATGGTGCCCAAGTGTATCCCTCTTTGCAGACATGCACTATCACCTAAAAACGAAGATCCTAGAATTTAATTGGCCGGGAACTCCCCGTTTTGGTGAAACCGGGTTGCATCATGTCACAACTTGTGCCCAAACATGGTTTAGAATTATCACATAACCCAACCAAGCAAAACCAAGAGAAAAATCCACCGGGCTAACCCTTTTATAAGAACATCTAGGGGGTAGACGATCCAGGCCCTCGGATCATTGTTTTGTAGGAAGAAGCTCTTCGGGACATCGGAATACCTCCGAACCTTGCAATGGACCCTAGCATGTGTATTAAAGTGTGGTGGAATGCTGAAATGTCCAAAATCTGGTTCCCAAGCGTGACCCGCTTTCAGACATGTGATGTCACCTAAAAACGATGGTGTTCTGGAAATTTAATTATTAGGGGGTCGAGAACTCCCCATTTCGGTGAAACCAGGTTAGATCTTGTCACAACTTATGCCCAAACATGGTTTGGAATTATCCTATAACCCAACCAAGCACAAACCAAGAGAAAAATCCACCGGTCTACCCCTTTCACAAGAACATCTAGGGGGGTAGACGATTCTGGGCCCATATAGATCATGGTTTCATAGGAAGAAGCGCCTCGGAGCATCGGAATACCTCCAAACCCATGCAATGGACCCTAGCATGTGTATTAAAGTGTGGTGGAATGCTGATGTGCAAAACATGGTGCCCAATTGTAACCCGCTTCGTAGGCATGTACTATCACCGAAAAAATGAAGATCCTGGAATTTAATTGGCTGGGAACTCCCCGTTTCAGTGAAACCGGGTTGGATCATGTCACAACTAGTGCCCAAACATGGTTTGGACTTTTCATATAACCCAACCAAGCACAAACCAAGAGCAAAATCCACCGGGCTACCCCTTTCATAAGAACATCTAGTGGGGGTAGACGATCCATGCCCATGGATCAGGGTTTTGTAGGAAGAAGCTCTTCGGGACATCGGAATACCTCCAAACCTTGCAATGCACCCTAGCATGTGTATTAAAGTGTGGTGGAATGCTGAAATGTCCAAAACCTGGTTCCCAAGAGTGACCCGTTCGCAGACATGCGATGTCAACTAGAAACGAAGGTGTTCTTGAAATTTAATTATTAGGGGGTCGAGAACTCCCCATTTCGGTGAAAACAGGTTAGATCTTGTCACAACTTATGCCCAAACATGGTCTGGAATTATCCTATAACCCAACCAAGCACAAACCAAGAGAAAAATCCACCGGGATACTCCTTTCAAAAGAACATCTAGGGGGGTAGACGATTCTAGGCCCACAGTTCAGGGTTTCATAGGAAGAAGCGCCTCGGAGCATCGGAATAACTCCAAACCCATGCAATGGACCCTAGCATGTCTATTAAAGTCTGGTGGAATGCTGAAATGTCCAAATCATGGTGCCCAAGTGTGACCCTCTTTGCAGACATGCACTATGACCTAAAAACGAAGATCCTGGAATTTAATTTGCCGGGAACTCGCCGTTTCGGTGAAACCGGGTGGGATCATGTCACAACTTGTGCCCAAACATGGTTTGGAATTATCATATAACCCAACCAAGCACAAATCAAGAGAAAATTCTACCGGGCTACCCCTTTCATAAGAACATCTAGGGGGAGACGATACAGGCCCACGGATCAGGGTTTTGTAGGAAGAAGCTCTTCGGGTCATCGGAATACCTCCAAACCTTGAAATGGACACTAGCACGTGTATTAAAGTGTGGTGGAATGCTGAAATGTCCAACCCCTGGTTCCCAAGCGTGACCCGTTCGCAGACATGCGATGTCACCTAAAAATGAAGGTGTTGTGGAAATTTAATTATTAGGGGGTCGAGAACTCCCCATTTCGGTGAAAACAGGTTAGATCTTGTCACAACTTACGCCCAAACATGGTCTGGAATTATCCTATAACCCAACCAAGAACAAACCAAGAGAAAAATCCACTGAGCTACCCCTTTCATAAGAACATCTAGGGGGATAGACGATTCTGGGCCCACAATTCAGGGTTTCATTGGAAGAAGCGCCTCGGAGCATCGGAATACCTCCAAACCCATGCAAGGGACCCTACCATGTGTATTAAAGTCTGGTGGAATGCTTAAATTTCCAAAACATGGTGCCCAAGTGTCACCCTCTTTGCAGACATGCAGTATCAGCTGAAAACGAAGATCCTGGAATTTAATTCGCCGGGAACTCTGCATTTCGGTGAAACCTGGTTGGATCATGTCACAACTTGTACCCAAACATGGTTTGGAATTATCATATAACCCAACCAAGCACAAACCAAGAGAAAAATCCACCGGGCTACCCCTTTCATAAGAACATCTAGGGGGTAGACGATCCAGGCCCACGTATCAGGGTTTTGTAGGATGAAGCTCTTCGGGTCATCAGAATACCTCCAAACCTTGAAATGGACCCTAGCATGTGTATTAAAGTGTGGTGGAATGCTGAAATGTCCAAAACCTGGTTCCTAAGCGTGACCCGTTTTCAGACATGCGATGTCACCTAAAAACGAAGGTGTAATGGAAATTTAATTATTAGGGGGTCGAGAACTCCCCATTTCGGTGAAACCAGGTTATATCTTGTCACAAATTATGCCCAAACATGGTTTGGAATATCCTATAACCCAACCAAGCACAAACCAAGAGAAAAATCCACCGGGATACCCCTTTCATAAGAACATCTAGGGGGGTAGACGATTTTGGACCCATATAGATCAGGGTTTCATACGAAGAAGTGCCTCGGAGCATCGGAATACCTCCAAACCCATGCAACGGACCCTAGCATGTGTATTAAAGTGTGGTGGAATGCTGAAATGTGCAAAACATGGTGCCCAAGTGTAACCCGCTTTGTAGGCATGCACTATCACCGAAAAAACGAAGATCTTGGAATTTAATTGGTTGGGAACTCCCCGTTTCCGTGAAACCGGGTTGGATCATGTCACAACTTGTTCCCAAACATGGTTTGGAATTTTCATATAACCCAACCAAGCACAAACCAAGAGAAAAATCCACCGGGCTACCCCTTTCATAAGAACATCTAGGGGGGTAGACGATCGAGGCCCACGGATTAAGGTTTTGTAGGAAGAAGCTCTTCGGGACATCGGAATACCTCCAAACCTTGCAATGCACCCTAGCATGTGTATTAAAGTATGGTGGAATGCTGAAATGTCCAAAACCTGGTTCCCAAGCGTGACCCGTTCGCAGACATTCCATGTCACCTAAAAACGAAGGTATTCTGGAAATTTAATTATTAGGGGGTCGAGAATTCCCCATTTCGGTGAAAACAGGTTAGATCTTGTCACAACTTATGCCCAAACATGGTATGGAATTATCCTATAACCCAACCAAGCACAAAGCAAGAGAAAAATCCACCGGGCTACCCCTTTCATCAGAACATCTAGGGGTAGACGATTCTGGGCCCACAGTTTAGGGTTTCATAGGAAGAAGCGCCTCGGAGCATCGGAATACATCCAAACCCATGCAATGGACCCTAGCATGTGTATTAAAGTCTGGTGGAATGCTGAAATGTCCAAAACATGGTGCCCAAGTGTCACCCTCTTTGCAGACATGCACTATCACCTAAAAACGAAGATCCTGGAATTTAAATCGCGGGGAACTCCCCGTTTCGGTGAAACCGGGTTGGATCATGTCACAACTTGTGCCCAAACATGGTTTGGAATTATCATATAACCCAACCAAGGACAAACCAAGAGAAAAATCCACCGGGGTACCCCTTTCATAAGAACATCTAGGGGGTAGACGATCCAGGCCCACGGATCAGGGTTTTGTAGGAAGAAGCTCTTCGGGTCATCGGAATACCTACAAACCTTGAAATGGACCCTAGCATGTGTATTAAAGTGTGGTGGAATTCTGAAATGTCCAAAACTTGGTTCCCAAGTGTGACCCGTTTTCACACATGCGATGTAACCTAAAACGAAGGTCTTCGGGAAATTTATTATTAGGGGGTCGAGAACTCCCCATTTCGGTGAAACCAGGTTAGGTCTTGTCACAACTTATGCCCAAACATGGTTTGGAATTATCCTATAACCCAACCAAGCACAACCCAAGAGAAAAATCCACCGGGTACCCCTTTCATAAGAACATCTAGGGGGGTAGACGATTCTGGGCCCATATAGATCAGGGTTTCATAGGAAGAAGCGCCTCGGAATACCTCCAAACCCATGAAATGGACCCTAGCATGTATATTAAAGTGTGGTGGAATGCTGAAATGTCCAAAACATGGTGCCCAAGTGTCTCCCTCTTTGCAGACATGCACTATCACCTAAAAACGAAGATCCTAGAATTTAATTGGCCAGGAACTCCCCGTTTTGGTGAAACCGGGTTAGATCATGTCACAACTTGTGCCCAAACATGGTTTGGAATTTTCATATGACCCAACCAAGCACAAACCAAGAGAAAAATCCACCGGGCTACCCCTTTCATAAGAACATCTAGGGGGGCCCACGGATCACTGTTTTCTAGGAAGAAGCTCTTTGGGTCATAAGAATACCTGCAAACCTTGAAATGGACCCTAGCATCTGTATTAAAGTGTGGTGGAATGCTGAAATGTCCAAAACCTGGTTCCCAAGCGTGACCCATTTTCAGATATGCGATGTCATCTAAAAACGAAGGTGTAATGGAAATTTAATTATTAGGGGGTCGAGAACTCCCCATTTCGGTGAAACCAGGTTAGATCTTGTCACAACTTATGCCCAAAAATGGTTTGGAATTATCCTATAACCCAACCAAGCACAAACCAAGATAAAAATCCACCGGGCTACCCCTTTCATAAGAACATCTAGGGGGGTAGACGATTCTGGGCCCATATAGATCAGGGTTTCATAGGAAGAAGCGCCTCGGAGCATCGGAATACCTCCAAACCCATGCAATGGACCCTAGCATGTGTATTAAAGTGTGGTGGAATGCTGATGTGCAAAACATGGTGCCCAAGTGTAACCCGCTTCGTAGGCATGTACTATCACCGAAAAAACGAAGATCCTGGAATTTAATTGGCTGGGAACTCCCCGTTTCAGTGAAACCGGGTTGGATCATGTCACAACTTGTGCCCAAACATGGTTTGGAATTTTCATATAATTAAACCAAGAACAAACCAAGAGAAAAATCCACCGTGCTACCGCTTTCATAAGAACATATAGGGGGCTAGACGATCCAGGCCCACGGATCAAGGTTTTGTAGGAAGAAGCTCTTCGGGACATCGGAATACCTCCAAAACTTGCAATGCACCCTAGCATGTGTATTAAAGTGTGGTGGAATGTTGAAATGCTGACCCGTTCGCAGACATGCGATGTCACCTAAAAACAAAGGTGTTCTGGAAATTTAATTATTAGGGGGTCGAGAACTCCCCATTTCGGTGAAAACAGGTTAGATCTTGTCACAACTTATGCCCAAACATGGTCTGGAATTATCCTATAACCCAATCAAGCACAAACTAAGAGAAAATTCACCGGGCTACCCCTTCCATAAGAACATCTAGGGGGTAGACCATTCTGGGCCCATATAGATCAGCGTTTCATAGGAAGAAGCGCCTCGGAGCATCGGAATACCTCCAAACCCATGCAATGGACCCTAGCATGTGTATTAAAGTGTGGTGGAATGCGCAAATGTCCAAAACATGGTGCCCAAGTGTATCCTTCTTTGCATACATGCACTATCACCTAAAAACGAAGATCCTAGAAATTAATTGGCAGGGAACTCCCCGTTTTGGTGAAACCGGGTTGGATCATGTCACAACTTGTTCCCTAACATGGTTTGGAATTATCATATAACCCAACCAAGCAAAACAAAGAGAAAAATCCACTGGGCTACCCCTTTTATAAGAACATCTAGGGGGTAGACGATCCAGGCCCTCGGATCAGTGTTTTGTAGGAAGAAGCTCTTCGGGACATCGGAATACCTCCGAACCTTGCAATGGACCCTAGCATGTGTATTAAAGTGTGGTGGAATGCTGAAATGTCCAAAATCTGGTTCCCAAGCGTGACCCGTTTTCAGACAGGCGATGTCACCTAAAAACGATGGTGTTCTGGAAATTTAATTATTAGGTGGTCGAGAACTCCCTATTTCGGTGAAACCAGGTTAGATCTTGTCACAACTTATGCCCAAACATGGTTTGGAATTATCCTATAACCCAACCAAGCACAAATCAAGAGAAAAATCCACCGGGCTACCCCTTTCATAAGAACATCTAGGGGGTAGAAGATTCTGGGCCCATATAGATCAGGGTTTCCTAGGAAGAAGCGCCTCGGAGCATCGGAATACCTCCAAACCCATGCAATGGACCCTAGCATGTGTATTAAAGTGTGGTGGAATGCTGAAATGTGCAAAACATGGTGCCCAAGTGTAACCCGCTTCGTAGGCATGCACTATCACCGAAAAAACGAAGATCGTGGAATTTAATTGGCTAGGAACTCACCGTTTCAGTGAAACCGGGTTGGATCATGTCACAACTAGTGCTCAAACATGGTTTGGAATTTTCATATGACCCAACCAAGCACAAACCAAGAGAAAATCCACCGGGCTACCCCTTTCATAAGAACATCTAGGGGGGTCGACGATTCTGGGCCCATATAGATCAGGGTTTCCTAGGAAGAAGCGCCTAGGAGCATCGGAATACCTCCAAACCCATGCAATGGACCCTAGCATGTGTATTAAAGTGTGGTGGAATGCTGAAATGTGCAAAACCTGGTTCCCAAGCGTGACCCGTTCGCAGACTTGAGATGTCACCTAAAAACGAAGGTGTTCTGGAAATTTAATTATCAGGGGGTCGAGAACTCCCCATTTCGGTGAAAACAAGTTAGATCTTGTCATAACTTACGCCCAAACATGGTCTGGAATTATCCTATAACCCAACCAAGCGCAAACCAAGAGAAAAATCCGCCGGGCTACCCCTTTCATAAGAACATCTAGGGGGTAGACGATTCTGGGCCTACAGTTCAGGGTTTCATAGGAAGAAGCGCCTCGGAGCATCGGAATACCTCCAAACCCATGCAATGGACCCTAGCATGTGTATTAAAGTCTGGTGGAATGCTGAAATGTCCAAAACATGGTGCCCAAGTGTCACCCTCTTTGCAGACATGCACTATCACCTAAAAACGAAGATCCTGGAATTTAATTCGCCGGGAACTCCCCGTTTCGGTGAAACCGGGTTGGATCATGTCACAACTTGTGCCCAAACATGGTTTGGAATTATCATATAACCCAACCAAGCACAAACCAAGAGAAAAATCCACCGGGCTACCCCTTTCATAAGAACATCTAGGGGGGCCCACGGATCAGGGTTTTGTAGGAAGAAGCTCTTTGGGTCATGAGAATACCTGCAAACCTTGAAATGGACCCTAGCATGTGTATTAAAGTGTGGTGGAATGCTGAAATGTCCAAAACCTGGTTCCCAAGCGTGACCCATTTTTAGACATGCGATGTCATCTAAAAACGAAGGTGTAATGGAAATTTAATTATTAGGGGGTCGAGAACTCCCCATTTCGGTGAAACCAGGTTAGATCTTGTCACAACTTATGCCCAAACATGGTTTGGATTTATCCTATAACCCAACCAAGCACAAACCAAGAGAAAAGTCCACCGGTCTACCCCTTTCATAAGAACATCTAGGGGGGTAGACGATTCTGGGCCCACAGTTTAGGGTTTCATAGGAAGAAGCGCCTCGGAGCATCGGAATACCTCCAAACCCATGCAATGGACCCTAGCATGTGTATTAAAGTGTGGTGGAATGCTGAAATGTGCAAAACATGGTGCCCAAGTGTAACCCGCTTCGTAGGCATGCACTATCACCGAAAAAACGAAGATCGTGGAATTTAATTGGCTAGGAACTCACCGTTTCAGTGAAACCGGGTTGGATCATGTCACAACTAGTGCTCAAACATGGTTTGGAATTTTCATATGACCCAACCAAGCACAAACCAAGAGAAAATCCACCGGGCTACCCCTTTCATAAGAACATCTAGGGGGGTCGACGATTCTGGGCCCATATAGATCAGGGTTTCCTAGGAAGAAGCGCCTAGGAGCATCGGAATACCTCCAAACCCATGCAATGGACCCTAGCATGTGTATTAAAGTGTGGTGGAATGCTGAAATGTGCAAAACCTGGTTCCCAAGCGTGACCCGTTCGCAGACTTGAGATGTCACCTAAAAACGAAGGTGTTCTGGAAATTTAATTATCAGGGGGTCGAGAACTCCCCATTTCGGTGAAAACAAGTTAGATCTTGTCATAACTTACGCCCAAACATGGTCTGGAATTATCCTATAACCCAACCAAGCGCAAACCAAGAGAAAAATCCGCCGGGCTACCCCTTTCATAAGAACATCTAGGGGGTAGACGATTCTGGGCCTACAGTTCAGGGTTTCATAGGAAGAAGCGCCTCGGAGCATCGGAATACCTCCAACCCATGAAATGGACCCTAGCATGTGTATTAAAGTCTGGTGGAATGCTGAAATGTCCAAAACATGGTGCCCAAGTGTCACCCTCTTTGCAGACATGCACTATCACCTAAAAACGAAGATCCTGGAATTTAATTCGCCGGGAACTCCCCGTTTCGGTGAAACCGGGTTGGATCATGTCACAACTTGTGCCCAAACATGGTTTGGAATTATCATATAACCCAACCAAGCACAAACCAAGAGAAAAATCCACCGGGCTACCCCTTTCATAAGAACATCTAGGGGGGCCCACGGATCAGGGTTTTGTAGGAAGAAGCTCTTTGGGTCATGAGAATACCTGCAAACCTTGAAATGGACCCTAGCATGTGTATTAAAGTGTGGTGGAATGCTGAAATGTCCAAAACCTGGTTCCCAAGCGTGACCCATTTTTAGACATGCGATGTCATCTAAAAACGAAGGTGTAATGGAAATTTAATTATTAGGGGGTCGAGAACTCCCCATTTCGGTGAAACCAGGTTAGATCTTGTCACAACTTATGCCCAAACATGGTTTGGATTTATCCTATAACCCAACCAAGCACAAACCAAGAGAAAAGTCCACCGGTCTACCCCTTTCATAAGAACATCTAGGGGGGTAGACGATTCTGGGCCCACAGTTTAGGGTTTCATAGGAAGAAGCGCCTCGGAGCATCGGAATACCTCCAAACCCATGCAATGGACCCTAGCATGTGTATTAAAGTGTGGTGGAATGCTGATGTGCAAAACATGGTGCCCAAGTGTAACCCGCTTCGTAGGCATGTACTATCACCGAAAAAACGAAGATCCTAGAATTTAATTGGCTGGGAACTCCCCGTTTCAGTGAAACCGGGTTGGATCATGTCACAACTTGTGCCCAAACATGGTTTGGAATTTTCATATAACCCAACCAAGCACAAACGAGGAGAAAAATCCACCGGGCTACCTCTTTCATAAGAACATCTAGGGGGGGTAGACGATCCATGCCCACGGATCACGGTTTTGTAGGAAGAAGCTCTTCGGGACATCGGAATACCTCCAAACCTTGCAATGCACCCTAGCATGTGTATTAAAGTGTGGTGGAATGCTGAAATGTCCAAAACCTGGTTCCCAAGAGTGACCCGTTCGCAGACATGCGATGTCACCTAAAAACAAAGGTGTTCTGGAAATTTAATTATTAGGTGGTCGAGAACTCCCCATTTCGGTGAAAACAGGTTAGATCTTGTCACAACTTATGCCCAAACATGGTCTGGAATTATCCTATAACCCAACCAAGCACAAACTAAGAGAAAAATTCACCGGGCTACCCCTTCCATAAGAACATCGAGGGGGGTAGACGATTGTGGGCCCATATAGATCAGGGTTTAATAGGAAGAAGCGCCTCGGAGCATCGGAATACCTCCAAACCGATGCAATGGACCCTAGCATGTGTATTAAAGTGTGGTGGAATGCTGTAATGTCCAAAACATGGTGCCCAAGTGTATCCCTCTTTGCAGACATGCACTATCACCTAAAAACGAAGATCCTAGAATTTAATTGGCCGGGAACTCCCCATTTTGGTGAAACCGGGTTGCATCATGTCACAACTTGTGCCCAAACATGGTTTGGAATTATCATATAACCCAAACAAGCAAAACCAAGAGAAAAATCCACCGGGCTAACCCTTTTATAAGAACATCTAGGGTGTAGACGATCCAGGCCCTCGGATCAGTGTTTTGTAGGAAGAAGCTCTTCGGGACATCGGAATACCTCCGAACCTTGCAATGGACCCTAGCATGTGTATTAAAGTGTGCTGGAATGCTGAAATGTCCAAAATCTGGTTCCCAAGCGTGACCCTTTTTCAGACATGCGATGTCACCTAAAAACGATGGTGTTCTGGAAATTTAATTATTAGGGGGTCGAGAACTCCCTATTCGGGTGAAACCAGGTTAGATCTTGTCACAACTTATGCCCAAACATGGTTTGGAATTATCCTATAACCCAACCAAGCACAAACCAAGAGAAAAATCCACCGGGATACCCCTTTCATAAGAACATCTAGGGGGTAGACGATTCTGGGCCCATATAGATCAGGGTTTCCTAGGAAGAAGCGCCTCGGAGCATCGGAATACCTCCAAACCCATGCAATGGACCCTAGCATGTGTATTAAAGTGTGGTGGAATGCTGAAATGTGCAAAACATGGTGCCCAAGTGTAACCTGCTTCGTAGGCATGCACTATCACCGAAAAAACGAAGATCGTGGAATTTAATTGTCTAGGAACTCACCGTTTCAGTGAAACCGGGTTGGATCATGTCACAACTAGTGCCCAAACATGGTTTGGAATTTTCATATGACCCAACCAAGCACAAACCAAGAGAAAATCCACCAGGCTACCCCTTTCATAAGAATATCTAGGGGGTAGACGATCAAGGCCCACGGATCAGGGTTTTGTAAGAAGAAGCTCTTCGGGACATCGGAATACCTCCAAACCTTGCAATGCACCCTAGCATGTGTATTAAAGTGTGGTGGAATGCTGAAATGTCCAAAATCTGGTTCCCAAGCGTGACCCGTTCGTAGACATGAGATGTCACCTAAAAACGAAGGTGTTCTGGAAATTTAATTATTAGGGGGTCGAGAACTCCCCATTTCGGTGAAAACAGGTTAGATCTTGTCACAACTTACGCCCAAACATGGTCTGGAATTATCCTATAACCCAACCAAGCACAAACCAAGAGAAAAATCCACCGGGCTACCCCTTTCATAAGGACATCTAGGGGTAGACGATTCTAGGCCCACAGTTCAGGGTTTCATAGGAAGAAGCGCCTCGGAGCATCGGAATACCTCCAAACCCATGCAATGGACCCTAGCATGTGTATTAAAGTCTGGTGGAATGCTGAAATGTCCAAAACATGGTGCCCAAGTGTCACCCTCTTTGCAGACATGCAGTATCACCTAAAAACGAAGATCCTGTAATTTAATTCGTCGGGAACTCCCCGTTTCGGTGAAACCGGGTTGGATCATGTCACAACTTGTGCCCAAACATGGTTTGGAATTATCATATAACCCAACCAAGCACAAACCAGGAGAAAAATCCACCGGGCTACCCCTTTCATAAGAACATCTAGGGGGGTAGACGATCCAGGCCCACGGATCAGGGTTTTGTAGGAAGAAGCTCTTTGGGTCATAAGAATACCTGCAAACCTTGAAATGGACCCTAGCATGTGTATTAAAGTGTGGTGGAATGCTGAAATGTCCAAAACCTGGTTCCCAAGCGTGACCCATTCTCAGACATGCGATGTCATCTAAAAACGAAGGTGTAATGGAAATTTAATTATTAGGGGGTCAAGAACTCCCCATTTCGGTGAAACCAGGTTAGATCTTGTCACAACTTATGCCCAAACATGGTTTGGAATTATCCTATAACCCAACCAAGAACAAACCAAGAGAAAAATCCACCAGGCTACCCATTTCATAAGAACATCTAGGGGGTTAGACGATTCTGGGCCCATATAGATCATGGTTTCATAGGAAGAAGCGCCTCGGAGCATCGGAATACCTCCAAACCCATGCAATGGACCCTAGCATGTGTATTAAAGTGTGGTGGAATGCTGAAATGTGCAAAACATGGTGCCCAAGTGTAACCTGCTTCGTAGGCATGCACTATCACCGAAAAAACGAAGATCGTGGAATTTAATTGGCTAGGAACTCACCGTTTCAGTGAAACCGGGTTGGATCATGTCACAACTAGTGCCCAAACATTGTTTGGAATTTTCATATGACCCAACCAAGCACAAACCAAGAGAAAATCCACCGGGCTACCCCTTTCATAAGAATATCTAGGGGGGTAGACGATCCAGGCCCACGGATCAGGGTTTTGTAAGAAGAAGCTCTTCGGGACATCGGAATACCTCCAAACCTTGCAATGCACCCTAGCATGTGTATTAAAGTGTGGTGGAATGCTGAAATGTCCAAAATCTGGTTCCCAAGCGTGACCCGTTCGTAGACATGAGATGTCACCTAAAAACGAAGGTGTTCTGGAAATTTAATTATTAGGGGGTCGAGAACTGCCCATTTCGGTGAAAACAGGTTAGATCTTGTCACAACTTATGCCCAAACATGGTCTGGAATTATCCTATAACCCAACCAAGCACAAACCAAGAGAAAAATCTACCGGGCTACCCCTTTCATCAGGACATCTAGGGGGGTAGACCATTCTGGGCCCATATAGATCAGCGTTTCATAGGAAGAAGCGCCTCGGAGCATCGGAATACCTCCAAACCCATGCAATGGACCCTAGCATGTGTATTAAAGTGTGGTGGAATGCGGAAATGTCCAAAACATGGTGCCCAAGTGTATCCCTCTTTGCAGACATGCACTATCACCTAAAAACGAAGATCCTAGAATTTAATTGGCAGGGAACTCCCCGTTTTGGTGAAACCGGGTTGGATCATGTCACAACTTGTGCCCAAACATGGTTTGGAATTATCATATAACCCAACCAAGCAAAACCAAGAGAAAAATCCACCGGGCTACCCCTTTTATAAGAACATCTAGGGGGTAGACGATCCAGGCCCTCGGATCAGTGTTTTGTAGGAAGAAGCTCTTCGGGACATCGGAATAACTCCGAACCTTGCAATGGACCCTAGCATGTGTATTAAAGTGTGGTGGAATGCTGAAATGTCCAAAATCTGGTTCCCAAACGTGACCCGTTTTCAGACATGCGATGTGTAACACCCTCAGAATTGGACCTATGCAAGTTTGAGCAAAATTCACCAAACCCGCATAGAAACGATTCAAAGGTGCGCACCAGGCACTTTCGTGCGGGTGGAAAACGAAGTAATAACATTACACAACAGTCCTCGATGGGACCCACAGAACAGATATATATATACGGTGACTCCATGAGTCAAGAATACAGATATAATGTACAAAGATCCAAATCACCTTGAAAACGATATAGCGTCCGTCTACGGACAAGATGCAAATGGGGCTAAGAGCCCTGAAGAATAACCAATGGCGTCCATAACCCTGCCCAGGCCAAGCCGGAAGGGTAACCCTGCTAACGACGTCGATCTCAAACCTGCTTAAACAAAAGGGGTGCCGACAAAGGGCAAAGGGAAAAAGAAGGAGCGTCAGTACTGAGGCCAGTACACGGCGAGGCTAGAATTCGGCGGTCCTCGCCTACATAGGTATGGTGGACTGAAGCGGCAGCGGCGGCATGCACTAAACCACCTATAGAGACTCGATACAACTGGCGGCTATCAGAGAGGGGTAGGGAAGACCTATTCGGATCCAACCTGATGCTACCATCAAACAAACCCGTCCTGGCGTTTCCCCCTCGACACCAAACGAGGAAGTCAACCGAGGAACTCGCACAGTTGGCAGTTTTACTTATTCAGTTATAGTTGCGGCACTTTACTAGTCAGGTTTAGATAATCGTCCTGATAAAGTAGGCAGTGGGCACTTTTAGTTAACCATTCCGTTATAGTTACAACACTTACTAATCATATACAGGTGACATGAGATAAACCCAAAACCCAGCATTTGTTGGTACTTTTATTCAGCCATTCCGTTGTAGTTGCAATATTTACTAGTCAGGTACAATGGTCGCAAGCGATAATCCAAACAAGCAATTGTGGGCAGTATTATTTAGCCATTCCATTATAGTGAAGCTGATTACTAGTCATTATAAAGTCAAATTTATAGCAGTAAACTTTAGTTATGCTTGTCTATGGTCGAGATACTGTGCTCCAAGTCGTCCATAACCGCGGACACGGCTTTCAGAAAGTTTTAACCCGGCCGGGGTGCACAAATAGCAACACACACACGATCAACCTCGGAAAAACCAAATCAAAACCCAATGAGGTCTTCACGACAGAGCAATCACAAGATTCAGAAATATTTCAGGGGGCCACCCCATTGAGTAGAACCCGCAACGAAGTAAGCAAGCTTCGAGACGGACTCAAGGTTTGCGACAATGGCTGTAAGCGACTGGGAACCCGAAAGTGTGGCTGGGCTTGTCGATACCGCGTAATCAATCCTCTTACCTAAACAGTACAGTGTGCTCCTCGCACAAATTAAATAAAGCAGTAGCATGGCATAAGTACAGGATCGTAAATAACACCTCAAACTAGTTTGTGGCCCCAAGAAATAAGACGGAATCAAGCTCTGGCTAAGGGGGGCCCATAATTCCCCATATGTGGATAGCGCGATAAATCAAGGAACAGGTATCAAGTACTCGGGGTCCTACGGGACACAAGTGGGCGTTCGGAAACCAAATATTATCTATCACCCACCGATGCCTCTGCTTATTTCAATTTTAGTTGTTAAACAGAAATTAAAGTGACGATAAGTAAAACTAGGATCATCTCCATCATCAACATGCGGCAATACATCAACAACTGTGGCATTAGACGACACGCAACAGCACTTGAGCAAGCGACTACGACGCGCAAGTCCAACTATCTACCAAACAACAGGTAATAGGATGTGTTCAAGGCAATATAGGGCTGCAAGGGATTTCACGGGTGCGAAATCTAGAGCATCGCAACACAGATAGCAATAGATCAACAGGAGGGAATAAAGACTATAAAAGTAAGATAGGTAGAAAGGGGGAGATGCTCGCCTGAAAACATTGCCGAAGGGTTCATCCAAAGATCGGAGCGAAGCTCACATCAACTCAACGGCCTTATCCGCGAAGAAGCGAAAAACTAGAAGAAACACCGGATGCAAGATTTAATACGACGGCAGAAGATCGGCATGATGCATGCATGATGGATAACATGGCAAAGGTGCGATGCAATTAGGTCATATTAAGCGGAACCGGGGTCCCGACAATTAATTAAATGGTTCAAGTTGTTTAGAACCCCCGCAGTTTAAATGTTGTTGGGCAAGGCAAAATATAGCACCGGGTTCGCTACAGAAATTTAAATGAGGCCAATATAAGGCTAGATTTTCCAGCATATGGGCCCCATATTTAATTATTAGGTGAATCGGCGTAAGGCCCCCAACCCACATGACAAGGATGCATGCATGAACATTTAATATGCGCCAAGTTGTATTTCATTTATAAAAATAGGGCTCGAGAAAAGGGGTCACACATTAGGGGGTTCGGCGATCTTGGGGATCCGGAGGTTCGGGGTTCGGGGTCGGTCTCAGGGTTCAGGGTTCGACGGAAGCGTTCTCGGACTCCGGGATCGTTCTCGGTTATCGGGGTAGTTCTTGTCGCGTCCGTGTCTTCGGTTCATGTTGTCGGTCTTGTCGTTCGGGATGAAGTACTTGTCGCACTGGGGTCTTGGTTCGAAGAGCTTGGCGCGCCCGGGTTCGGTCTCCGGATCCGGGAAGAAGGCCTTCGGATCCTCGGGTCCGTGAAGGAGTACTTGGCGTCCGGCGGTAGATCTTGTTGGTTTCACTCCGAAGGGCTTGCTGTTCTGCAGCGGAGATCATGGTTCATCGGGGTTCGGGTCTTCGGGGTTCATGAGGCGAACTTGGCGTCCGGGGGTTCCTCCAAATCCGTGGCGCGTCCGTGAGGCAATCTTGGCGTTCGCCGATCTTGGGGTACAGCGGTCTTCGGATCCGTGTCGAAGATCTTAGAATGTGACGCCATCGCCTGCGGGTGCTACAACACACACACAAGCCACGCAGCAGGCACGGCGACGTGCGGCGTCGCCCAGGAAGACGTGGTCGAGCGGGAGGCGAGCTAGGCGGTGGCGCGGGAGGGCAAGAACGACGGGGCGCACGGCACGACCGGAGCCATGGAGGAAGGAGGCACCGTACTGAAGGGGTCCAGGGGCAGCACGATGGCACACGGCCAGAGGCAAGGCAGGGCGAAGGGGATGGTGCAGAGGCGGCACGGGTCGCGTCCGCGGGCAGGCAACAAGGCGGTGGCGCGGGACGGAGGACGGCGGGGCCTGGCCGGCCACGGCGCGCGGACAGCAGGGGTGGAGGGAGCCCAGAGAGGCGGCTCCGGCGAGGCAGAGGGGCGCCGACGAGGAGGCATCCGGCGGCGGGAACCACCCACGGGACGCGCAGCGGCGGCGCCGGTCTCCCTGGAGGCCGAGGTGGCGGGGAAGAATAGAGAAAGGCGGCGGGGGTTGGCGGGTGAAGGACGGCGGCGAGCCGGCGGGAAGGCGCGGCCGGAGGAGCGCCGGGCCGAGGAGGAGAAACGCGGCGGAGGACGGCGGTCGGAGGGCGGGGCCCGTCGGGGCAGAGACGAGGCGGTTGGAGGGGGTGCGGTCCTCGCGGTGGCGCTGGAGGGAGGAGGGTGCTGGGCGGTTGCCGGGGGCGAGGCCGCGCGTCGGAGAGAGCCCCAGGCGGCGGCGGGAGGCGGGCTCGGCCACGGGAGACAGAGAGGAGGAAGGTGGGTGGAGAGGGAACACGGGGAGGTGGAGAGAGATGGAGGAGGCGGGTGCGAGCGGGCGGTGGAGGGACGGCCGCAGCTGCCGGCGGTGGGGAGGCGGGCCTAGCGGCGCGGCGAGGTTGAGGCCGCGGGCGGTGCGCGCCGGGGAGCCTGGCGGCGAGCGGCGGCGGGGACCAGAGGGGAGGACAGGCGGAGGGAGGGGAAGGGCGGCGCGCTGAGCTCGGGGAGGGCGCTGACGCGGAGGACACGGGAAGGGCGGCGCTCGCCGGAGCTGGGGGAGAAGGGCGGTGGCGTCGGGGGAGGCTAGGAGGGAGACGGAGCCAGGCGCGTGGGAAGGAGAGGCTGCAGGCGCGCGTGCGTGGAGCTGGTGGGGGCGGGTCCCGCGGGGTGGGGCCCAGGGGCGCAGGCGGTGGTTGACCAGGGGGTGGAAGGTGGTGGGCAGCGGGGCCGCGCGGGTGGCTGTGTGGGCCGGAGGGAGTGGGGGCCCCAGCGGTCAGAGAGAGAGGGGGAGGGAGAGAGAGAGGAAGAGAGGAGGTGGACCAGGGGTGGGGTCGGCTTGGAGGTGAGAGAGGGTAGGAGGGGACTGGGTGAAAAAGAGAGAGAGAGGGGGAAAAGAGGTGGATTGCTGAGGTGGCAGAGTGGGTAGGGATTGGGTGAGAGGGTGAGGTGGCAGCCAGGGATTGGTGGGTAGGAATAGATTGGGTGGGACTAGAATTTAGCGGGGCTGGTTTTTAACTGTGTGTTTGTTTGGTCTTACTTAAATTAAAACAAGGCCATTTTGCAAACAATTTTTAGACAATTAAAATCTCCGATGCGATCGGGGTTTTGTGTTTGAAAATAAGGGGGGGTATTTATACAAATCAGAACTAGGCTTTTCAAAATAATGCGGACAAACCATGCATGATGATGACGATGCAATGCACAAAACAACGCGATTTTCTAGTAGTGGTTTTGCGGGATGCCACAATTCGACACCACTAACAATGGATCTCGCCCTCGAGATCCGCCTCATGGTACCGGAAAGAAGGTCGGTGATCTGCATCTTCTCGCTTCGTGTCGATCTTCGCGACACCACTAGCAATGGGTCGTTGATCCTATTCGTCAAGAGGGCACTCCGGATAAACAACAGACGAAGTTAAAGGTAGGGCCACCTCTAACTTTCATGGAAGGAGTAAGAGTTGCATCGATCCACCATTCAATGTACAAAAGCGAATGATAAGAGTAGTGGTATGGTCGCGACTCCATCCCGCACTCAAAACATTACTATGTACACGAATAACAGATTATGCAACCAACTCTCGGAATCAGACTGCAGATCTCAACAAGCGAGGTTCGGAAACAAAGGAGTGATGCAGACTCTGCATCGGATCTGGCGTAGATGATGTCGTCGCGTCGGAAAACACCGGAAGGGACGAGAAGGAACAAGGAGAAGCCCCTCAGACGAAGGGTTCCTCGGATAGCACGATGACCAGATGTAGCAACACCGTTACCAAAGGAGGAAGCGAAGCCCTGAAGGTACGACGGAAACCCAACCACGAGAAATCCTGGACTCGAAGAGAGAGAAGAGAGCGGATTCAAAACACGTCGAGATAAGAGGAGAATAGCAAAGGGGTAAGAAGTAAAATCAGACCTAATCAGAACTATCCAACCGATTTTGCAAAATAGTTTTGGACACTCTACTTCGGCCGTTAGCTAGGTTATCCTACAGGCTGGACTTGTGGGGTATCGCAACTGCTGAGCTCTGATACCACTCTGTAACACCCTCAGAATCGGACCTATGCAAGTTTGAGCAAAATTCACCAAACCCGCATAGAAACGATTCAAAGGTGCCCACCAGGCACTTTCGTGCGGGTGGAAAACGAAGTAATAACATTACACAACAGTCCTCGATGGGACCCACAGAACAGATATATATATATACGGTGACTCCATGAGTCAAGAATATAGATATAATGTACAAAGATCCAAATCACCTTGAAAACGATATAGCGTCCGTCTACGGATAAGATGCAAATGGGGCTAAGAGCCCTGAAGAATAACCAATGGCGTCCATAACCCTGCCCAGGCCAAGCCGGAAGGGTAACCCTGCTAACGACGTCGATCTCAAACCTGCTTAAACAAAAGGGGTGCCGACAAAGGGCAAAGGGAAAAAGAAGGAGCGTCAGTACTGAGGCCAGTACACGGCGAGGCTAGAATTCGGCGGTCCTCGCCTACATAGGTATGGTGGACTGAAGCGGCAGCGGCGTCATGCACTAAACCTCCTATAGAGACTCGATACAACTGGCGGCTATCAGAGAGGGGTAGGGAAGACCTATTCGGATCCAACCTGATGCTACCATCAAACAAACCCGTCCTGGCGTTTCCCCCTCGACACCAAACGAGGAAGTCAACCGAGGAACTCGCACAGTTGGCAGTTTTACTTATTCAGTTATAGTTGCGGCACTTTACTAGTCAGGTTTAGATAATCGTCCTGATAAAGTAGGCAGTGGGCACTTTTAGTTAACCATTCCGTTATAGTTACAACACTTACTAATCATATACAGGTGACATGAGATAAACCCAAAACCCAGCAGTTGTTGGTACTTTTATTCAGCCATTCCGTTGTAGTTGAAATATTTACTAGTCAGGTACAATGGTCGCAAGCGATAATCCAAACAAGCAATTGTGGGCAGTATTATTTAGCCATTCCATTATAGTGAAGCTGATTACTAGTCATTATAAAGTCAAATTTATAGCAGTAAACTTTAGTTATGCTTGTCTATGGTCGAGATACTGTGCTCCAAGTCGTCAATAACCGCGGACACGGCTTTCAGAAAGTTTTAACCCGGCCGGGGTGCACAAATAGCAACACACACACGATCAACCTCGGAAAAACCAAATCAAAACCCAACGAGGTCTTCACGACAGAGCAACCACAAGATTCAGAAATATTTCAGGGGGCCACCCCATTGAGTAGAACCCGCAACGAAGTAAGCAAGCTTCGAGACGGACTCAAGGTTTGCGACAATGGCTGTAAGCGACTGGGAACCCGAAAGTGTGGCTGGGCTTGTCGATACCGCGTAATCAATCCGCTTACCTAAACAGTACAGTGTGCTCCTCGCACAAATTAAATAAAGCAGTAGCATGGCATAAGTACAGGATCGTAAATAACACCTCAAACTAGTTTGTGGCCCCAAGAAATAAGACGGAATCAAGCTCTGGCTAAGGGGGGCCCATAATTCCCCATATGTGGATAGCGCGATAAATCAAGGAACAGGTATCAAGTACTCGGGGTCCTACGGGACACAAGTGGGCGTTCGGAAACCAAATATTATCTATCAGCCACCGATGCCTCTGCTTATTTCAATTTTAGTTGTTAAACAGAAATTAAAGTGACGATAAGTAAAACTAGGATCATCTCCATCATCAACATGCGGCAATACATCAACAACTGTGGCATTAGACGACACGCAACAGCACTTGAGCAAGCGACTACGACGCGCAAGTCCAACTATCTACCAAACAACAGGTAATAGGATGTGTTCAAGGCAATATAGGGCTGCAAGGGATTTCACGGGTGCGAAAACTAGAGCATCGCAACACAGATAGCAATAGATCAACAGGAGGGAATAAAGACTATAAAAGTAAGATAGGTAGAAAGGGGGAGATGCTCGCCTGAAAACATTGCCGAAGGGTTCATCCGAAGATCGAAGCGAAGCTCACATCAACTCAACGGCCTTATCCGTGAAGAAGCGAAAAACTAGAAGAAACACCGGATGCAAGATTTAATACGACGGCAGAAGATCAGCATGATGCATGCATGATGGATAACATGGCAAAGGTGCGATGCAATTAGGTCATATTAAGCGGAACCGGGGTCCCGACAATTAATTAAATGGTTCAAGTTGTTTAGAACCCCCGCAGTTTAAATGTTGTTGGGCAAGGCAAAATATAGCACCGGGTTCGCTACAGAAATTTAAATGAGGCCAATATAAGGCTAGATTTTCCAGCATATGGGCCCCATATTTAATTATTAGGTGAATCGGCGTAAGGCCCCCAACCCACATGACAAGGATGCATGCATGAACATTTAATATGCGCCAAGTTGTATTTCATTTATAAAAATAGGGCTCGAGAAAAGGGGTCACACATTAGGGGGTTCGGCGATCTTGGGGATCCGGAGGTTCGGGGTTCGGGGTCGGTCTCAGGGTTCAAGGTTCAACGGAAGCGTTCTCGGACTCCGGGATCGTTCTCGGTTATCGGGGTAGTTCTTGTCGCGTCCGTGTCTTCGGTTCATGTTGTCGGTCTTGTCGTTCGGGATGAAGTACTTGTCGCACCGGGGTCTTGGTTCGAAGAGCTTGGCGCGCCCGGGTTCGATCTCCGGATCCGGGAAGAAGGCCTTCGGATCCTCGGGTCCGTGAAGGAGTACTTGGCGTCCGGCGGTAGATCTTGTTGGTTTCACTCCGAAGGGCTTGCTGTTCTGCAGCGGAGATCATGGTTCATCGGGGTTCGGGTCTTCGGGGTTCATGAGGCGAACTTGGCATCCGGGGGTTCCTCCAAATCCGTGGCGCGTCCGTGAGGCGATCTTGGCGTTCGCCGATCTTGGGGTACAGCGGTCTTCGGATCCGTGTCGAAGATCTTAGAATGTGACGCCATCGCCTGCGGGTGCTACAACACACACAAGCCACGCAGCAGGCACGGCGACGTGCGGCGTCGCCCAGGAAGACGTGGTCGAGCGGGAGGCGAGCTAGGCGGTGGCGCGGGAGGGCAAGACCGACGGGGCGCACGGCACGACCGGAGCCATGGAGGAAGGAGGCACCGTACTGAAGGGGTCCAGGGGCAGCACGATGGCACACGGCCAGAGGCGAGGCAGGGCGAAGGGGATGGTGCAGAGGCGGCACGGGTCGCGTCCGCGGGCAGGCAACAAGGCGGTGGCGCGGGACGGAGGACGGCGGGGCCTGGCTGGCCACGGCGCGCGGACGACAGGGGTGGAGGGAGCCCAGAGAGGCGGCTCCGGCGAGGCAGAGGGGCGCCGACGAGGAGGCATCCGGCGGCGGGAACCACCCACGGGACGCGCAGCGGCGGCGCCGGTCTCCCAGGAGGCCGAGGTGGCGGGGAAGAACAGAGAAAGGCGGCGGGGGTTGGCGGGTGAAGGACGGCGGCGAGCCGGCGGGAAGGCGCGGCCGGAGGAGCGCCGGGCCGAGGAGGAGAAACGCGGCGGAGGACGGCGGTCGGAGGGCGGGGCCCGTCGGGGCAGAGACGAGGCGGTTGGAGGGGGTGCGGTCCTCGCGGTGGCGCCGGAGGGAGGAGGGTGCTGGGCGGTTGCCGGGGGCGAGGCCGCGCGTCGGAGAGAGCCCCAGGCGGCGGCGGGAGGCGGGCTCGGCCACGGGAGACAGAGAGGAGGAAGGTGGGTGGAGAGGGAACACGGGGAGGAGGAGAGAGATGGAGGAGGCGGGTGCGAGCGGGCGGTGGAGGGACGGCCGCGGCTGCCGGCGGTGGGGAGGCGGGCCTGGCGGCGCGGCGAGGTCGCGGGCGGTGCGCGCCGGGGAGCCTGGCGGCGAGCGGCGGCGGGGACCAGAGGGGAGGACAGGCGGAGGGAGGGGAAGGGCGGCGCGCTGAGCTCGGGGAGGGCGCTGACGCGGAGGACACGGGAAGGGCGGCGCTCGCCGGAGCTGGGGGAGAAGGGCGGTGGCGTCGGGGGAGGCTAGGAGGGAGACGGAGCCAGGCGCGTGGGAAGGAGAGGCTGCAGGCGCGCGTGCGTGGAGCTGGTGGGGTGGGTCCCGCGGGGTGGGGCCCAGGGGCGCAGGCGGTGGTTGACCAGGGGGTGGAAGGTGGTGGGCAGCGGGGCCGCGCGGGTGGCTGTGTGGGCCGGAGGGAGTGGGGGCCCCAGCGATCAGAGAGAGAGAGGGGGAGGGAGAGAGAGAGGAAGAGAGGAGGTGGATCAGGGGTGGGGTCGGCCTGGAGGTGAGAGAGGGTAGGAGGGGACTGGGTGAAAAAGAGAGAGAGAGGGGGAAAAGAGGTGGATTGCTGAGGTGGCAGAGTGGGTAGGGATTGGGTGAGAGGGTGAGGTGGCAGCCAGGGATTGGTGGGTAGGAATAGATTAGGTGGGACTAGAATTTAGCGGGGCTGGTTTTTAACTGTGTGTTTGTTTGGTCTTACTTAAATTAAAACAAGGCCATTTTGCAAACAATTTTTAGACAATTAAAATCTCCGATGCGATCGGGGTTTTGTGTTTGAAAATAAGGGGGGGTATTTATACAAATCAGAACTAGGCTTTTCAAAATAATGCGGACAAACCATGCATGATGATGACGATGCAATGCACAAAACAACGCGATTTTCTAGTAGTGGTTTTGCGGGATGCCACACGATGTCACCTAAAAACGATGGTGTTCTGGAAATTTAATTATTAGGGGGTCGAGAACTCCCTATTCCGGTGAAACCAGGTTAGATCTTGTCACAAGTTATGCCCAAACATGGTTTGGAATTATCCTATAACCCAACCAAGCACAAACCAAGAGAAAAATCCACCGGGCTACCCCTTTCATAAGAACATCTAGGGGGGTAGACGATTCTGGGCCCATATAGATTAGGGTTTCCTAGGAAGAAGCGCCTCGGAGCATCGGAATACCTCCAAACCCATGCAATGGACCCTAGCATGTGTATTAAAGTGTGGTGGAATGCTGAAATGTGCAAATCATGGTGCCCAAGTGTAACCCTCTTCGTAGGCATGCACTATCACCGAAAAAACAAATATCGTGGAATTTAATTGGCTAGGAACTCACCGTTTCAGTGAAACTGGGTTGGATCATGTCACAACTAGTGCCCAAACATGGTTTGGAATATTCATATGACCCAACGAAACACAAACCAAGAGAAAATCCACCGGGCTACCCCTTTCAAAAGAACATCTAGGGGGGTAGACGATCCAGGCCCACGGATCAGGGTTTTGTAGGAAGAAGCTCTTCGGGACATCGAAATACCTCCAAACCTTGCAATGCACCCTAGCATGTGTATTAAAGAGTGGTGGAATGCTGAAATGTCCAAAACCTGGTTCCCAAGCGTGACCCGTTCGCAGACATGAGATGTCACCTAAAAACGAAGGTGTTCTGGAAATTTAATTATTAGGGCGTCGAGAACTCCCCATTTCGGTGAAAACAGGTTAGATCTTGTCACAACTTATGCCCAAACATGGTTTGGAATTATCCTATAACCCAACCAAGCACAAACCAAGAGAAAAATCCACCGGGCTACCCCTTTCATAAGAACATCTAGGGGGTAGACGATTCTAGGCCCACAGTTCAGGGTTTCATAGGAAGAAGCGCCTCGGAGCATCGGAATACCTCCAAACCCATGCAATGGACCCTAGCATGTGTATTGAAGTCTGGTGGAATGCTGAAATGTGCAAAACATGGTGCCCAAGTGTTACCCCCTTTGCAGACATGCACTATCACCTAAAAACGAAGATCCTGGAATTTAATTCGCCGAGAACTCCCCGTTTCGGTGAAACCAGGTTGGATCATGTCACAACTTGTGCCCAAACATGGTTTGGAATTATCATATAACCCAACCAAGCACAAACCAAGAGAAATATCCACCGGGCTACCCCTTTCATAAGAACATCTAGGGGGGCCCACGGATCTGGGTTTTGTAGGAAGAAGCTCTTTGGGTCATAAGAATACCTGCAAACCTTGAAATGGACCCTAGCATGTGTATTAAAGTGTGGTGGAATGCTGAAATGTCCAAAACCTGGTTCCCAAGCGTGACCCATTTTCAGACATGCGATGTCATCTAAAAACGAAGGTGTAATGGAAATTTAATTATTAGGGGGCGAGAACTCCCCATTTCGGTGAAACCAGGTTAGATCTTGTCACAACTTATGCCCAAACATGGTTTGGAATTATCCTATAACCCAACCAAGCACAAACCAAGAGAAAAATACACCGGGCTACCCCTTTCATAAGAACATCTAGGGGGGTAGACGATTCTGGGCCCATATAGATCAGGGTTTCATAGGAAGAAGCGCCTCGGAGCATCGGAATACCTCCAAACCCATGCAATGGACCCTAGCATGTGTATTAAAGTGTGGTGGAATGCTGATGTGCAAAACATGGTGCCCAAGTGTAACCCGCTTCGTAGGCATGTACTATCACCGAAAAAACGAAGATCCTGGAATTTAATTGGCTGGGAACTCCCCGTTTCAGTGAAACCGGGTTGGATCATGTCACAACTTGTGCCCAAACATGGTTTGGAATTTTCATATAACCCAACCAAGCACAAACCAAGAGAAAAATCCACCGGGCTACGCCTTTCATAAGAACATCTAGGGGGGTAGACGATCCAGGCCCACGGATCAGGGTTTTGTAGGAAGAAGCTCTTCGGGACATCGGAATACCTCCAAACCTTGCAATGCACCCTAGCATGTGTATTAAAGTGTGGTAGAATGCTAAAATGTCCAAAACCTGGTTCCCAAGAGTGACCCGTTCGCAGACATGCGATGTCACCTAAAAACAAAGGTGTTCTGGAACTTTAATTATTAGGGGGTCGAGAACTCCCCATTTCGGTGAGAACAGGTTAGATCTTGTCACAACTTATGCCCAAACATGGTCTGGAATTATCCTATAACCCAACCAAGCACAAACTAAGAGAAAATTCCACCGGGCTACCCCTTCCATAAGAACATCTACGGGGGTAGACGATTCTAGGCCCATATAGATCAGGGTTTCATCGGAAGAATTGCCTCGGAGCATCGGAATACATCCAAACCCATGCAATGGACCCTAGAATGTGTATTAAAGTGTGGTGGAATGCTGTAATGTCCAAAACATGGTGCCCAAGTGTATCCCTCTTTGCAGACATCCACTATCACCTAAAAACGAAGATCCTAGAATTTAATTGGCCGGGAACTCCCCGTTTTGGTGAAACCGGGTTGGATCATGTGACAACTTGTGCCCAAACATGGTTTGGAATTATCATATAACCCAACCAAGCAAAACCAAGAGAAAAATCCAACGGGCTACCACTTTTATAAGAACATCTAGGGGGTAGACGATCCAGGCCCTTGGATCAGTGTTTTGTAGGAAGAAGCTCTTCGGGACATCGGAATACCTCCGAACCTTGCAATGGACCCTAGCTTGTGTATTAAAGTGTGGTGGAATGCTGAAATGTCCAAAATCTGGTTCCCAAGCGTGACCCGTTTTCAGACATGCGATGTCACCTAAAAACGATGGTGTTCTGGAAATTTAATTATTAGGGGGTCGAGAACTCCCTTTTTCGGTGAAACCAGGTTAGATCTTGTCAGAACTTATGCCCAAACATGGTTTGGAATTATCCTATAACCCAACCAAGCACAAACCAAGAGAAAAATCCACCGGGCTACCCCTTTCATAAGAACATCTAGGGGGGTAGACGATTCTGGGCCCATATAGATCAGGTTTTCCTAGGAAGAAGCGCCTCGGAGCATCGGAATACCTCCAAACCCATGCAATGGACCCTAGCATGTGTATTAAAGTGTGGTGGAATGCTGAAATGTGCAAAACATGGTGCCCAAGTGTAACCCGCTTCGTAGGCATGCACTATCAGCGAAAAAACGAAGATCGTGGAATTTAATTGGCTAGGAACTCACCGTTTCAGTGAAACCGGGTTGGATCATGTCACAAGTAGTGCCCAAACTTGGTTTGGAATTTTCAGATGACCCAACCAAGCACAAACCAAGAGAAAATCCACCGGGCTACCCCTTTCATAAGAACATCTAGGGGGGTAGACGATTCTGGGCCCATATAGATCAGGGTTTCCAAGGAAGAAGCGCCTAGGAGCATCGGAATACCTCCAAACCCATGCAATGAACCCTAGCATGTGTATTAAAGTGTGGTGGAATGCTGAAATGTGCAAAACGTTGTTCCCAAGCGTGACCCGTTCGCAGACATGAGATGGCACCTAAAAACGAAGGTGTTCTGGAAATTTAATTATTAGGGGGTCGAGAACTCCCCATTTCGGTGAAAACAAGTTAGATCTTGTCATAACTTACGCCCAAACATGGTCTGGAATTATCCTATAACCCAACCAAGCGCAAACCAAGAGAAAAATCCACCGGGCTACCCCTTTCATAAGAACATCTAGGGGGTAGACGATTCTGGGCCCACAGTTCAGGGTTTCATAGGAAGAAGCGCCTCGGAGCATCGGAATACCTCCAAACCCATGCAATGGACCCTAGCATGTGTATTAAAGTCTGGTGGAATGCTGAAATGTCCAAAACATGGTGCCCAAGTGTCACCTTCTTTGCAGACATGCACTATCACCTAAAAACGAAGATCTTGGAATTTAATTCGCCGGGAACTCCCCGTTTCGGTGAAACCGGGTTGGATCATGTCACAACTTGTGCCCAAACATGGTTTGGAATTATCATATAACCCAACCAAGCACAAACCAAGAGAAAAATCCATCGGGCTACCCCTTTCATAAGAACATCTAGGGGGGCCCACGGATCAGGGTTTTGTAGGAAGAAGCTCTTTGGGTCATGAGAATACCTGCAAACCTTGAAATGGACCCTAGCATGTGTATTAAAGTGTGGTGGAATGCTGAAATGTCCAAAACCTGGTTCCCAAGCGTGACCCATTTTCAGACATGCGATGTCATCTAAAAACGAAGGTGTAATGGAAATTTAATTATTAGGGCATCGAGAACTCCCCATTTCGGTGAAACCAGGTTAGATCTTGTCACAACTTATGCCCAAACATGGTTTGGAATTATCCTATAACCCAACCAAGCACAAACCAAGAGAAAAATCCACCGGTCTACCCCTTTCACAAGAACATCTAGGGGGGTAGACGATTCTGGGCCCATATAGATCATGGTTTCATAGGAAGAAGCGCCTCGGAGCATCGGAATACCTCCAAACCCATGCAATGGACCCTAGCATGTGTATTAAAGTGTGGTGGAATGTTGATGTGCAAAACATGGTGCCCAAGTGTAACCCGCTTCGTAGGCATGTACTATCATCGAAAAAACGAAGATCCTGGAATTTAATTGGCTGGGAACTCCCCGTTTCAGTGAAACCGGGTTGGATCATGTCACAACTTGTGCCCAAACATGGTTTGGAATTTTCATATAAGCCAACCAAGCACAAACCAAGAGAAAAATCCACCGGGCTACCCCTTTCATAAGAACATCTAGGGGGGGTAGACGATCCATGCCCACGGATCAGGGTTTTGTAGGAAGAAGCTCTTCGGGACATCGGAATACCTCCAAACCTTGCAATGCACCCTAGCATGTGTATTAAAGTGTGGTGGAATGCTGAAATTTCCAAAACCTGGTTCCCAAGAGTGACCCGTTCGCAGACATGCGATGTCACCTAAAAACAAAGGTGTTCTGGAAATTTAATTATTAGGGGGTCGAGAACTCCCCATTTCGGTGAAAACAGGTTAGATCTTGTCACAACTTATGCCCAAACATGGTCTGGAATTATCCTATAACCCAACCAAGCACAAACTAAGAGAAAATTCCACCGGGCTACCCCTTCCATAAGAACATCGAGGGGGGTAGACGATTGTGGGCCCATATAGATCAGGGTTTCATAGGAAGAAGCGCCTCGGAGCATCGGAATACCTCCAAACCCATGCAATGGACCCTAGCATGTGTATTAAAGTGTGGTGGAATGCTGTAATGTCCAAAACATGGTGCCCAAGTGTATCCCTCTTTGCAGACATGCACTATCACCTAAAAACGAAGATCCTAGAATTTAATTGGCCGGGAACTCCCCGTTCTGGTGAAACCGGGTTGCATCATGTCACAACTTGTGCCCAAACATGGTTTGGAATTATCATATAACCCAACCAAGCAAAACCAAGAGAAAAATCCACCGGGCTAACCCTTTTATAAGAACATCTACGGGGTAGACGATCCAGGCCCTCGGATCATTGTTTTGTAGGAAGAAGCTCTTCGGGACATCGGAATACCTCCGAACCTTGCAATGTACCCTAGCATGTGTATTAAAGTGTGGTGGAATGCTGAAATGTCCAAAATCTGGTTCCCAAGCGTGACCCGCTTTCAGACATGCGATGTCACCTAAAAACGATGGTGATCTGGAAATTTAATTATTAGGGGGTCGAGAACTCCCTATTCGGGTGAAACCAGGTTAGATCTTGTCACAACTTATGCCCAAACATGGTTTGGAATTATCCTATAACCCAACCAAGCACAAACCAAGAGAAAAATCCACCGGGCTACCCCTTTCATAAGAACATCTAGGGGCGTAGACGATTCTCGGCCCATATAGATCAGGGTTTCCTAGGAAGAAGCGCCTCGGAGCATCGGAATACCTCCAAACCCATGCAATGGACCCTAGCATGTGTATTAAAGTGTGGTGGAATGCTGTAATGTCCAAAACATGGTGCCCAAGTGTATCCCTCTTTGCAGACATGCATTATCACCTAAAAACGAAGATCCTAGAATTTAATTGGCCGGGAACTCCCCGTTTTGGTGAAACCGGGTTGCATCATGTCACAACTTGTGCCCAAACATGGTTTGGAATTATCATAAAACCCAACCAAGCAAAACCAAGAGAAAAATCCACCGGGCTAACCCTTTTATAAGAACATCTAGGGGGTAGACGATCCAGGCCCACGGATCAGGGTTTTGTAAGAAGAAGCTCTTCGGGACATCGGAATACCTCCAAACCATGCAATGCACCGTAGCATGTGTATTAAAGTGTGGTGGAATGCTGAAATGTCCAAAACATGGTGCCCAAGTGTCACCTTCTTTGCAGACATGCACTATCACCTAAAAACGAAGATCCTGGAATTTAATTCGCCGAGAACTCCCCGTTTCGGTGAAACCGGGTTGGATCATGTCACAACTTGTGCCCAAACATGGTTTGGAATTATCATATAACCCAACCAAGCTCAAACCAAGAGAAAAATCCACCGGGCTACCTCTTTCATAAGAAAATCTAGGGGGGCCCACGGATCAGGGTTTTGTAGGAAGAAGCTCTTTGGGTCATGAGAATACCTGCAAACCTTGAAATGGACCCTAGCATGTGTATTAAAGTGTGGTGGAATGCTGAAATGTCCAAAACCTGGTTCCCAAGCGTGACCCATTTTCAGACATGCGATGTCATCTAAAAACGAAGGTGTAATGGAAATTTAATTATTAGGGGGTCGAGAACTCCCCATTTCGGTGAAACCAGGTTAGATCTTGTCACAACTTATGCCCAAACATGGTTTGGAATTATCCTATAACCCAACCAAGCACAAACCAAGAGAAAAATCCACCGGTCTACCCCTTTCACAAGAACATCTAGGGGGGTAGACGATTCTGGGCCCATATAGATCATGGTTTCATAGGAAGAAGCGCCTCGGAGCATCGGAATACCTCCAAACCCATGCAATGGACCCTAGCATGTGTATTAAAGTGTGGTGGAATGCTGATGTGCAAAACATGGTGCCCAAGTGTAACCCGCTTCGTAGGCATGTACTATCACCGAAAAAACGAAGATCCTGGAATTTAATTGGCTGGGAACTCCCCGTTTCAGTGAAACCGGGTTGGATCATGTCACAACTTGTGCCCAAACATGGTTTGGAATTTTCATATAACCCAACCAAGCACAAACCAAGAGAAAAATCCACCGGGCTACCCCTTTCATAAGAACATCTAGTGGGGGTAGACGATCCATGCCCACGGATCAGGGTTTTGTAGGAAGAAGCTCTTCGGGACATCGGAATACCTCCAAACCTTGCAATGCACCCTAGCATGTGTATTAAAGTGTGGTGGAATGCTGAAATGTCCAAAACCTGGTTCCCAAGAGTGACCCGTTCGCAGACATGCGATGTCACCTAAAAACAAAGGTGTTCTGGAAATTTAATTATTAGGGGGTCGAGAACTCCCCATTTCGGTGAAAACAGGTTAGATCTTGTCACAACTTATGCCCAAACATGGTCTGGAATTATCCTATAACCCAACCAAGCACAAACTAAGAGAAAATTCCACCGGGCTACCCCTTCCATAAGAACATCGAGGGGGTAGACGATTGTGGGCCCATATAGATCAGGGTTTCATAGGAAGAAGCGCCTCGGAGCATCGGAATACCTCCAAACCCATGGAATGGACCCTAGCATGTGTATTAAAGTGTGGTGGAATGCTGTAATGTCCAAAACATGGTGCCCAAGTGCATCCCTCTTTGCAGACATGCACTATCACCTAAAAACGAAGATCCTAGAATTTAATTGGCCGGGAACTCCCCGTTTTGGTGAAACCGGGTTGCATCATGTCACAACTTGTGCCCAAACATGGTTTGGAATTATCATATAACCCAACCAAGCAAAACCAAGAGAAAAATCCACCGGGCTAACCCTTTTATAAGAACATCTAGGGGGTAGACGATCCAGGCCCTCGGATCATTGTTTTGTAGGAAGAAGCTCTTCGGGACATCGGAATACCTCCGAACCTTGCATTGGACCCTAGCATGTGTATTAAAGTGTGGTGGAATGCTGAAATGTCCAAAATCTGGTTCCCAAGCGTGACCCGTTTTCAGACATGCGATGTCACCTAAAAACGATGGTGTTCTGGAAATTTAATTATTAGGGGGTCGAGAACTCCCTATTCGGGTGAAACCAGGTTAGATCTTGTCACAACTTATGCCCAAACATGGTTTGTAATTATCCTATAACCCAACCAAGCACAAACCAAGAGAAAAATCCACCGGGCTACCCCTTTCATAAGAACATCTAGGGGCGTAGACGATTCTGGGCCCATATAGATCAGGGTTTCCTAGGAAGAAGCGCCTCGGAGCATCGGAATACCTCCAAACCCATGCAATGGACCCTAGCATGTGTATTAAAGTGTGGTGGAATGCTGAAATGTGCAAAACATGGTGCCCAAGTGTAACCTGCTTCGTAGGCATGCACTATCACCGAAAAACGAACATCGTGGAATTTAATTGGCTAGGAACTCACCGTTTCAGTGAAACCGGGTTGGATCATGTCACAACTAGTGCCCAAACATGGTTTGGATTTTTCATATGACCCAACCAAGCTCAAACCAAGAGAAAATCCACCGGGCTACCCCTTTCATAAGAATATCTAGGGGGGTAGACGATCCAGGCCCACGGATCAGGGTTTTGTAAGAAGAAGCTCTTCGGGACATCGGAATACCTCCAAACCTTGCAATGCACCCTAGCATGTGTATTAAAGTGTGGTGGAATGCTGAAATGTCCAAAACATGGTGCCCAAGTGTCACCTTCTTTGCAGACATGCACTATCACCTAAAAACGAAGATCCTGGAATTTAATTCGCCGGGAACTCCCCGTTTCGGTGAAACCGGGTTGGATCATGTCACAACTTGTGCCCAAACATGGTTTGGAATTATCATATAACCCAACCAAGCACAAACCAAGAGAAAAATCCACCAGGCTACCCCTTTCATAAGAACATCTAGGGGGGCCCACGGATCAGGGTTTTGTAGGAAGAAGCTCTTTGGGTCATGAGAATACCTTTAAACCTTGAAATGGACCCTAGCATGTGTATTAAAGTGTGGTGGAATGCTGAAATGTCCAAAACCTGGTTCCCAAGCGTGACACATTTTCAGACATGCGATGTCTTCTAAAAACGAAGGTGTAATGGAAATTTAACTATTAGGGGGTCGAGAACTCCCCATTTCGGTGAAACCAGGTTAGATCTTGTCACAACTTATGCCCAAACATGGTTTGGAATTATCCTATAACCCAACCAAGCACAAACCAAGAGAAAAATCCACCGGTCTACCCCTTTCACAAGAACATCTAGGGGGGTAGACGATTCTGGGCCCATATAGATCATGGTTTCATAGGAAGAAGCGCCTCGGAGCATCGGAATACCTCCAAACCCATGCAATGGACCCTAGCATGTGTATTAAAGTGTGGTGGAATGCTGATGTGCAAAACATGGTGCCCAAGTGTAACCCGCTTCGTAGGCATGTACTATCACCGAAAAAACGAAGATCCTGGAATTTAATTGGCTGGGAACTCCCCGTTTCAGTGAAACCGGGTTGGATCATGTCACAACTTGTGCCCAAACATGGTTTGGAATTTTCATATAACCCAACCAAGCACAAACCAAGAGAAAAATCCACCGGGCTACCCCTTTCATAAGAACATCTAGTGGGGGTAGACGATCCATGCCCACGGATCAGGGTTTTGTAGGAAGAAGCTCTTCGGGACATCGGAATACCTCCAAACCTTGCAATGCACCCTAGCATGTGTATTAAAGTGTGGTGGAATGCTGAAATGTCCAAAACCTGGTTCCCAAGAGTGACCCGTTCGCAGACATGCGATGTCACCTAAAAACAAAGGTGTTCTGGAAATTTAATTATTAGGGGGTCGAGAACTCCCCATTTCGGTGAAAACAGGTTATATCTTGTCACAACTTATGCCCAAACATGGTCTGGAATTATCTTATAACCCAAACAAGCACAAACTAAGAGAAAATTCCACCGGGCTACCCCTTCCATAAGAACATCGAGGGGGGTAGATGATTGTGGGCCCATATAGATCAGGGTTTCATAGGAAGAAGCGCCTCGGAGCATCGGAATACCTCCAAACCCATGCAATGGACCCTAGCATGTGTATTAAAGTGTGGTGGAATGCTGAAATGTGCAAAACATGGTGCCCAAGTGTAACCTGCTTCGTAGGCATGCACTATCACCGAAAAACGAACATCGTGGAATTTAATTGGCTAGGAACTCACCGTTTCAGTGAAACCGGGTTGGATCATGTCACAACTAGTGCCCAAACATGGTTTGGATTTTTCATATGACCCAACCAAGCTCAAACCAAGAGAAAATCCACCGGGCTACCCCTTTCATAAGAATATCTAGGGGGTAGACGATCCAGGCCCACGGATCAGGGTTTTGTAAGAAGAAGCTCTTCGGGACATCGGAATACCTCCAAACCTTGCAATGCACCCTAGCATGTGTATTAAAGTGTGGTGGAATGCTGAAATGTCCAAAACATGGTGCCCAAGTGTCACCTTCTTTGCAGACATGCACTATCACCTAAAAACGAAGATCCTGGAATTTAATTCGCCGGGAACTCCCCGTTTCGGTGAAACCGGGTTGGATCATGTCACAACTTGTGCCCAAACATGGTTTGGAATTATCATATAACCCAACCAAGCACAAACCAAGAGAAAAATCCACCAGGCTACCCCTTTCATAAGAACATCTAGGGGGCCCACGGATCAGGGTTTTGTAGGAAGAAGCTCTTTGGGTCATGAGAATACCTGTAAACCTTGAAATGGACCCTAGCATGTGTATTAAAGTGTGGTGGAATGCTGAAATGTCCAAAACCTGGTTCCCAAGCGTGACACATTTTCAGACATGCGATGTCTTCTAAAAACGAAGGTGTAATGGAAATTTAATTATTAGGGGGTCGAGAACTCCCCATTTCGGTGAAACCAGGTTAGATCTTGTCACAACTTATGCCCAAACATGGTTTGGAATTATCCTATAACCCAACCAAGCACAAACCAAGAGAAAAATCCACCGGTCTACCCCTTTCACGAGAACATCTAGGGGGGTAGACGATTCTGGGCCCATATAGATCATGGTTTCATAGGAAGAAGCGCCTCGGAGCATCGGAATACCTCCAAACCCATGCAATGGACCCTAGCATGTGTATTAAAGTGTGGTGGAATGCTGATGTGCAAAACATGGTGCCCAAGTGTAACCCGCTTCGTAGGCATGTACTATCACCGAAAAAACGAAGATCCTGGAATTTAATTGGCTGGGAACTCCCCGTTTCAGTGAAACCGGGTTGGATCATGTCACAACTTGTGCCCAAACATGGTTTGGAATTTTCATATAACCCAACCAAGCACAAACCAAGAGAAAAATCCACCGGGCTACCCCTTTCATAAGAACATCTAGTGGGGGTAGACGATCCATGCCCACGGATCAGGGTTTTGTAGGAAGAAGCTCTTCGGGACATCGGAATACCTCCAAACCTTGCAATGCACCCTAGCATGTGTATTAAAGTGTGGTGGAATGCTGAAATGTCCAAAACCTGGTTCCCAAGAGTGACCCGTTCGCAGACATGCGATGTCACCTAAAAACAAAGGTGTTCTGGAAATTTAATTATTAGGGGTCGAGAACTCCCCATTTCGGTGAAAACAGGTTATATCTTGTCACAACTTATGCCCAAACATGGTCTGGAATTATCTTATAACCCAACCAAGCACAAACTAAGAGAAAATCCACCGGGCTACCCCTTCCATAAGAACATCTAGGGGGTAGACGATTGTGGGCCCATATAGATCAGGGTTTCATAGGAAGAAGCGCCTCGGAGCATCGGAATACCTCCAAACCCATGCAATGGACCCTAGCATGTGTATTAAAGTGTGGTGGAATGCTGTAATGTCCAAAACATGGTGCCCAAGTGTATCCCTCTTTGCAGACATACTATCACCTAAAACGAAGATCCTAGAATTTAATTGGCCGGGAACTCCCCGTTTTGGTGAAACCGGGTTGCATCATGTCACAACTTGTGCCCAAACATGGTTTGGAATTATCATATAACCCAACCAAGCAAACCAAGAGAAAAATCCACCGGGCTAACCCTTTCATAAGAACATCTAGGGGGGTAGACGATCCAGGCCCTCGGATCATGTTTTGTAGGAAGAAGCTCTTCGGGACATCGGAATACCTCTGAACCTTGCAATGGACCCTAGCATGTGTATTAAAGTGTGGTGGAATGCTGAAATGTCCAAAATCTGGTTCCCAAGCGTGACCCGTTTCAGACATGCGATGTCACCTAAAAACGATGGTGTTCTGGAAATTTAATTATTAGGGTGTCGAGAACTCCCTATTCGGGTGAAACCAGGTTAGATCTTGTCACAACTTATGCCCAAACATGGTTTGGAATTATCCTATAACCCAACCAAGCACAAACCAAGAGAAAAATCCACCGGGCTACCCCTTTCATAAGAACATCTAGGGGGGTAGACGATTCTGGGCCCATATAGATCAGGGTTTCCTAGGAAGAAGCGCCTCGGAGCATCGGAATACCTCCAAACCCATGCAATGGACCCTAGCATGTGTATTAAAGTGTGGTGGAATGCTGAAATGTGCAAAACATGGTGCCCAAGTGTAACCTGCTTCGTAGGCATGCACTATCACCGAAAAACGAAGATCGTGGAATTTAATTGGCTAGGAACTCACCGTTTCAGTGAAACCGGGTTGGATCATGTCACAACTAGTGCCCAAACATGGTTTGGAATTTTCATATGACCCAACCAAGCTCAAACCAAGAGAAAATCCACCGGGCTACCCCTTTCATAAGAATATCTAGGGGGGTAGACGATCCAGGCCCACGGATCAGGGTTTTGTAAGAAGAAGCTCTTCGGGACATCGGAATACCTCCAAACCTTGCAATGCACCCTAGCATGTGTATTAAAGTGTGGTGGAATGCTGAAATGTCCAAAACATGGTGCCCAAGTGTCACCTTCTTTGCAGACATGCACTATCACCTAAAAACGAAGATCCTGGAATTTAATTCGCCGGGAACTCCCCGTTTCGGTGAAACCGGGTTGGATCATGTCACAACTTGTGCCCAAACATGGTTTGGAATTATCATATAACCCAACCAAGCACAAACCAAGAGAAAAATCCACCGGGCTACCCCTTTCATAAGAACATCTAGGGGGGCCCACGGATCAGGGTTTTGTAGGAAGAAGCTCTTTGGGTCATGAGAATACCTGCAAACCTTGAAATGGACCCTAGCATGTGTATTAAAGTGTGGTGGAATGCTGAAATGTCCAAAACCTGGTTCCCAAGCGTGACCCATTTTCAGACATGCGATGTCATCTAAAAACGAAGGTGTAATGGAAATTTAATTATTAGGGGGTCGAGAACTCCCCATTTCGGTGAAACCAGGTTAGATCTTGTCACAACTTATGCCCAAACATGGTTTGGAATTATCCTATAACCCAACCAAGCACAAACCAAGAGAAAAATCCACCGGTCTACCCCTTTCATAAGAACATCTAGGGGGTAGACGATTCTGGGCCCATATAGATCAGGGTTTCATAGGAAGAAGCGCCTCGGAGCATCGGAATACCTCCAAACCCATGCAATGGACCCTAGCATGTGTATTAAAGTGTGGTGGAATGCTGATGTGCAAAACATGGTGCCCAAGTGTAACCCGCTTCGTAGGCATGTACTATCACCGAAAAAACGAAGATCCTGGAATTTAATTGGCTGGGAACTCCCCGTTTCAGTGAAACCGGGTTGGATCATGTCACAACTTGTGCCCAAACATGGTTTGGAATTTTCATATAACCCAACCAAGCACAAACCAAGAGAAAAATCCACCGGGCTACCCCTTTCATAAGAACATCTAGTGGGGGTAGACGATCCATGCCCACGGATCAGGGTTTTGTAGGAAGAAGCTCTTCGGGACATCGGAATACCTCCAAACCTTGCAATGCACCCTAGCATGTGTATTAAAGTGTGGTGGAATGCTGAAATGTCCAAAACCTGGTTCCCAAGAGTGACCCGTTCGCAGACATGCGATGTCACCTAAAAACAAAGGTGTTCTGGAAATTTAATTATTAGGGGGTCGAGAACTCCCCATTTCGGTGAAAACAGGTTAGATCTTGTCACAACTTATGCCCAAACATGGTCTGGAATTATCTTATAACCCAACCAAGCACAAACTAAGAGAAAATTCCACCGGGCTACCCCTTCCATAAGAACATCGAGGGGGGTAGACGATTGTGGGCCCATATAGATCAGGGTTTCATAGGAAGAAGCGCCTCGGAGCATCGGAATACCTCCAAACCCATGCAATGGACCCTAGCATGTGTATTAAAGTGTGGTGGAATGCTGTAATGTCCAAAACATGGTGCCCAAGTGTATCCCTCTTTGCAGACATGCACTATCACCTAAAAACGAAGATCCTAGAATTTAATTGGCCGGGAACTCCCCGTTTTGGTGAAACCGGGTTGCATCATGTCACAACTTGTGCCCAAACATGGTTTGGAATTATCATATAACCCAACCAAGCAAAACCAAGAGAAAAATCCACCGGGCTAACCCTTTTATAAGAACATCTAGGGGGTAGACGATCCAGGCCCTCGGATCATTGTTTTGTAGGAAGAAGCTCTTCGGGACATCGGAATACCTCTGAACCTTGCAATGGACCCTAGCATGTGTATTAAAGTGTGGTGGAATGCTGAAATGTCCAAAATCTGGTTCCCAAGCGTGACCCGTTTTCAGACATGCGATGTCACCTAAAAACGATGGTGTTCTGGAAATTTAATTATTAGGGTGTCGAGAACTCCCTATTCGGGTGAAACCAGGTTAGATCTTGTCACAACTTATGCCCAAACATGGTTTGCAATTATCCTATAACCCAACCAAGCACAAACCAAGAGAAAAATCCACCGGGCTACCCCTTTCATAAGAACATCTAGGGGCGTAGACGATTCTGGGCCCATATAGATCAGGGTTTCCTAGGAAGAAGCGCCTCGGAGCATCGGAATACCTCCAAACCCATGCAATGGACCCTAGCATGTGTATTAAAGTGTGGTGGAATGCTGAAATGTGCAAAACATGGTGCCCAAGTGTAACCTGCTTCGTAGGCATGCACTATCACCGAAAAAACGAAGATCGTGGAATTTAATTGGCTAGGAACTCACCGTTTCAGTGAAACCGGGTTGGATCATGTCACAACTAGTGCCCAAACATGGTTTGGAATTTTCATATGACCCAACCAAGCTCAAACCAAGAGAAAATCCACCGGGCTACCCCTTTCATAAGAATATCTAGGGGGGTAGACGATCCAGGCCCACGGATCAGGGTTTTGTAAGAAGAAGCTCTTCGGGACATCGGAATACCTCCAAACCTTGTAATGCACCCTAGCATGTGTATTAAAGTGTGGTGGAATGCTGAAATGTCCAAAACATGGTGCCCAAGTGTCACCTTCTTTGCAGACATGCACTATCACCTAAAAACGAAGATCCTGGAATTTAATTCGCCGGGAACTCCCCGTTTCGGTGAAACCGGGTTGGATCATGTCACAACTTGTGCCCAAACATGGTTTGGAATTATCATATAACCCAACCAAGCTCAAACCAAGAGAAAAATCCACCGGGCTACCCCTTTCATAAGAACATCTAGGGGGCCCACGGATCAGGGTTTTGTAGGAAGAAGCTCTTTGGGTCATGAGAATACCTGCAAACCTTGAAATGGACCCTAGCATGTGTATTAAAGTGTGGTGGAATGCTGAAATGTCCAAAACCTGGTTCCCAAGCGTGACCCATTTTTAGACATGCGATGTCATCTAAAAACGAAGGTGTAATGGAAATTTAATTATTAGGGGGTCGAGAACTCCCCATTTCGGTGAAACCAGGTTAGATCTTGTCACAACTTATGCCCAAACATGGTTTGGAATTATCCTATAACCCAACCAAGCACAAACCAAGAGAAAAATCCACCGGTCTACCCCTTTCACAAGAACATCTAGGGGGTAGACGATTCTGGGCCCATATAGATCATGGTTTCATAGGAAGAAGCGCCTCGGAGCATCGTAATACCTCCAAACCCTTGCAATGGACCCTAGCATGTGTATTAAAGTGTGGTGGAATGCTGATGTGCAAAACATGGTGCCCAAGTGTAACCCGCTTCGTAGGCATGTACTATCACAGAAAAAACGAAGATCCTGGAATTTAATTGGCTGGGAACTCCCCGTTTCAGTGAAACCGGGTTGGATCATGTCACAACTTGTTCCCAAACATGGTTTGGAATTTTCATATAACCCAACCAAGAACAAACCAAGAGAAAAATCCACCGGGCTACCCCTTTCATAAGAACATCTAGGGGGGTAGACGATCCATGCCCACGGATCAGGGTTTTGTAGGAAGAAGCTCTTCGGGACATCGGAATACCTCCAAACCTTGCAATGCACCCTAGCATGTGTATTAAAGTGTGGTGGAATGCTGAAATGTCCAAAACCTGGTTCCCAAGAGTGACCCGTTCGCAGACATGCGATGTCACCTAAAAACAAAGGTGTTCTGGAAATTTAATTATTAGGGGGTCGAGAACTCCCCATTTCGGTGAAAACAGGTTAGATCTTGTCACAACTTATGCCCAAACATGGTCTGGAATTATCCTATAACCCAACCAAGCACAAACTAAGAGAAAATTCCACCGGGCTACCCCTTCCATAAGAACATCGAGGGGGGTAGACGATTGTGGGCCCATATAGATCAGGGTTTCATAGGAAGAAGCGCCTCGGAGCATCGGAATACCTCCAAACCCATGCAATGGACCCTAGCATGTGTATTAAAGTGTGGTGGAATGCTGTAATGTCCAAAACATGGTGCCCAAGTGTATCCCTCTTTGCAGACATGCACTATCACCTAAAAACAAAGATCCTAGAATTTAATTGGCCGGAAACTCCCCGTTTTGGTGAAACCGGGTTGCATCATGTCACAACTTGTGCCCAAACATGGTTTGGAATTATCATATAACCCAACCAAGCAAAACCAAGAGAAAAATCCACCGGGCTAACCCTTTTATAAGAACATCTAGGGGTAGACGATCCAGGCCTCGGATCATTGTTTTGTAGGAAGAAGCTCTTCGGGACATCGGAATACCTCCGAACCTTGCAATGGACCCTAGCATGTGTATTAAAGTGTGGTGGAATGCTGAAATGTCCAAAATCTGGTTCCCAAGCGTGACCCGTTTTCAGACATGCGATGTCACCTAAAAACGATGGTGTTCTGGAAATTTAATTATTAGGGGGTCGAGAACTCCCTATTCGGGTGAAACCAGGTTAGATCTTGTCACAACTTATGCCCAAACATGGTTTGGAATTATCCTATAACCCAACCAAGCACAAACCAAGAGAAAAATCCACCGGGCTACCCCTTTCATAAGAACATCTAGGGGCGTAGACGATTCTGGGCCCATATAGATCAGGGTTTCCTAGGAAGAAGCGCCTCGGAGCATCGGAATACCTCCAAACCCATGCAATGGACCCTAGCATGTGTATTAAAGTGTGGTGGAATGCTGAAATGTGCAAAACATGGTGCCCAAGTGTAACCTGCTTCGTAGGCATGCACTATCACCGAAAAAACGAAGATCGTGGAATTTAATTGGCTAGGAACTCCCCGTTTCAGTGAAACCGGGTTGGATCATGTCACAACTAGTGCCCAAACATGGTTTGGAATTTCATATGACCCAACCAAGCACAAACCAAGAGAAAATCCACCGGGCTACCCCTTTCATAAGAACATCTAGGGGGTAGACGATCGTGGCCCACGGATCAGGGTTTTGTAAGAAGAAGCTCTTCGGACATCGGAATACCTCCAAACCTTGCAATGGACCCTAGCATGTGTATTAAAGTGTGGTGGAATGCTGAAATGTCCAAACATGGTGCCCAAGTGTCACCTTCTTTGCAGACATGCACTATCACCTAAAAACGAAGATCCTGGAATTTAATTCGCCGGGAACTCCCCGTTTCGGTGAAACCGGGTTGGATCATGTCACAACTTGTGCCCAAACATGGTTTGGAATTAGCATATAACCCAACCAAGCACAAACAAAGAGAAAAATCCACCAGGCTACCCCTTTCATAAGAACATCTAGGGGGGCCCACGGATCAGGGTTTTGTAGGAAGAAGCTCTTTGGGTCATGAGAATACCTGCAAACCTTGAAATGGACCCTAGCATGTGTATTAAAGTGTGGTGGAATGCTGAAATGTCCAAAACCTGGTTCCCAAGCGTGACCCATTTTCAGACATGCGATGTCATCTAAAAACGAAGGTGTAATGGAAATTTAATTATTAGGGGGTCGAGAACTCCCCATTTCGGTGAAACCAGGTTAGATCTTGTCACAACTTATGCCCAAACATGGTTTGGAATTATCCTATAACCCAACCAAGCACAAACCAAGAGAAAAATCCACCGGGCTACCCCTTTCATAAGAACATCTAGGGGGGTAGACGATTCTGGGCCCATATAGATCAGGGTTTCATAGGAAGAAGCGCCTCGGAGCATCGGAATACCTCCAAACCCATGCAATGGACCCTAGCATGTGTATTAAAGTGTGGTGGAATGCTGATGTGCAAAACATGGTGCCCAAGTGTAACCCGCTTCATAGGCATGTACTATCACCGAAAAACGAAGATACTGGAATTTAATTGGCTGGGAACTCCCCGTTTCAGTGAAACCGGGTTGGATCATGTCACAACTTGTTCCCAAACATGGTTTGGAATTTTCATATAACCCAACCAAGCACAAACCAAGAGAAAAATCCACCGGGCTACCCCTTCCATAAGAACATCTAGTGGGGGTAGACGATCCAGGCCCATGGATCAGGGTTTTGTAGGAAGAAGCTCTTCGGGACATCGGAATACCTCCAAACCTTGCAATGCACCCTAGCATGTGTATTAAAGTGTGGTGGAATGCTGAAATGTCCAAAACCTGGTTCCCAAGAGTGACCCGTTCGCAGACATGCGATGTCACCTAAAAACAAAGGTGTTCTGGAAATTTAATTATTAGGGGGTCGAGAACTCCCCATTTCGGTGAAAACAGGTTAGATCTTGTCACAACTTATGCCCAAACATGGTCTGGAATTATCCTATAACCCAACCAAGCACAAACTAAGAGAAAATTCCACCGGGCTACCCCTTCCATAAGAACATCTAGGGGGATAGACGATTATGGACCCATATAGATCAGGGTTTCATAGGAAGAAGCGCCTCGGAGCATCGGAATACCTCCAAACCCATGCAATGGACCCTAGCATGTGTATTAAAGTGTGGTGGAATGCTGAAATGTCCAAAACATGGTGCCCAAGTGTATCCCTCTTTGCAGACATGCACTATCACCTAAAAACGAAGATCCTAGAATTTAATTGGCCGGGAACTCCCCGTTTTGGTGAAACCGGGTTGGATCATGTCACAACTTGTGCCCAAACATGGTTTGGAATTATCCTATAACCCAACCAAGCACAAACCAAGAGAAAAATCCACCGGGCTACCCCTTTCATAAGAACATCTAGGGGTAGACGATCCAGGCCCATATAGATCAGGGTTTTGTAGGAAGAAGCGCCTCGGAGCATCGGAATACCTCCAAACCATGCAATGGACCCTAGCATGTGTATTAAAGTGTGGTGGAATGCTGAAATGTGCAAAACCTGGTTCCCAAGCGTGACCCGTTCGTAGGCATGCACTATCACCGAAAAAACGAAGATCGTGGAATTTAATTGGCTAGGAACTCCCCTTTCGGTGAAACAGGTTGGATCTTGTCACAACTAGTGCCCAAACATGGTTTGGAATTTCATATGACCCAACCAAGCACAAACCAAGAGAAAATCCACCGGGCTACCCCTTTCATAAGAACATCTAGGGGGTAGACGATCCTGGCCCACGGATTAGGGTTTTGTAGGAAGAAGCTCCTCGGGAGCATCGGAATACCTCCAAACCTTGCAATGGCACCCTAGCATGTGTATTAAAGTGTGGTGGAATGCTGAAATGTCCAAAACATGGTGCCCAAGTGTCACCCTCTTTGCAGACATGCACTATCACCTAAAAACGAAGATCCTGGAATTTAATTCGCCGGGAACTCCCCGTTTCGGTGAAACCGGGTTGGATCATGTCACAACTTGTGCCCAAACATGGTTTGGAATTATCATATAACCCAACCAAGCACAAACCAAGAGAAAAATCCACAGGGCTACCCCTTTCATAAGAACATCTAGGGGGGCCACGGATCAGGGTTTTGTAGGAAGAAGCTCTTTGGGTCATGAGAATACCTGCAAACCTTGAAATGGACCCTAGCATGTGTATTAAAGTGTGGTGGAATGCTGAAATGTCCAAAACCTGGTTCCCAAGCGTGACCCATTTTCAGACATGCGATGTCATCTAAAAACGTAGGTGTAATGGAAATTTAATTATTAGGGGGTCGAGAACTCCCCATTTCGGTGAAACCAGGTTAGATCTTGTCACAACTTATGCCCAAACATGGTTTGGAATTATCCTATAACCCAACCAAGCACAAACCAAGAGAAAAATCCACCGGTCTACCCCTTTCATAAGAACATCTAGGGGGGTAGACGATTCTGGGCCCATATAGATCAGGGTTTCATAGGAAGAAGCGCCTCGGAGCATCGGAATACCTCCAAACCCATGCAATGGACCCTAGCATGTGTATTAAAGTGTGGTGGAATGCTGATGTGCAAAACATGGTGCCCAAGTGTAACCCGCTTCGTAGGCATGACTATCACCGAAAAAACGAAGATCCTGGAATTTAATTGGCTGGGAACTCCCCGTTTCGTGAAACCGGGTTGGATCATGTCACAACTTGTGCCCAAACATGGTTTGGAATTTTCATATAACCCAACCAAGCACAAACCAAGAGAAAAATCCACCGGGCTACCCCTTTCATAAGAACATCTAGTGGGGGTAGACGATCCAGCCCAAGGATCAGGGTTTTGTAGGAAGAAGCTCTTCGGGACATCGGAATACCTCCAAACCTTGCAATGCACCCTAGCATGTGTATTAAAGTGGGTGGAATGCTGAAATGTCCAAAACCTGGTTCCCAAGAGTGACCCGTTCGCAGACATGCGATGTCACCTAAAAACAAAGGTGTTCTGGAAATTTAATTATTAGGGGTCGAGAACTCCCCATTTCGGTGAAAACAGGTTAGATCTTGTCACAACTTATGCCCAAACATGGTCTGGAATTATCCTATAACCCAACCAAGCACAAACTAAGAGAAAATCCACCGGGCTACCCCTTCCATAAGAACATCTAGGGGGTAGACGATTGGGCCCATATAGATCAGGGTTTCATAGGAAGAAGCGCCTCGGAGCATCGAAATACCTCCAAACCCATGCAATGGACCCTAGCATGTGTATTAAAGTGTGGTGGAATGCTGTAATGTCCAAAACATGGTGCCCAAGTGTATCCCTCTTTGCAGACATGCACTATCACCTAAAAACGAAGATCCTAGAATTTAATTGGCCGGGAACTCCCCGTTTTGGTGAAACCGGGTTGCATCATGTCACAACTTGTGCCCAAACATGGTTTGGAATTATCATATAACCCAACCAAGCAAACCAAGAGAAAAATCCACCGGGCTAACCCTTTTATAAGAACATCTAGGGGGTAGACGATCCAGGCCCACGGATCAGGTTTTGTAGGAAGAAGCGCTTCGGGACATCGGAATACCTCTGAACCTTGCAATGGACCCTAGCATGTGTATTAAAGTGTGGTGGAATGCTGAAATGTCCAAAATCTGGTTCCCAAGCGTGACCCGTTTTCAGACATGCGATGTCACCTAAAAACGATGGTGTTCTGGAAATTTAATTATTAGGGGGTCGAGAACTCCCTATTCGGGTGAAACCAGGTTAGATCTTGTCACAACTTATGCCCAAACATGGTTTGGAATTATCCTATAACCCAACCAAGCACAAACCAAGAGAAAAATCCACCGGGCTACCCCTTTCATAAGAACATCTAGGGGGTAGACGATTCTGGGCCATATAGATCAGGGTTTCCTAGGAAGAAGCGCCTCGGAGCATCGGAATACCTCCAAACCCATGCAATGGACCCTAGCATGTGTATTAAAGTGTGGTGGAATGCTGAAATGTGCAAAACATGGTGCCCAAGTGTAACCTGCTTCGTAGGCATGCACTATCACCGAAAAAACGAAGATCGTGGAATTTAATTGGCTAGGAACTCACCGTTTCAGTGAAACCGGGTTGGATCATGTCACACCTAGTTCCCAAACATGGTTTGGAATTTTCATATGACCCAACCAAGCTCAAACCAAGAGAAAATCCACCGGGCTACCCCTTTCATAAGAATATCTAGGGGGTAGACGATCCAGGCCCACAGATCAGGGTTTTGTAAGAAGAAGCTCTTCGGGACATCGGAATACCTCCAAACCTTGCAATGCAGCCTAGCATGTGTATTAAAGTGTGGTGGAATGCTGAAATGTCCAAAACCTGGTTCCCAAGCGTGACCCGTTCATAGACATGAGATGTCACCTAAAAACGAAGGTGTTCTGGAAATTTAATTATTAGGGGGTCGAGAACTCCCCATTTCGGTGAAAACAGGTTAGATCTTGTCACAACTTACGCCCAAACATGGTCTGGAATTATCCTATAACCCAACCAAGCACAAACCAAGAGAAAAATCCACCGGGCTACCCTTTCATAAGAACATCTAGGGGGTAGACGATTCTGGGCCACAGATCAGGGTTTCATAGGAAGAAGCGCCTCGGAGCATCGGAATACCTCCAAACCCATGCAATGGACCCTAGCATGTGTATTAAAGTGTGGTGGAATGCTGAAATGTGCAAAACATGGTGCCCAAGTGTAACCCGCTTCGTAGGCATGCACTATCACCGAAAAACGAAGATCCTGGAATTTAATTGGCTGGGAACTCCCGTTTCGGTGAAACCGGGTTGGATCATGTCACAACTTGTGCCCAAACATGGTTTGGAATTTTCATATACCCAACCAAGCACAAACCAAGAGAAAAATCCACCGGGCTACCCCTTTCATAAGAACATCTAGGGGGTAGACGATCCAGGCCCACGGATCAGGGTTTTGTAGGAAGAAGCTCTTCGGGACATCGGAATACCTCCAAACCTTGCAATGCCCTAGCATGTGTATTAAAGTGTGGTGGAATGCTGAAATGTCCAAAACCTGGTTCCCAAGCGTGACCCGTTCGCAGACATGCGATGTCACCTAAAAACGAAGGTGTTCTGGAAATTTAATTATTAGGGGGTCGAGAACTCCCCATTTCGGTGAAAACAGGTTAGATCTTGTCACAACTTATGCCCAAACATGGTCTGGAATTATCCTATAACCCAACCAAGCACAAACCAAGAGAAAATTCCACCGGCTACCCCTTCATAAGAACATCTAGGGGGTAGACGATTCTGGGCCCATATAGATCAGGGTTTCATAGGAAGAAGCGCCTCGGAGCATCGGAATACCTCCAAACCCATGCAATGGACCCTAGCATGTGTATTAAAGTGTGGTGGAATGCTGAAATGTCCAAAACATGGTGCCCAAGTGTCACCCTCTTTGCAGACATGCACTATCACCTAAAAACGAAGATCCTAGAATTTAATTGGCGGGAACTCCCCGTTTGGTGAAACCGGGTTGGATCATGTCACAACTTGTGCCCAAACATGGTTTGGAATTATCATATAACCCAACCAAGCAAAACCAAGAGAAAAACCCACCGGGCTACCCCTTTCATAAGAACATCTAGGGGGGTAGACGATCCAGGCCCACGGATCAGGGTTTTGTAGGAAGAAGCTCTTCGGGACATCGGAATACCTCCAAACCTTGCAATGGACCCTATCATGTGTATTAAAGTGTGGTGGAATGCTGAAATGTCCAAAATGGTTCCCAAGCGTGACCCGTTTCAGACATGCGATGTCACCTAAAAACGAAGGTGTTCTGGAAATTTAATTATTAGGGGGTCGAGAACTCCCATTTCGGTGAAACCAGGTTAGATCTTGTCACAACTTATGCCCAAACATGGTTTGGAATTATCCTATAACCCAACCAAGCACAAACCAAGAGAAAATCCACCGGGCTACCCTTTCATAAGAACATCTAGGGGGTAGACGATTCTGGGCCCATATAGATCAGGGTTTCATAGGAAGAAGCGCCTCGGAGCATCGGAATACCTCCAAACCCATGCAATGGACCCTAGCATGTGTATTAAAGTGTGGTGGAATGCTGAAATGTGCAAAACATGGTGCCCAAGTGTAACCCGCTTCGTAGGCATGCACTATCACCAAAAAAACGAAGATCCTGGAATTTAATTGTTGGGAACTCCCCGTTTCGGTGAAACCGGGTTGGATCATGTCACAACTTGTGCCCAAACATGGTTTGGAATTATCATATAACCCAACCAAGCACAAACCAAGAGAAAATCCACCGGGCTACCCCTTTCATAAGAACATCTAGGGGGGTAGACGATCCAGGCCCACGGATCAGGGTTTTGTAGGAAGAAGCTCTTCGGGACATCGGAATACCTCCAAACCTTGCAATGGACCCTAGCATGTGTATTAAAGTGTGGTGGAATGCTGAAATGTCCAACCCTGGTTCCCAAGCGTGACCCGTTCGCAGACATGCGATGTCACCTAAAAACGAAGGTGTTCTGGAAATTTAATTATTAGGGGGTCGAGAACTCCCCATTTCGGTGAAAACAGGTTAGATCTTGTCACAACTTATGCCCAAACATGGTCTGGAATTATCCTATAACCCAACCAAGCACAAACCAAGAGAAAAATCCACCGGGCTACCCCTTTCATAAGAACATCTAGGGGGTAGACGATTCTGGGCCCACATTCAGGGTTTCATAGGAAGAAGCGCCTCGGAGCATCGGAATACCTCCAAACCCATGCAATGGACCCTAGCATGTGTATTAAAGTCTGGTGGAATGCTGAAATGTCCAAAACATGGTGCCCAAGTGTCACCCTCTTTGCAGACATGCACTATCACCTAAAAACGAAGATCCTGGAATTTAATTCGCCGGGAACTCCCCGTTTCGGTGAAACCGGGTTGGATCATGTCACAACTTGTGCCCAAACATGGTTTGGAATTATCATATAACCCAACCAAGCACAAACCAAGAGAAAAATCCACCGGGCTACCCCTTTCATAAGAACATCTAGGGGGGTAGACGATCCAGGCCCACGGATCAGGGTTTTGTAGGAAGAAGCTCTTCGGTCATCGGAATACCTGCAAACCTTGAAATGGACCCTAGCATGTGTATTAAAGTGTGGTGGAATGCTGAAATGTCCAAAACCTGGTTCCCAAGCGTGACCCGTTTTCAGACATGCGATGTCACCTAAAAACGAAGGTGTAATGGAAATTTAATTATTAGGGGGTCGAGAACTCCCCATTTCGGTGAAACCAGGTTAGATCTTGTCACAACTTATGCCCAAACATGGTTTGGAATTATCCTATAACCCAACCAAGCACAAACCAAGAGAAAAATCCACCGGGCTACCCCTTTCATAAGAACATCTAGGGGGTAGACGATTCTGGGCCCATATAGATCAGGGTTTCATAGGAAGAAGCGCCTCGGAGCATCGGAATACCTCCAAACCCATGCAATGGACCCTAGCATGTGTATTAAAGTGTGGTGGAATGCTGAAATGTGCAAAACATGGTGCCCAAGTGTAACCCGCTTCGTAGGCATGCACTATCACCGAAAAAACGAAGATCCTGGAATTTAATTGGCTGGGAACTCCCCGTTTCGGTGAAACCGGGTTGGATCATGTCACAACTTGTGCCCAAACATGGTTTGGAATTTTCATATAACCCAACCAAGCACAAACCAAGAGAAAAATCCACCGGGCTACCCCTTTCATAAGAACATCTAGGGGGGTAGACGATCCAGGCCCACGGATCAGGGTTTTGTAGGAAGAAGCTCTTCGGGACATCGGAATACCTCCAAACCTTGCAATGCACCCTAGCATGTGTATTAAAGTGTGGTGGAATGCTGAAATGTCCAAAACCTGGTTCCCAAGCGTGACCCGTTCGCAGACATGCGATGTCACCTAAAAACGAAGGTGTTCTGGAAATTTAATTATTAGGGGGTCGAGAACTCCCCATTTCGGTGAAAACAGGTTAGATCTTGTCACAACTTATGCCCAAACATGGTCTGGAATTATCCTATAACCCAACCAAGCACAAACCAAGAGAAAAATCCACCGGCTACCCTTTTCATAAGAACATCTAGGGGGTAGACGATTCTGGGCCATAGATCAGGGTTTCATAGGAAGAAGCGCCTCGGAGCATCGGAATACCTCCAAACCCATGCAATGGACCCTAGCATGTGTATTAAAGTGTGGTGGAATGCTGAAATGTCCAAAACATGGTGCCCAAGTGTCACCCTCTTTGCAGACATGCACTATCACCTAAAAACAAAGATCCTGGAATTTAATTGGCCGGGAACTCCCCGTTTCGGTGAAACCGGGTTGGATCATGTCACAACTTGTGCCCAAACATGGTTTGGAATTATCATATAACCCAACCAAGATAAAAATCCACCGGGCTACCCCTTTCATAAGAACATCTAGGGGGTAGACGATCCAGGCCCACGGATCAGGGTTTTGTAGGAAGAAGCTCTTCGGGTCATCGGAATACCTCCAAACCTTGAAATGGACCCTAGCATGTGTATTAAAGTGTGGTGGAATGCTGAAATGTCCAAAACCTGGTTCCCAAGCGTGACCCGTTTTCAGACATGCGATGTCACCTAAAAACGAAGGTGTAATGGAAATTTAATTATTAGGGGGTCGAGAACTCCCCATTTCGGTGAAACCAGGTTAGATCTTGTCACAACTTATGCCCAAACATGGTTTGGAATTATCCTATAACCCAACCAAGCACAAACCAAGAAAAAATCCACCGGGCTACCCCTTTCATAAGAACATCTAGGGGGGTAGACGATTCTGGGCCCATATAGATCAGGGTTTCATAGGAAGAAGCGCCTCGGAGCATCGGAATACCTCCAAACCCATGCAATGGACCCTAGCATGTGTATTAAAGTGTGGTGGAATGCTGAAATGTGCAAAACATGGTGCCCAAGTGTAACCCGCTTCGTAGGCATGCACTATCACCGAAAAAACGAAGATCCTGGAATTTAATTGGCTGGGAACTCCCCGTTTTGGTGAAACCGGGTTGGATCATGTCACAACTTGTGCCCAAACATGGTTTGGAATTATCATATAACCCAACCAAGCACAACCAAGAGAAAAAATCCACCGGGCTACCCCTTTCATAAGAACATCTAGGGGGGTAGACGATCCAGGCCCACGGATCAGGGTTTTGTAGGAAGAAGCTCTTCGGGACATCGGAATACCTCCAAACCTTGCAATGACCCTAGCATGTGTATTAAAGTGTGGTGGAATGCTGAAATGTCCAAAACCTGGTTCCCAAGCGTGACCCGTTTTCAGACATGCGATGTCACCTAAAAACGAAGGTGTTCTGGAAATTTAATTATTAGGGGGTCGAGAACTCCCCATTTCGGTGAAACCAGGTTAGATCTTGTCACAACTTATGCCCAAACATGGTTTGGAATTATCCTATAACCCAACCAAGCACAAACCAAGAGAAAAATCCACCGGGCTACCCTTTTCATAAGAACATCTAGGGGGTAGACGATTCTGGGCCCATATAGATCAGGGTTTCATAGGAAGAAGCGCCTCGGAGCATCGGAATACCTCCAAACCCATGCAATGGACCCTAGCATGTGTATTAAAGTGTGGTGGAATGCTGAATGTGCAAACATGGTGCCCAAGTGTAACCCGCTTCGTAGACATGCACTATCACCTAAAAACGAAGATGGAATTTAATTGGCTGGGAACTCCCCGTTTCGGTGAAACCGGGTTGGATCATGTCACAACTTGTGCCCAAACATGGTTTGGAATTATCATATAACCCAACCAAGCACAAACCAAGAGAAAATCCACTGGGCTACCCCTTTCATAAGAACATCTAGGGGGGTAGACGATCCAGGCCCACGGATCAGGGTTTTGTAGGAAGAAGCTCTTCGGGACATCGGAATACCTCCAAACCTTGCAATGGACCCTAGCATGTGTATTAAAGTGTGGTGGAATGCTGAAATGTCCAAACCTGGTTCCCAAGCGTGACCGTTCGCAGACATGCGATGTCACCTAAAAACGAAGGTGTTCTGGAAATTTAATTATTAGGGGTCGAGAACTCCCCATTTCGGTGAAAACAGGTTAGATCTTGTCACAACTTATGCCCAAACATGGTTTGGAATTATCCTATAACCCAACCAAGCACAAACCAAGAGAAAATCCACCGGGCTACCCTTTCATAAGAACATCTAGGGGGTAGACGATTCTGGGCCCATAGATCAGGGTTTCATAGGAAGAAGCGCCTCGGAGCATCGGAATACCTCCAAACCCATGCAATGGACCCTAGCATGTGTATTAAAGTGTGGTGGAATGCTGAAATGTCCAAAACATGGTGCCCAAGTGTCACCCTCTTTGCAGACATGCACTA
>OU342733.1:168252476-168361446 GCA_910589765.1 Avena atlantica | reverse complement strand
CAAGGTTTGGAGGTATTCCGATGTCCCGAAGAGCTTCTTCCTACAAAACCCTGATCTGTGGGCCTGGATCGTCTACCCCCCTAGATGTTCTTATGAAAGGGGTAGGCCCGGTGGATTTCTTTTTCTCTTGTTTGTGCTTGGTTGGGTTTATATGAAAATTCCAAACCATGTTTGGGCACTAGTTGTGACATGATCCAACCCGGTTTCACCGAAACGGGGAGTTCCTAGCCAATTAAATTCCAGGATCTTCGTTTTTCGGTGATAGTGCATGCCTACGAAGCGGGTTACACTTGGGCACCATTTTTGCACATTTCAGCATTCCCCCACACTTTAATACACATGTAGGGTCCATTGCATGGGTTTGGAGGTATTCCGATGCTCCGAGGCGCTTCTTCCTATGAAACCATGATCTATATGGCCCAGAATCGTCTACCCCCTAGATGTTCTTATGAAAGGGGTAGCCCGGTGGATTTTTTCTTGGTTTGTGCTTGGTTGGGTTATAGGATAATTCCAACCATGTTTGGGCATAAGTTGTGACAAGATCTAACCTGGTTTCACCGAAATAGGGAGTTCTCGACCCCTCCTAATAATTAAATTTCCATTACACCATCGTTTTTAGGTGACATCGCATGTCTGAAAACGGGTCACGCTTGGGAACCAGATTTTGGACATTTCAGCATTCCATCACACTTTAATACACGTGCTAGGGTCCATTGCAAGGTTTGGAGGTATTCCGATGTCCCGAAGAGCTTCTCCTACAAAACACTGATCCGTGGGCCTAGATCGTCTACCCCCTAGATGTTCTTATAAAGGGGTAGCCCGGTGGATTTTTACTTGGTTTTTGCTTGGTTGGGTTATATGATAATTCCAAACCATGTTTGGGCACAAGTTGTGACATGATCTAACCCGGTTTCACCAAAACGGGGGAGTTCCTCGGCGCCAATTAAATTCTAGGATCTTCGTTTTTAGGTGATAGTGCATGTCTGCAAGAGGAGGGTGACACTTGGGCACCATGTTTTGGACATTTCAGCATTCCACCACACTTTAATATACATGCTAGGGTCCATTGCATGGGTTTGGAGGTATTCGGAGGCGCTTCTTCCTATGAAACCCTGATCTATATGGGCCCAGAATCGTCTACCCCCTAGATATTTCATGGAAGGGGTAGCCCGGTGGAATTTTCTCTTGGTTTGTGCTTGGTGGGTTATAGGATAATTCCAGACCATGTTTGGGCATAAGTTGTGACAATATCTAACCTTTTTTCACCGAAATGGGAGTTCTCGACCCCCAAAAAATTAAATTTCCAGAACACCTTCGTTTTTAGGTGACATCGCATGTCTGCGAACGGGTCACGTTTGGGAACCAAGTTTTGACATTTCAGCATTCCACCACACTTTAATACACATTTAGGGTGCATTGCAAGGTTTGGAGGTATTCTGATGTCCCGAAGAGGTTCTTCCTACAAAACCCTGATCTGTGGGCCTGGATCGTCTACCCCCTAGATGTTCTTATAAAAGGGGTAGCCCGGTGGATTTTCTCTTGGTTTGCTTGTTGGGTTATATGATAATTCCAAACCATGTTTGGGCACAAGTTGTACATGATCCAACCCGGTTTCACCAAAACGGGGAGTTCCCGGCCAATTAAATTCAGGATCTTCGTTTTTAGGTGATAGTGCATGTCTGCACAGAGGGATACACTTGGGCACCATGTTTGGACATTTCAGCATTCCACCACACTTTAATACACATGCTAGGGTCCATTGCATGGTTTGGAGGTATTCCGATGCTCGAGGCGCTTCTTCCTATGAAACCTGATCTATATGGGCCCACAATCGTCTACCCCCTAGATGTTCTTATGGAAGGGGTAGCCCGGTGGATTTTTCTCTTAGTTTGTGTTTGGTTGGGTTATAGGATAATTCCAGACCATGTTTGGGCATAAGTTGTGACAAGATCTAACCTGGTTTCACCGAAATGGGGAGTTCTCGACCCCCTAATAATTAAATTTCAGAACACCTTCGTTTTTAGGTGATATCGCATGTCTGCGAACGGCTCACGCTTAGGAACCAGGTTTTGGACATCATTCAGCATTCCACCACACTTTAATACACATGCTAGGTACGTGCATTGCAAGGTTTGGAGGTATTCGATGTCCCGAAGAGCTTCTTCCTACAAAACCCTGATCCGTGGGCCTAGATCGTCTACCCCCCCTAGATGTTCTATACAAGGGGTAGCCCGGTGGATTTTCTCTGGTTGTGCTTGGTGGGTTTATATGAAAATTTCCAAACCATGTTTGGGCACAAGTTGTGACATGATCCAACCCGGTTTCACTGAAACGGGGAGTTCCCAGCCAATTAAATTCCAGGATCTTCGTTTTTTCGGTGATAGTGCATGCCTACGAAGCGGGTTACACTTAGGCACCATGTTTTGCACATCAGCATTCCACCACACGTTAATACACATGCTAGGGTCCATTGCATGGGTTTGGAGGTATTCCGATGCTCGAGGCACTTCTTCCTATGAAACCCTGATCTATATGGGCCCAGAATCGTCTACCCCCCTAGATGTTCTTATAAAAGGGGTAGCCCGGTGGGACTTTTCTCTTGGTTTTGCTTGGTTGGGTTATAGGATAATTCCAAACCATGTTTGGGCATAAGTTGTGACAAGATCTAACCTGGTTTCACCGAAATGGGGAGTTCTCGACCCCCTAATAATTAAATTTCCATTACACCTTCGTTTTTAGGTGACATCGCATGTCTGAAACGGGTCACGCTTGGGAACCAGGTTTGGACATTTCAGCATTCCACCACACTTTAATACACATGCTAGGGTCCATTGAAGGTTTGGAGGTATTCTTATGCCCGAAGAGCTTCTTCCTACAAAACCCTGATCCGTGGGCCAGGATCGTCTACCCCCTAGATGTTCTTATGAAAGGGTAGCCCGGTGGATTTTTCTCTTGGTTTGGCTTGGTTGGTTTATATGATAATTCCAAACCATGTTTGGGCACAAGTTGTGACATGATCCAACCGGTTTCAACGAAACGGGGAGTTCCCGGCGAATTAAATTCCAGGATCTTCGTTTTTAGGTGATACTGCATGTCCGCAAAGAGGGTGACACTTGGGCACCATGTTTTGGACATTTCAGCATTCCACCAGACTTTAATACACATGCTAGGGTCCATTGCATGGGTTTGGAGGTATTCCGATGCTCCGAGGCGCTTCTTCCTATGAAACCCTGATCTTAGGTCCAGAATCGTCTACCCCTCGATGTTCTTATGAAAGGGTAGCCCGGTGGAATTTTCTCTTAGTTTGTCTTGGTTGGGTTATAGGATAATTCCAGACCATGTTTGGGCATAAGTTGTGACAAGATCTAACCTGTTTTCACCGAAATGGGGAGTTCTCGACCCCCTAATAATTAAATTTCCAGAACACCTTTGTTTTTAGTGACATCGCATGTCGTGAACGGGTCACGCTTGGGAACCAGGTTTTGGACATTTCAGCTTCCACCACACTTTAATACACATGCTATGGGTGCATTGCAAGGTTTGGAGGTATTCCGATGTCCGAAGAGCTTCTTCCTACAAAACCCTGATCCGTGGGCCTGGATCGTCTACCCCCCTAGATGTTCTTATGAAAGGGGTAGCCCGGTGGATTTTTCTCTTGGTTTGTGCTTGGTTGGGTTATAGGATAATTCCAGACCATGTTTGGGCATAAGTTGTGACAAGATCAAACCTGTTTCACCGAAATGGGGAGTTCTCGACCCCCTAATAATTAAATTTCCAAAACCCTTCTTTTTAGGTGACATCGCATGTCTGCGAACGGGTCACGCTTGGGAACCAGGTTTTGCATTTCAGCATTCCACCACACTTTAATACACATTCTAGGGTCCATTGCAAGGTTTTTAGGTATTCCGATATCCCGAAGAGCTTCTTCCTAGAAAACTCTGATCCGTGGGCCTCGATCGTCTACCCCCCTAGATGTTCTTAAGAACGGGGTAGCCCAGTGGATTTTTCTCTTGGTTTTTGCTTGGTTGGGTTATATGATAATTCCAAACCATGTTGGGCACAAGTTGTGAAATGATCCAACCCGATTTTACCGAAACGGGGAGTTCCCAACCAATTAAATTCCAGGATCTTCGTTTTTTTGGTGATAGTGCATCCCTACGAAGCGGGTTACACTTGGGAACCATGTTTTGCACATTTCAGCATTCCACCACACTTTAATACACATGCTAGGGTCCACTTCATGGGTTTGGAGGTACTCCGATGCTCCGAGGCGCTTCTTCCTATGAAACCCTGATCTATATGGGCCCAGAATCGTCTACCCCCCTAGATGTTCTTATGAAAGGGGTAGCCCGGTGGATTTTTATCTTGGTTTCTGCTTGGTTGGGTTATAGGATAATTCCAAACCATGTTTGGGCATAAGTTGTGACAAGATCTAACCTGGTTTCACCGAAATGGGGAGTTCTCGACCCCCTAATAATTAAATTGCCATTACACCTTCATTTTTAGGTTACATCGCATGTGTGAAAACGGGTCACGCTTGGGAACCAGGTTTTGGACATTTCAGCATTCCACCACACCTTAATACACATGCTAGGGTCCATTTCAAGGTTTGTAGGTATTCCGATGACCCGAAGAGCTTCTTCCTACAAAACCCAGATCCGTGGGCCTGGATCGTCTACCCCCTAGATGTTCTTATGAAAGGGGTAGCCCGGTGGATTTTTCTCTTGGTTTGTCCTTGGTTGGGTTATATGATAATTCCAAACCATTTTTGGGCACAAGTTGTGACATGATCCAACCCGGTTTCACCGAAACGGGCAGTTCCCCGCGATTTAAATTCCAGGATCTTCGTTTTTAGGTGATAGTGCATGTATGCAAAAGAGGGTGACACTTGGGGACCATGTTTTGGGCATCTCAGCATTCCACCAGACTTTAATACACATGCTAGGTTCCATTGCATGGGTTTGGAGGTATTCCGATGCTCCGAGGCGCTTCTTCCTATGAAACCCTGATCTATATGGGTCCAGAATCGTCTACCCCCTAGATGTTCTTATGGAAGGGGTAGCCCGGTGGAATTTTCTCTTAGTTTGTGCTTGGTTGGGTTATAGGATAATTCTAGACCATGTTTGGGCATAAGTTGTGACAAGATCTAACCTGTTTTCACCGAAATGGGGAGTTCTCGACCCCCTAATAATTAAATTTCCAGAACACCTTTGTTTTTAGGTGACATCGCATGTCTGTGAACGGGTCACGCTTGGGAACCAGGTTTTGGACATTTCAGCATTCCACCACACTTTAATACACATGCTATGGTGCATTGCAAGGTTTGGAGGTATTCCGATGTCCCGAAGAGCTTCTTCCTACAAAACCCTGATCCGTGGGCCTGGATCGTCTACCCCCTAGATGTTCTTATGAAAGGGGTAGCCCGGTGGATTTTTCTCTTGGTTTGTTCTTGGTTGGGTTATATGAAAATTCCAAACCATGTTTGGGAACAAGTTGTGACATGATCCAACCCGGTTTCACCGAAACGGGGAGTTCCCAGCCAATTAAATTCCAGTATCTTCGTTTTTCGGTGATAGTACATGCCTATGAAGCGGGTTACACTTGGGCACCATGTTTTGCACATCAGCATTCCACCACACTTTAATACACATTCTAGGGTCCATTGCATGGATTTGGAGGTATTTCGATGCTCCGAGGCGCTTCTTCCTATGAAACCCTGATCTATATGGGCCCAGAATCGTCTACCCCCTAGATGTTCTTATGAAAGGGGTAGCCCGGTGGATTTTTCTCTTGGTTTGTGCTTGGTTGGTTATAGGATAATTCCAAACCATGTTTGGGCATAAGTTGTGACAAGATCTAACCTGATTTCACCGAAATGGGGAGTTCTCGACCCCCTAATAATTAAATTTCCATTACACCTTTGTTTTTAGATGACATCGCACGTCTGAAAATGGGTCACGCTTGGGAACCAGGTTTTGGACATTTCAGCATTCTACCACACTTTAATACACATGCTAGGGTCCATTTCAAGGTTTGCAGGTATTCTTATGACCCAAAGAGCTTCTTCCTACAAAACCCTGATCCGTGGGCCTGGATCGTCTACCCCCCTAGATGTTCTTATGAAAGGGGTAGCCCGGTGGATTTTTCTCCTGGTTTGTGCTTGGTTGGGTTATATGATAATTCCAAACCATGTTTGGGCACAAGTTGTGACATGATCCAACCCGGTTTCACCGAAACGGGGAGTTCCCGGCGAATTAAATTCCAGGATCTTCGTTTTTAGGTGATACTGCATGTCTGCAAAGAGGGTGACACTTGGGCACCATGTTTTGGACATTTCAGCATTCCACCAGACTTTAATACACATGCTAGGGTCCATTGCATGGGTTTGGAGGTATTCCGACGCTCCGAGGCGCTTCTTCCTATGAAACCCTGAACTGTGGGCCCAGAATCGTCTACCCCCTAGATGTTCTTATGAAAGGGGTAGCCCGGTGGATTTTTCTCTTGGTTTGCGCTTGGTTGGGTTATAGGATAATTCCAGACCATGTTTGGGCGTAAGTTGTGACAAGATCTAACCTGTTTTCACCGAAATGGGGAGTTCTCGACCTCCTAATAATTAAATTTCCAGAACACCTTCGTTTTTAGGTGACATCTCATGTCTGCGAACGGGTCACGCTTGGGAACCAGGTTTTGAACATTTCAGCATTCCACAACACTTTAATACACATGCTAGGGTGCATTACAAGGTTTGGAGGTATTCCGATGTCCCGAAGAGCTTCTTCCTACAAAACCCTGATCTGTGGGCCTCGATCGTCTACCCCCCTAGATGTTCTTATGAAAGGGGTAGCCCGGTGGATTTTCTCTTGGTTTGTGCTTGGTTGGGTCATATGAAAATTCCAAACCATGTTTGGGCACTAGTTGTGACATGATCCAACCCGGTTTCACTGAAACGGTGAGTTCCTAGCCAATTAAATTCCACGATCTTCGTTTTTTCGGTGATAGTGCATGCCTACGAAGCGGGTTACACTTGGGCACCATGTTTTGCACATTTCAGCATTCCCCCACACTTTAATACACATGCTAGGGTCCATTGCATGGGTTTGGAGGTATTCCGATGCTCCGAGGCGCTTCTTCCTAGGAAACCATGATCTATACGGGCCCAGAATCGTCTACCCCCCTAGATGTTCTTATGAAAGGGGTAGCCCGGTGGATTTTTCTCTTGGTTTGTGCTTGGTTGGGTTATAGGATAATTCCAAACCATGTTTGGGCATAAGTTGTGACAAGATCTAACCTGGTTTCACCGAAATAGGGAGTTCTCGACCCCCTAATAATTAAATTTCCATTACACCTTCGTTTTTAGGTGACATCGCATGTCTGAAAACGGGTCACGCTTAGGAACCAGGTTTTGGACATTTCAGCATTCCACCACACTTTAATACACATGCTAGGGTCCATTTCAAGGTTTGGAGGTATTCTGTTAACCCGAAGAGCTACTTCCTACAAAACCCTGATCCGTGGTCCTGGATCGTCTACCCCCCTATATGTTCTTATGAAAGGGGTAGCCCGGTGGATTTTTCTCTTGGTTTGTGCTTGGTTGGGTTATATGATAATTCCAAAACATGTTTGGGCACAAATTGTGACATGATCCAACCCGGTTTCACCGAAATGCGGAGTTCCCGGCGAATTAAATTCCAGGATCTTCGTTTTTAGGTGATACTGCATGTCTACAAAGAGGGTGACACTTGGGCACCATGTTTTGGAAATTTCAGCATTCCACCAGACTTTAATACACATGCTAGGGTCCATTGCATGGGTTTGGAGGTATTCCGATGCTCCGAGGCGCTTCTTCCTATGAAACCCTGAATTGTGGGCCCAGAATCGTCTATCCCGCTAGATGTTCTTATGAAAGGGGTAGCTCAGTGGATTTTTCTCTTGGTTTGTGCTTGGTTGGGTTATAGGATAATTCCAGACCATGTTTGGGCGTAAGTTGCGACAAGATCAAACCTGTTTCACCGAAATGGGGAGTTCTCGACCCCCTAATAATTAAATTTCCAAAACACCTTCATTTTTAGGTGACATCGCATGTCTGCGAACGGGTCACGCTTGGGAACCAGGGGTTGCACATTTCAGCATTCCACCACACTTTAATACACATTCTAGGGTCCATTGCAAGGTTTTTAGGTATTCCGATATCCCGAAGAGCTTCTTCCTAGAAAACTCTGATCCGTGGGCCTCGATAGTCTACCCCCCTAGATTTTCTTAAGAACGGGGTAGCCCAGTGGATTTTTCTCTTGGTTTTTGCTTGGTTGGGTTACATGATAATTCCAAACCATGTTTGGGCACAAGTTGTGAAATGATCCAACCCGATTTTACCGAAACGGGGAGTTCCCAACCAATTAAATTCCAGGATCTTCGTTTTTTTGGTGATAGTGCATCCCTACGAAGCGGGTTACACTTGGGAACCATGTTTTGCACATTTCAGCATTCCACCACACTTTAATACACATGCTAGGGTCCACTTCATGGGTTTGGAGGTACTCCGATGCTCCGAGGCGCTTCTTCCTATGAAACCCTGATCTATATGGGCCCAGAATCGTCTACCCCCCTAGATGTTCTTATGAAAGGGGTAGCCCGGTGGATTTTTATCTTGGTTTCTGCTTGGTTGGGTTATAGGATAATTCCAAACCATGTTTGGGCATAAGTTGTGACAAGATCTAACCTGGTTTCACCGAAATGGGGAGTTCTCGACCCCCTAATAATTAAATTGCCATTACACCTTCATTTTTAGGTTACATCGCATGTGTGAAAACGGGTCACGCTTGGGAACCAGGTTTTGGACATTTCAGCATTCCACCACACCTTAATACACATGCTAGGGTCCATTTCAAGGTTTGTAGGTATTCCGATGACCCGAAGAGCTTCTTCCTACAAAACCCAGATCCGTGGGCCTGGATCGTCTACCCCCCTAGATGTTCTTATGAAAGGGGTAGCCCGGTGGATTTTTCTCTTGGTTTGTCCTTGGTTGGGTTATATGATAATTCCAAACCATTTTTGGGCACAAGTTGTGACATGATCCAACCCGGTTTCACCGAAACGGGCAGTTCCCCGCGATTTAAATTCCAGGATCTTCGTTTTTAGGTGATAGTGCATGTATGCAAAAGAGGGTGACACTTGGGGACCATGTTTTGGGCATCTCAGCATTCCACCAGACTTTAATACACATGCTAGGTTCCATTGCATGGGTTTGGAGGTATTCCGATGCTCCGAGGCGCTTCTTCCTATGAAACCCTGATCTATATGGGTCCAGAATCGTCTACCCCCTAGATGTTCTTATGGAAGGGGTAGCCCGGTGGAATTTTCTCTTAGTTTGTGCTTGGTTGGGTTATAGGATAATTCTAGACCATGTTTGGGCATAAGTTGTGACAAGATCTAACCTGTTTTCACCGAAATGGGGAGTTCTCGACCCCCTAATAATTAAATTTCCAGAACACCTTTGTTTTTAGGTGACATCGCATGTCTGTGAACGGGTCACGCTTGGGAACCAGGTTTTGGACATTTCAGCATTCCACCACACTTTAATACACATGCTATGGTGCATTGCAAGGTTTGGAGGTATTCCGATGTCCCGAAGAGCTTCTTCCTACAAAACCCTGATCCGTGGGCCTGGATCGTCTACCCCCTAGATGTTCTTATGAAAGGGGTAGCCCGGTGGATTTTTCTCTTGGTTTGTTCTTGGTTGGGTTATATGAAAATTCCAAACCATGTTTGGGAACAAGTTGTGACATGATCCAACCCGGTTTCACCGAAACGGGGAGTTCCCAGCCAATTAAATTCCAGTATCTTCGTTTTTCGGTGATAGTACATGCCTATGAAGCGGGTTACACTTGGGCACCATGTTTTGCACATCAGCATTCCACCACACTTTAATACACATTCTAGGGTCCATTGCATGGATTTGGAGGTATTTCGATGCTCCGAGGCGCTTCTTCCTATGAAACCCTGATCTATATGGGCCCAGAATCGTCTACCCCCTAGATGTTCTTATGAAAGGGGTAGCCCGGTGGATTTTTCTCTTGGTTTGTGCTTGGTTGGGTTATAGGATAATTCCAAACCATGTTTGGGCATAAGTTGTGACAAGATCTAACCTGATTTCACCGAAATGGGGAGTTCTCGACCCCCTAATAATTAAATTTCCATTACACCTTTGTTTTTAGATGACATCGCACGTCTGAAAATGGGTCACGCTTGGGAACCAGGTTTTGGACATTTCAGCATTCTACCACACTTTAATACACATGCTAGGGTCCATTTCAAGGTTTGCAGGTATTCTTATGACCCAAAGAGCTTCTTCCTACAAAACCCTGATCCGTGGGCCTGGATCGTCTACCCCCCTAGATGTTCTTATGAAAGGGGTAGCCCGGTGGATTTTTCTCCTGGTTTGTGCTTGGTTGGGTTATATGATAATTCCAAACCATGTTTGGGCACAAGTTGTGACATGATCCAACCCGGTTTCACCGAAACGGGGAGTTCCCGGCGAATTAAATTCCAGGATCTTCGTTTTTAGGTGATACTGCATGTCTGCAAAGAGGGTGACACTTGGGCACCATGTTTTGGACATTTCAGCATTCCACCAGACTTTAATACACATGCTAGGGTCCATTGCATGGGTTTGGAGGTATTCCGACGCTCCGAGGCGCTTCTTCCTATGAAACCCTGAACTGTGGGCCCAGAATCGTCTACCCCCTAGATGTTCTTATGAAAGGGGTAGCCCGGTGGATTTTTCTCTTGGTTTGCGCTTGGTTGGGTTATAGGATAATTCCAGACCATGTTTGGGCGTAAGTTGTGACAAGATCTAACCTGTTTTCACCGAAATGGGGAGTTCTCGACCTCCTAATAATTAAATTTCCAGAACACCTTCGTTTTTAGGTGACATCTCATGTCTGCGAACGGGTCACGCTTGGGAACCAGGTTTTGAACATTTCAGCATTCCACAACACTTTAATACACATGCTAGGGTGCATTACAAGGTTTGGAGGTATTCCGATGTCCCGAAGAGCTTCTTCCTACAAAACCCTGATCTGTGGGCCTGGATCGTCTACCCCCCTAGATGTTCTTATGAAAGGGGTAGCCCGGTGGATTTTCTCTTGGTTTGTGCTTGGTTGGGTCATATGAAAATTCCAAACCATGTTTGGGCACTAGTTGTGACATGATCCAACCCGGTTTCACTGAAACGGTGAGTTCCTAGCCAATTAAATTCCACGATCTTCGTTTTTTCGGTGATAGTGCATGCCTACGAAGCGGGTTACACTTGGGCACCATGTTTTGCACATTTCAGCATTCCTCCACACTTTAATACACATGCTAGGGTCCATTGCATGGGTTTGGAGGTATTCCGATGCTCCGAGGCGCTTCTTCCTAGGAAACCATGATCTATACGGGCCCAGAATCGTCTACCCCCCTAGATGTTCTTATGAAAGGGGTAGCCCGGTGGATTTTTCTCTTGGTTTGTGCTTGGTTGGGTTATAGGATAATTCCAAACCATGTTTGGGCATAAGTTGTGACAAGATCTAACCTGGTTTCACCGAAATAGGGAGTTCTCGACCCCCTAATAATTAAATTTCCAGAACACCATCGTTTTTAGGTGACATCGCAGGTCTGAAAACGGGTCACGCTTGGGAACCAGATTTTGGACATTTCAGCATTCCATCACACTTTAATACACGTGCTAGGGTCCATTGCAAGGTTTGGAGGTATTCCGATGTCCCGAAGAGCTTCTTCCTACAAAACACTGATCCGTGGGCCTAGATCGTCTACCCACTAGATGTTCTTATAAAAGGGGTAGCCCGGTGGATTTTTATCTTGGTTTTGCTTGGTTGGGTTATATGATAATTCCAAACCATGTTTGGGCACAAGTTGTGACATGATCTAACCCGGTTTCACCAAAACGGGGAGTTCCTGGCCAATTAAATTCTAGGATCTTCGTTTTTAGGTGATAGTGCATGTCTGCAAAGAGGGAGACACTTGGGCACCATGTTTTGGACATTTCAGCAATCCACCACACTTTAATATACATGCTAGGGTCCATTGCATGGGTTTGGAGGTATTCGGAGGCGCTTCTTCCTATGAAACCCTGATCTATATGGGCCCAGAATCGTCTACCCCCCTAGATATTCTCATGGAAGGGGTAGCCCGGTGGAATTTTCTCTTGGTTTGTGCTTGGTTGGGTTATAGGATAATTCCAGACCATGTTTGGGAATAAGTTGTGACAATATCTAACCTTTTTTCACCGAAATGGGAAGTTCTCGACCCCCAAATAATTAAATTTCCAGAACACCTTCGTTTTTAGGTGACATCGCATGTCTGCGAACGGGTCACGTTTGGGAACCAAGTTTTGGACATTTCAGCATTCCACCACACTTTAATACACATTCTAGGGTGCATTGCAAGGTTTCGAGGTATTCTGATGTCCCGAAGAGGTTCTTCCTACAAAACCCTGATCTGTGGGCCTGGATCGTCTACCCCCTAGATGTTCTTATAAAAGGGGTAGCCCGGTGGATTTTTCTCTTGGTTTTGCTTGGTTGGGTTATATGATAATTCCAAACCATGTTTGGCACAAGTTGTGACATGATCCAACCCGGTTTCACCAAAACGGGGAGTTCCCGGCCAATTAAATTCTAGGATCTTCGTTGTTAGGTGATAGTGCATGTCTGCAAAGAGGGATACACTTGGGCACCATGTGTTGGACATTACAGCATTCCACCACACTTTAATACACATGCTAGGGTCCATTGCATGGGTTTGGAGGTATTCCGATGCTCCGAGGCGCTTCTTCCTATGAAACCCTGATCTATATGGGCCCACAATCGTCTACCCCCTAGATGTTCTTATGGAAGGGGTAGCCCGGTGGAATTTTCTCTTAGTTTGTGTTTGGTTGGGTTATAGGATAATTCCAGACCATGTTTGGGCATAAGTTGTGACAAGATCTAACCTGTTTTCACCGAAATGGGGAGTTCTCGACCCCCTAATAATTAAATTTCCAGAACACCTTTGTTTTTAGGTGATATCGCATGTCTGCGAACGGCTCACTCTTAGGAACCAGGTTTTGGACATTTCAGCATTCCACCACACTTTAATACACATGCTAGGGTACGTGCATTGCAAGGTTTGGAGGTATTCGGATGTCCCGAAGAGCTTCTTCCAACAAAACCCTGATCCGTGGGCCTAGATCGTCTACCCCCCCTAGATGTTCTAATGAAAGGGGTAGCCCGGTGGATTTTTCTCTTGGTTTGTGCTTGGTTGGGTTATATGAAAATTTGAAACCATGTTTGGGCACAAGTTGTGACATGATCCAACCCGGTTTCACTGAAACGGGGAGTTCCCAGCCAATTAAATTCCAGGATCTTCGTTTTTTCGGTGATAGTACATGCCTACGAAGCGGGTTACACTTAGGCACCATGTTTTGCACATCAGCATTCCACCACACGTTAATACACATGCTAGGGTCCATTGCATGGGTTTGGAGGTATTCCGATGCTCCGAGGCACTTCTTCCTATGAAACCCTGATCTATATGGGCCCAGAATCGTCTACCCCCCTAGATGTTCTTATAAAAGGGGTAGACCGGTGGACTTTTCTCTTGGTTTGTGCTTGGTTGGGTTATAGGATAATTCCAAACCATGTTTGGGCATAAGTTGTGACAAGATCTAACCTGGTTTCACCGAAATGGGGAGTTCTCGACCCCCTAATAATTAAATTTCCATTACACCTTCGTTTTTAGGATGACATCGCATGTCTGAAAATGGGTCACGCTTGGGAACCAGGTTTTGGACATTTCAGCATTCCACCACACTTTAATACACATGCTAGGGTCCATTTGAAGGTTTGGAGGTATTCTTATGACCCAAAGAGCTTCTTCCTACAAAACCCTGATCCGTGGGCCAGGATCGTCTACCCCCCTAGATGTTCTTATGAATGGGGTAGCCCGGTGGATTTTTCTCCTGGTTTGTGCTTGGTTGGGTTATATGATAATTCCAAACCATGTTTGGGCACAAGTTGTGACATGATCCAACCCGGTTTCAACGAAACGGGGAGTTCCCGGCGAATTAAATTCCAGGATCTTCGTTTTTAGGTGATACTGCATGTCCGCAAAGAGGGTGACACTTGGGCACCATGTTTTGGACATTTCAGCATTCCACCAGACTTTAATACACATGCTAGGGTCCATTGCATGGGTTTGGAGGTATTCCGATGCTCCGAGGCGCTTCTTCTTATGAAACCCTGATCTATATGGGTCCAGAATCGTCTACCCCCTCGATGTTCTTATGAAAGGGGTAGCCCGGTGGAATTTTCTCTTAGTTTGTTCTTGGTTGGGTTATAGGATAATTCTAGACCATGTTTGGGCATAAGTTGTGACAAGATCTAACCTGTTTTCACCGAAATGGGGAGTTCTCGACCCCCTAATAATTAAATTTCCAGAACACCTTTGTTTTTAGGTGACATCGCATGTCTGTGAACGGGTCACGCTTGGGAACCAGGTTTTGGACATTTCAGCATTCCACCACACTTTAATACACATGCTATGGTGCAGTGCAAGGTTTGGAGGTATTCCGATGTCCCGAAGAGCTTCTTCCTACAAAACCCTGATCCGTGGGCCTGGATCGTCTACCCCCCTAGATGTTCTTATGAAAGGGGTAGCCCGGTGGATTTTTCTCTTGGTTTGTGCTTGGTTGGGTTATATGAAAATTCCAAACCATGTTTGGGAACAAGTTGTGACATGATCCAACCCGGTTTCACCGAAATGGGGAGTTCCCAGCCAATTAAATTCCAGTATCTTCGTTTTTCGGTGATAGTACATGCCTATGAAGCGGGTTACACTTGGGCACCATGTTTTGCACATCAGCATTCCACCACACTTTAATACACATGCTAGGGTCCATTGCATGGATTTGGAGGTATTTCGATGCTCCGAGGCGCTTCTTCCTATGAAACCCTGATCTATATGGGCCCAGAATCGTCTACCCCCCTAGATGTTCTTATGAAAGGGGTAGCCCGGTGGATTTTTCTCTTGGTTTGTGCTTGGCTGGGTTATAGGATAATTCCAAACCATGTTTGGGCATAAGTTGTGACAAGATCTAACCTGATTTCACCGAAATGGGGAGTTCTCGACCCCCTAATAATTAAATTTCCATTACACCTTTGTTTTTAGATGACATCGCACGTCTGAAAATGGGTCACGCTTGGGAACCAGGTATTGGACATTTCAGCATTCTACCACACTTTAATACACATGCTAGGGTCCATTTCAAGGTTTGCAGGTATTCTTATGACCCAAAGAGCTTCTTCCTACAAAACCCTGATCCGTGGGCCTGGATCGTCTACCCCCCTAGATGTTCTTATGAAAGGGGTAGGCCGGTGGATTTTTCTCCTGGTTTGTGCTTGGTTGGGTTATATGATAATTCCAAACCATGTTTGGGCACAAGTTGTGACATGATCCAACCCGGTTTCACCGAAACGGGGAGTTCCCGGCGAATTAAATTCCAGGATCTTCGTTTTTAGGTGATACTGCATGTCTGCAAAGAGGGTGACACTTGGGCACCATGTTTTGGACATTTCAGCATTCCTCCAGACTTTAATACACATGCTAGGGTCCATTGCATGGGTTTGGAGGTATTCCGACGCTCCGAGGCGCTTCTTCCTATGAAACCCTGAACTGTGGGCCCATAATCATCTACCCCCTAGATGTTCTTATGAAAGGGGTAGCCCGGTGGATTTTTCTCTTGGTTTGCGCTTGGTTGGGTTATAGGATAATTCCAGACCATGTTTGGGCGTAAGTTGTGACAAGATCTAACCTGTTTTCACCGAAATGGGGAGTTCTCGACCTCCTAATAATTAAATTTCCAGAACACCCTCGTTTTTAGGTGACATCTCATGTCTGCGAACGGGTCACGCTTGGGAACCAGGTTTTGAACATTTCAGCATTCCACAACACTTTAATACACATGCTAGGGTGCATTACAAGGTTTGGAGGTATTCCGATGTCCCGAAGAGCTTCTTCCTATAAAACCCTGATCTGTGGGCCTGGATCGTCTACCCCCTAGATGTTCTTATGAAAGGGGTAGCCCGGTGGATTTTCTCTTGGTTTGTGCTTGGTTGGGTCATATGAAAATTCCAAACCATGTTTGGGCACTAGTTGTGACATGATCCAACCCGGTTTCACTGAAACGGTGAGTTCCTAGCCAATTAAATTCCACGATCTTCATTTTTTCGGTGATAGTGCATGCCTACGAAGCGGGTTACACTTGGGCACCATGTTTTGCACATTTCAGCATTCCACCACACTTTAATACACATGCTAGGGTCCATTGCATGGGTTTGGAGGTATTCCGATGCTCCGAGGCGCTTCTTCCTAGGAAACCATGATCTATACGGGCCCAAAATCGTCTACCCCCCTAGATGTTCTTATGAAAGGGGTAGCCCGGTGGATTTTTCTCTTGGTTTGTGCTTGGTTGGGTTATAGGATAATTCCAAACCATGTTTGGGCATAAGTTGTGACAAGATCTAACCTGGTTTCACCGAAATAGGGAGTTCTCGACCCCCTAATAATTAAATTTCCAGAACACCATCGTTTTTAGGTGACATCGCATGTCTGAAAACGGGTCACGCTTGGGAACCAGATTTTGGACATTTCAGCATTCCATCACACTTTAATACACGTGCTAGGGTCCATTGCAAGGTTTGGAGGTATTCCGATGTCCCGAAGAGCTTCTTCCTACAAAACACTGATCCGTGGGCCTAGATCGTCTACCCCCTAGATGTTCTTATAAAAGGGGTAGCCCGGTGGATTTTTATCTTGGTTTTGCTTGGTTGGGTTATATGATAATTCCAAACCATGTTTGGGCACAAGTTGTGACATGATCTAACCCGGTTTCACCAAAACGGGGAGTTCCTGGCCAATTAAATTCTAGGATCTTCGTTTTTAGGTGATAGTGCATGTCTGCAAAGAGGGAGACACTTGGGCACCATGTTTTGGACATTTCAGCAATCCACAACACTTTAATATACATGCTAGGGTCCATTGCATGGGTTTGGAGGTATTCGGAGGCGCTTCTTCCTATGAAACCCTGATCTATATGGGCCCAGAATCGTCTACCCCCCTAGATATTCTCATGGAAGGGGTAGCCCGGTGGAATTTTCTCTTGGTTTGTGCTTGGTTGGGTTATAGGATAATTCCAGACCATGTTTGGGCATAAGTTGTGACAAGATCTAACCTGTTTTCACCGAAATGGGGAGTTCTCGACCCCCTAATAATTAAATTTCCAGAACACCTTCGTTTTTTAGGTGACATCTCATGTGTGCAAACGGGTCACGCTTGGGAACCAGGTTTTGGACATTTCAGCATTCCACCACACTTTAATACACATGCTAGGGTGCATTGCAAGGTTTGGAGGTATTCCGATGTCCCGAAGAGCTTCTTCCTACAAAACCCTGATCCGTGGGCCTGGATCGTCTACCCCCTAGATGTTCTTATGAAAGGGGTAGCCCGGTGGATTTTCTCTTGGTTTGTGCTTGGTTGGGTCATATGAAAATTCCAAACCATGTTTGGGCACTAGTTGTGACATGATCCAACCCGGTTTCACTGAAACGGTGAGTTCCTAGCCAATTAAATTCCACGATCTTCGTTTTTTCGATGATAGTGCAGGCCTACGAAGCGGGTTACACTTGGGCACCATGTTTCGCACATTTCAGCATTCCACCACACTTTAATACACATGCTAGGGTCCATTGCATGGGTTTGGAGGTATTCTGATGCTCCGAGGCGCTTCTTCCTAGGAAACCCTGATCTATATGGGCCCAGAATCGTCTACCCCCCTAGATGTTCTTATGAAAGGGGTAGCCCGGTGGATTTTTCTCTTGGTTTGTGCTTGGTTGGGTTGTAGGATAATTCCAAACCATGTTTGGGCATAAGTTGTGACAAGATCTAACCTGGTTTCACCGAAATAGGGAGTTCTCGACCCCCTAATAATTAAATTTCCAGAACACCATCGTTTTTAGGTGACATCGCATGTCTGAAAACGGGTCACGCTTGGGAACCAGATTTTGGACATTTCAGCATTCCACCACACTTTAATACACATGCTAGGGTCCATTGCAAGGTTCGCAGGTATTCCGATGTCCCGAAGAGCTTCTTCCAACAAAACACTGATCCGAGGGCCTGGATCGTCTACCCCCTAGATGTTCTTATAAAAGGGGTAGCCCGGTGGATTTTTCTCTTGGTTTTGCTTGGTTGGGTTATATGATAATGCCAAACCATGATTGGGCACAAGTTGTGACATGATCCAACCCGGTTTCACCAAAACGGGGAGTTCCCGGCCAATTAAATTCTAGGATCTTCGTTTTTAGGTGATAGTGCATGTCTGCAAAGAGGGATACACTTGGGCACCATGTTTTGGACATTTCAGCATTCCACCCCACTTTAATACACATGCTAGGGTCCATTGCATGGGTTTGGAGGTATTCCGATGCTCCGAGGCACTTCTTCCTATGAAACCCTGATCTATATGGGCCCACAATCGTCTACCCCCTAGATGTTCTTATGGAAGGGGTAGCCCGGTGGAATTTTCTCATAGTTTGTGCTTGGTTGGGTTATAGGATAATTCCAGACTATGTTTGGGCATAAGTTGTGACAAGATCTAACCTGTTTTCACCGAAATGGGGAGTTCTCGACCCCCTAATAATTAAATTTCCAGAACACCTTTGTTTTTAGGTGACATCGCATGTCTGCGAACGGGTCACTCTTGGGAACCAGGTTTTGGACATTTCAGCATTCCACCACACTTTAATACACATGCTAGGGTGCATTGCAAGGTTTGGAGGTATTCCGATGTCCCGAAGAGCTTCTTCCTACAAAACCCTGATCCGTGGGCCTGGATCATCTACCCCCCTAGATGTTCTCATGAAAGGGGTAGCCCGGTGGATTTTTCTCTTGGTTTGTGCTTGGTTGGGTTATATGAAAATTCCAAACCATGTTTGGGCACAAGTTGTGACATGATCCAACCTGGTTTCACTGAAACGGGGAGTTCCCAGCCAATTAAATTCCAGGATCTTCGTTGTTTCGGGGATAGTACATGCCTACGAAGCGGGTTACACTTGGGCACCATGTTTTGCACATCAGCATTCCACCACACGTTAATACACATGCTAGGGTCCATTGCATGGGTTTGGAGGTATTCTGACGCTCCGAGGCGCTTCTTCCTATGAAACCCTGATCTATATGGGCCCAGAATCGTCTACCCCCCTAGATGTTCTTATGAAAGGGGTAGCCCGGTGGATTTTTCTCTTGGTTTGTGCTTGGTTGGGTTATAGGATAATTCCAAACCATGTTTGGGCATAAGTTGTGACAAGATCTAACCTGGTTTCACCGAAATGGGGAGTTCTCGACCCCCTAATAATTAAATTTCCATTACACCTTTGTTTTTAGATGACATCGCATGTCTGAAAATGGGCCACGCTTGGGAACCAGGTTTTGGACATTTCAGCATTCCACCACACTTTAATACACATGCTAGGGTCCATTTCAAGGTTTGGAGGTATTCTTATGACCCAAAGAGCTTCTTCCTACAAAACCCTGATCCGTGGGCCTGGATCGTCTACCCCCTAGATGTTCTTATGAAAGGGGTAGCCCGGTGGATTTTTCTCCTGGTTTGTGCTTGGTTGGGTTATATGATAATTCCAAACCATGTTTGGGCACAAGTTGTGACATGATCCAACCCGGTTTCACCAAAACGGGGAGTTCCCGGCCAATTAAATTCTAGGATCTTCGTTTTTAGGTGATAGTGCATGTCTGCAAAGAGGGATACACTTGGGCACCATGTTTTGGACATTTCAGCATTCCACCCCACTTTAATACACATGCTAGGGTCCATTGCATGGGTTTGGAGGTATTCCGATGCTCCGAGGCGCTTCTTCCTATGAAACCCTGATCTATATGGGCCCACAATCGTCTACCCCCTAGATGTTCTTATGGAAGGGGTAGCCCGGTGGAATTTTCTCATAGTTTGTGCTTGGTTGGGTTATAGTATAATTCCATACCATGTTTGGGCATAAGTTGTGACAAGATCTAACCTGTTTTCACCGAAATGGGGAGTTCTCGACCCCCTAATAATTAAATTTCCAGAACACCTTTGTTTTTAGGTGACATCGCATGTCTGCGAACGGGTCACTCTTGGGAACCAGGTTTTGGACATTTCAGCATTCCACCACACTTTAATACACATGCTAGGGTGCATTGCAAGGTTTGGAGGTATTCCGATGTCCCGAAGAGCTTCTTCCTACAAAACCCTGATCCGTGGGCCTGGATCATCTACCCCCCCTAGATGTTCTCATGAAAGGGGTAGCCCGGTGGATTTTTCTCTTGGTTTGTGCTTGGTTGGGTTATATGAAAATTCCAAACCATGTTTGGGCACAACTTGTGACATGATCCAACCTGGTTTCACTGAAACGGGGAGTTCCCAGCCAATTAAATTCCAGGATCTTCGTTGTTTCGGGGATAGTACATGCCTACGAATCGGGTTACACTTGGGCACCATGTTTTGCACATCAGCATTCCACCACACGTTAATACACATGCTAGGGTCCATTGCATGGGTTTGGAGGTATTCTTACGCTCCGAGGCGCTTCTTACTATGAAACCCTGATCTATATGGGCCCAGAATCGTCTACCCCCCTAGATGTTCTTATGAAAGGGGTAGCCCGGTGGATTTTTCTCTTGGTTTGTGCTTGGTTGGGTTATAGGATAATTCCAAACCATGTTTGGGCATAAGTTATGACAATATCTAACCTGGTTTCACCGAAATGGGGAGTTCTCGACCCCCTAATAATTAAATTTCCATTACACCTTTGTTTTTAGATGACATCGCATGTCTGAAAATGGGTCACGCTTGGGAACCAGGTTTTGGACATTTCAGCATTCCACCACACTTTAATACACATGCTAGGGTCCATTTCAAGGTTTGGAGGTATTCTTATGACCCAAAGAGCTTCTTCCTACAAAACCCTGATCCGTGGGCCTGGATCGTCTACCCCCTAGATGTTCTTATGAAAGGGGTAGCCCGGTGGATTTTTCTCCTGGTTTGTGCTTGGTTGGGTTATATGATAATTCCAACCATGTTTGGGCACAAGTTGTGACATGATCCAACCCGGTTTCAACGAAACGGGGAGCTCCCGGCGAATTAAATTCCAGGATCTTCGTTTTTAGGTGATACTGCATGTCCGCAAAGAGGGTGACACTTGGGCACCAAGTTTTGGACATTTCAGCATTCCACCAGACTTTAATACACATGCTAGGGTCCATTGCATGGGTTTGGAGGTATTCCGATGCTCCGAGGCGCTTCTTCCAATGAAACCCTGAACTGTGGGCCCAGAATCGTCTACCCCCTAGATGTTCTTATGAAAGGGGTAGCCCGGTGGATTTTTCTCTTGGTTTGCGCTTGGTTGGGTTATAGGATAATTCCAGACCATGTTTGGGCGTAAGTTGTGACAATATCTAACCTGTTTTCACAGAAATGGGGAGTTCTCGACCCCCTAATAATTAAATTTCCAGAACACCTTCATTTTTAGGTGAAATCTCATGTCTGCGAACGGGTCACGCTTGGGAACCAGGTTTTGGACATTTCAGCATTCCACCACACTTTAATACACATGCTAGGGTGCATTGCAAGGTATGGAGGTTTTCCGATGTCCCGAAGAGCTTCTTCCTACAAAACCCTGATCCGTGGGCCTGGATCGTCTACCCCCCTAGATGTTCTTATGAAAGGGGTAGCCCGGTGGATTTTTCTCTTGGTTTTGCTTGGTTGGGTTATATGATAATTCCAAACCATGTTTGGGCACAAGTTGTGACATGATCCAACCCGGTTTCACCAAAACAGGGAGTTCCCGGCCAATTAAATTCTAGGATCTTCGTTTTTAGGTGATAGTGCATGTCTGCAAAGAGGGATACACTTGGGCACCATGTTTTGGACATTACAGCATTCCACCACACTTTAATACACATGCTAGGGTCCATTGCATGGGTTTGGAGGTATTCCGAGGCGCTTCTTCCTATGAAACCCTGATTTATATGGGCCCAGAATCTTCTACCCCCTAGATGTTCTTATGGAAGGGGTAGACCGGTGGAATTTTCTCTTGGTTTGTGCTTGGTTGGGTTATAGGATAATTCCAAACCATGTTTGGGCATAAGTTGTGACAAGATCTAACCTAGTTTCACCGAAATGGGGAGTTCTCAACCCCTAATAATCAAATTTATAGAACACCTTCGTTTTTAGGTGACATCGCATGTCTGTGAATGGGTCACACTTGGGAACCATGTTTTTGACATTTCAGCATTCCACCACACTTTAATACACATGCTCGGGTCTATTGCAAGGATTGGAGGTATTCCGATGTCTCCAAGAGCTTCTTCCCTTCAAAACCCTGATCCGTGGGCCTGGATCGTCTACCCCCTAGATGTTCTTATGAAAGGGTTAGCCCGGTGGATTTTTCTCCTTGTTTGTGCTTGGTTGAGTTATATGATAATTCCAAACCATGTTCGTGCAAAAGTTATGACATGATCCAACCCGGTTTCACCGAAACGGTGAGTTCCCAGCCAATTAAATTCAAGGATCTTCTTTTTTTCGGTGATAGTGCATGCTTACGAAACGGGTTACACTTGGGCACCATGTTTTGGACATTTCAGCATTCCACCACAATTTAATACATATGCTAGGGTCCATTGCATGGGTTTGGAGGTATTCCGATGCTCCGAGGCGCTTCTTCGTATGAAACGCTGATCTATATGGTCCCAGAATGGTCTACCCCCCTAGATGTTCTTATGAAAGGGGTAGCCCGGTGGATTTTTCTCTTGGTTTGTGCTTGGTTGGGTTATAGGATAATTCCAAACCATGTTTGGGCATAAGTTGTGACAAGATCTAACCTGGTTTCACCGAAATGGGGAGTTCTCGACCCCCTAATAATTAAATTTTTAGAACACCTTCGTTTTTAGGTGACATCGCATGTCTGCGAACGGGTCACGCTTGGGAACCAGGTTTTGGACATTTCAGCATTCCACCACACTTTAATACACATGCTAGGGTCCATTGCAAGGATTGGAGGTATTCTGATGTCTCCAAGAGCTTCTTCCCTTCAAAACCCTGATCCGTGGGCCTGGATCATCTACCCCCCTAGATGTTCTTTTGAAGGGTTTAGCCCGGTGGATTTTTCTCTTTGTTTGTGCTTGGTTGAGTTATATGATAATTCCAAACCATGTTCGTGCAAAATTTATGACATGATCCAACCCGGTTTCACCAAAACGGTGAGTTCCCACCCAATTAAATTCAAGGATCTTCGTTTTTTCGGTGATAGTGCATGCCTACGAAACAGGTTACACTTGGGCACCATGTTTTGGACATTTCAGCATTCCAACACAATTTAATACATATGTTAGGGTCCATTGCATGGGTTTGGAGGTATTCCGATGCTCCGAGGCGCTTCTTCGTATGAAACGCTGATCTATATGGTCCCAGAATCGTCTACCCCCCTAGATGTTCTTATGAAAGGGGTAGCTCGGTGGATTTTTCTCTCGGTTTGTGCTTGTTTGGGTTATAGGATAATTCCAAACCATGTTTGGGCATAAGTTGTGACAAGATCTAACCTGGTTTCACCGAAATGGGGAGTTCTCGACCCCCTAATAATTAAATTTCCAGAACACCTTCGTTTTTAGGTGACATCGCATGTCTGCGAACGGGTCATGCTTGGGAACCAGGTTTTGGACATTTCAGCATTCTACCACACTTTAATACACATTTTAGGGTCCATTGCAAAGTTTGGAGGTATTCTGATGTCCCGAAGAGCTTCTTCCTACAAAACCCTGATCCGTGGGCCTGGATCGCCTACCCCCTAGATGTTCTTCTAAAAGGGGTAGCCCGGTGGATTTTGCTCTTGGTTTGTTCTAGGTTGGTTTATATGATAATTCCAAACCATGTTTGGGCTCAGGTTGTGACATGATCCAACCCGGTTTCACTCAATCGGTGAGTTCCCGGCCAATTAAATTCTAGGATCCTCGTTTTTAGGTGATAGTGCATGTCTGCAAAGAGGGTGACACTTGGGCACCATGTTTTGGATATTTCAGCATTCCACCACACTTTAATACACATGCTAGGGTGCATTGCATGGTTTGGAGGTATTCTGATGTCCCGAAGAGCTTCTTCCTACAAAACCCTGATCTGTGGGCCTGGATCTTCTACCCCCCGAGATGTTCTTCTAAAAGGGGTAGCCCGGTGGATTTTTCTCCTGGTTTATGCTTGGTTGGGTTATATGAAAATTCCAAACCATGTTTCGGCACAAGTTATGACATGATCCAACCTGGTTTCACCGAAACGGGGAGTTCCCAGCCAATTAAATTTCAGGATCTTCGTTTTTTCGGTGATAGTGCATGCCTATGAAGCGGGTTACACTTGGGCACCATGTTTTGCACATTTCAACATTCCACCACACTTTACTACACATGCTAGGGTCCATTGCATAGGTTTTTAGGTATTCCGATGCTCCGAGGCGCTTCTTCCTGTGAAACCCTGAATTGTGGGCACAGAATCGTCTACCCCCCTAGATGTTCTTATGAAAGGGGTAGCCCGGCGGATTCTTCTCTGTCTTGTGCTTGGTTGGGTTGTAGGATAATTCCAAACCATGTTTGGGCATAAGTTGTGACAAGATCTAACCTGGTTTCACCGAAATGGGGAGTTCTCGACCCCCTAATAATTAAATTTCCATTACACCTTCGTTTTTAGGGACACCCCATGTCTGAAACGGCTCACGCTTGGGAACCAGGTTTTGGACATTTCAGAATTCCACCACACTTTAATACACATGCTAGGGTCCATTTCAAGGTTTGGAGGAATTCCGATGACCCGAAGAGCTTCTTCCTACAAAACCCTGAGCCGTGGGCCTGTATCGTCTACCCACTAGATGTTCTTATGGAAGGGGTAGCCCGGTAGATTTTTCTCTTGGTTTGTGCTTGGTTGGGTTATATGATAATTCCAAACCATGTTTGGGCACAAGTTGTGACATGATGCCACCCGGTTTCACCGAAACGGGGAGTTCCTGGCGAATTAAATTCCAGGATCTTCGTTTTTAGGTGATAGTGCATGTCTGCAAAGAGGGTCACACTTGGGCACCATGATTTGCACATTTCAGCATTCCACCAGATTTTTCTCTTGGTTTGTGCTTGGTTGGGTTATAGGATAATTCCAGACCATGTTTGGGCATAAGTTGTGACAAGATCTAACCTGTTTTCACCGAAATGGGGAGTTCTCGACCCCCTAATAATTAAATTTCAAGAACACCTTCGTTTCTAGGTGACATCGCATATCTGCGAACGGGTCACACTTGGGAACCAGGTTTTGGGCATTCCAGCATTCCACCACACTTTAATACACATGCTATGGTGCAATGCAAGGTTTGGAGGTATTCTGATGTCCCGAAGAGCTTCTTCCTACAAAACCCTGATCCCTGGGAATGGATCATCTACCCCCCTAGATGTTCTTATGAAAGGGGTAGCCCGGTGGATTTTTCTCTTGTTTTGTGCTTGGTTGTGTTATATGAAAATTCCAAACCATGTTTGGGCACAAATTGTGACATGATCCAACCCGGTTTCACCGAAACGGGGAGTTCCCACCCAATTAAATTCCAGGATCTTCATTTTTTCGGTGATAGTGCTGCCTACGAAGCGGGTTACACTTGGGCACCATGTTTTGCACATTTCAGCATTCCACCACACTTTAATACACATGCTAGGGTCCATTGTATGGGTCTGGAGGTATTCCGATGCTCCGAGGCGCTTCTTCCTATGAAACCCTGATCTATATGGGCCCAAAATTATCTACCCCCTAGATGTTCTTATGAAATGGGTAGCCCGGTGGATTTTTCTCTTGGTTTGTGCTTGGTTGGGTTATAGGGTAATTCCAAACCATGTTTGGGCATAAGCTATGACAAGACCTAACCTGGTTTTACCGAAATGGGGAGTTCTCTACACCCTAATAATAAATTGCCAGAACACCTTCGTTTTTAGGTGACATCACATGTCTGCGAACGGGTCACGCTTGGGAACCAGGTTTTGGACATTTCAGCATTCCACCACACTTTAATACACATGCTAGCGTCCATTGCATGGTTTGGAGGTATTCCGATGTCCCGAAGAGCTTCTTCCTATAAAACCCTGATTCGTCGGCGTGGATCGTCAACCCCCCTAGATGTTCTTATGAAAGGGGTAGCCCGGTGGATTTTGCTCTTGGTTTGTTCTTGGTTGGTTTATATGATATTCCAAACCATGTTTGGGCTCAGGTTGTGACATGATCCAACCCGGTTTCACTCAAACGGGGAGTTCCCGGCCAATTAAAGTCTAGGATCCTCGTTTTTAGGTGATAGTGCATGTCTGCAAAGAGGGTGAAACTTGGGCACCATGTTTTGGACATTTCAGCATTCCACCACACTTTAATACACATGCGGGTCCACTGCATGGGTTTGGAGGTATTCCGATGCTCCGAGGCATTTCTTCCTAAGAAACCCTGATCTGTGGGCCCAAAATCGTCTACCCCCTAGATGTTCTTATGAAAGGGGTAGCCCGGTGGATTTTTCTCTTGGTTCGTGCTTGGTTGGGTTATAGATAATTCCAAACCATGTTTGGGCATAAGTTGTGACAAGATCTAACCTAGTTTCACCGAAATGGGGAGTTCTCAACCCCCTAAATCAAATTTCTAGAACACCTTCGTTTTTAGGTGTAAAACCCTCAGAATCGACCCTATGCAAGTTTTAGCGCTTCCCACCAAAACCCGCATAGAAACGATTCAAAGGTGCCCACCAGGCACTTTCGTGCGGGTGGAAAACGAAGTAATAACATTACACAACAGTCCTCGATGGGACCCACAGAACAGATATATATATACAACACGACTCCATGAGTCAAGAATACAGATATACAGAACAAAGATCCAAATCACCTTGAAAACGATAGAGCGTCCAGCTACGGACAAGATGCAAATGGGGCTAAGAGCCCTGAAGAACAACCAATGGCGTCCATAACCCTGCCCAGGCCAAGCCGGAAGGGTAACCCTGCTAACGACGTCGATCTCAAAACCTGCTTAAACAAAAGGGGTGCCGACAAAGGGCAAACAAAAAAGAGAGAGCGGTCAGTACTGAGGCCAGTACACGGCGAGGCTAGAATTCGGCGGTCCTCGCCTACATAGGTATGGTGGACTGCAGCGGCAGCGCGGCACACATTAACAACCTATAGAGACTCGATAAAACTGGCGGCTATCAGACAGGGACGAGAAAGACCTATTCGGATCCAACCTGATTCTCACACCAAACAAACCCATCCTGGTATTTCCCCCCTCGAGACCAAACGAGGAAGTCAACCGAGGAACTCACACAGTTGGCAGTTTTATTTATTCAGTTATCGTTGCAGCAATTACTAGTCAAGTATAGATAATCATCCTGATATAATAAGCAGTGGGCAATTTTAGTTAACCATTCCGTTGTAGTTGCGACACTTACTAGTCAAATACAATTAGCATGAGATATCCCAAAACCCAGCAGTTGTTGGTACTTTTATTTAGCCATTCCGTTATAGTTGCAATACTTACTAGTCAGATACAATTGTAGCAAGCGTCAACCCAAACAAGCAATTGTTGGCAGTTTTATTTAGCCATTCCATTATGGTGAAGCTGATTACTAGTCATTATAAAGTCAAATTTATAGCACTACTTTAGTTATAGTTGTCTATGATCGAGATACTGTGCTCCAAGTCGTCCATAACCGCGGACACAGCTTTCAGAAAGTTTTACCCTGCAGGGGTGCACAAATAGCAACACACACTCGATCAACCTCGGAAAAACCAAATCAAAACCCAACGAGGCCTTCACGACAAAGCAATCACAAGATTCAGAAATATTTCAGGGGGCCACCCCATTGAGTACACCCGCAACGAAGTTAGCTGACTCCGAGACGGACTCAAGGTTTGCGTCAATGGCTGTAAACGACTGGGAACCCGAAAATGTGACTGGGCTTGTCGATACCGCGAAAACACTCCGCTTACCTAAACAGTACAGGTGCTCCTCGCACAATCGTAATTAAAGCAGTAAAGCATGGCATAAGTACAGGATAGTAATAAAACCTCAAACTAGTTTGTGGCCCCAAGAAATAAGAATGAATCAAGCTCTAGCTCAGGGGGGTCCCGTAATCCTCCCGGATGTGGATAGCGCGAATATTCAAGGAACATGTATCAAGTACTCGGGGTCCTACGGGACACAAGTGGACGGTTAACAACCAAATAACATCTATTGCCCACCTGTGCCACTGCATTTACCTACTTCAATTTTAGTTGTTAAACAGTAATTAAAGTCTTGATCATCTCCAACAATAAACACACGGCAATACTCCAACAACTGTGGTACTTGACGACACGCAACAGCACTTGAGCAAGAGACTACGACGCGCATGTCCAACTATCTACCAAACAACAGGTAATAGGAGGTGTCCAAGGCAATATAAGGCTGCAAGGGATATCACGGGTACGAAAACTAGAGCATCGCAACACAGATAGCAATAGATCAACATGAGGGAATAAATACTATAAAAGTAAGATAGGTAGAAAGGGGGAGATGCTCGCCTGAAAACATTGTTGACGGATCATAACCGCAGAACTTGTCGATACTCGCATCAACTCAGCGGCCTTATCCGCGAAGAAACAAACACTAGAATAAACACCGGATGCAATATTTAATACTATGACAAAATATCGGGCATGATGCATGTATGATGTATGACATGGCAATTAGGCAAGATTAAGCGGAACCGGGGTCCCGACAAATATTTAGGTGGTTCATGTTGTTTAGATACCCCACAATTTAAATGTTGTATTAACATGGCAAAATATATCACCGGTTCGCTACACAAATTTAAATGGGACCGATATACGACTAGATTTGCCCGCATATGGATCCCATATTTAATTATAAGGTGAATCGGCATAAGGCCCCCAAACCCACAACATGTATGCAAGTATGACAATTTAATATGCAACATGTATATATCATTTAATAAAATAAGGTCTCGGGTTTGGGTTCACACATCGGGGTACGACAGATCTTGGGGTTTCGGGGTTCGGTCTCCGGGGGCCGGATCTGGGGTTCGGATACAAGAGGAGATCTTGGTTGGCGTCGGGGGCACATCGGATCCGCCCGGGTCGGTGCCGATCTCGTCGTCGTGAAGATCTTATCGGGTGCGCGCCATCGAGTCGGTCTTGGCATTCGGGGCGAAGGACTTGGCGTCCGCGAGGAAGTACTTGGCGAATCCGTGTCGACGATCCTTGGCGTTCGGGTCCTCGGGCATCAGATCCGGGAAGAAGTACTTGTCGCCTCTATGTCCTTCGGGCCGAAGAATTTGGCATTCCCGGGTTTGGGGTGTCGAGGCTTGGTTTTCGTCCCTTCAGATCTAGGGTTCTCGAATACGCGATGGAGGACTTGGACTTCCGTGCAGGAGTTCTTGTCGGTGGTCTTGCATAGGAACAACAAAACGCAGTTACACCCGACGGTAGAGGCACTGTCAAACGAGGAAACTAGAACATCAGAGTACTGCAACCAGGCGAGAAAGGGGAGAAACCAAGACGTTCATTTTCAGGACAAGAAAGACACAAGGAGCTACAGGGAGACTCCCCGTCTGGCCGAAATTGGGGAAAACCCGCGCAGAGGTCGAGCTGGGTCGGCTCGGGAGGAGGTCATGGTGAGAACGCCAGTGGGTGGCGAGGGAGGTGCTCCTAGACAGAGGCGGCGACGTAGAGGTGCTCGTAGGCGGCGGGGTTGGCGGGGCAGCGACGCTCGCAGGGCTCAGGCCGCGACGATAGGGGAAGAGGCCGAGGCTCCGCTCGAGGACAGGGGACGCGGTCCGGCGACCCCGACGGGCGATAGCGCGGACGAGATCTCGAGCGGGCGGCCACGGAACTCGCGTGGCCGCTGGGAGGCAAGCAGGCTTGGTGGCGAGGTGGTTGTCCAGAGGCGGAGTCGGGCAGAGGACGCACGACCGGGCGCGGTACAGGGCAGAGAAGACGAGGGCGAGGGCAGGTGGGGAAGGACGGGCGTGGCCGACGGCGGTGCTTGCCTGCAGCAGGAGGAGGGAGGGCGCCCAACCACAGCGGAGGCGAGGTCGCGGCCTGGGGCGAGCGGCCCGAGGCGGTGAGGTGGGTGGCGGAGGAGGATGCCGGCGGGGAGGAGGCCCTTGGCGATGAGCGGTCTGGTGGCGGGCTCGGTGACGCGATCGACGGTGGGTCCGGCGAGGGTGCTCGGGGACGGCTCGGAGAGAGGGCGCAGCGGCGGCGGGTGACGACCGGGCGGGAGGTTAGCTCGGGGGCAAGGCGAGGTGCAGAGGGTGGAGGTCCTGGCGCCGGGGAGAGAGAGGATGGGGAGGGGAGGTTGGGGACGCGGGGTCGCCAGGGAGAGAGGAGAGGGGGTGCGAGGGTGGGCCTGCGAGAGGACGCGTCAGTGGGGAGTGGTGCGTCCAGGAACGGGTCAGAGGCTACGGCGTGGAGTGCGCTTGTGTGCCACGCCGATGGGTGAGAGAGGAAGTGGCGGCAGGTGGGGGTGGTGTGGTGTGTACGTGGGTGAGGAAGGGGAGGTGAGGTGGCGGGTGGCTATTGGTGGGGATTTGGGGAGAGGTGAGGTGGCGACATAGGATAGGTTGGGGTGAGGTGGAGGGGTTTGGGTAGACTAGGATTGGGTAGGAAAAGGTTTAGATATTTTGACTAGGGTTTTCTTTTATTTTAAAATAATTTTGTAAATAGTTTTAGATGAATAAAATATCCGGCTGGACCGACGGTTTGGTTTGAACAAAGGGGGATATTAATTTAGAAAACAAAGTAGGCCTTTTAGAAAAATAGTTTTAATCAATTAGATGCATGCTGATGTCATGATGATGCAATGCACAAAATCAACGCGATTTTCTAGTAGTGGTTTTTTAGCGGGATGCCACATTAGGTGACATCGCATGTCTGTGAACGAGTCACACTTGGGAACCATGTTTTTGACATTTCAACATTCCACCATACTTCAATACACATGCTAGGGTCTATTGCAAGGATTGGAGGTATTCCGATGTCTCCAAGAGCTTCTTCCCTTCAAAACCCTGATCCGTGGGCCTGGATCGTCTACCCCCCTAGATATTCTTATGAAAGGGTTAGCCCGGTGGATTTTTCTCTTTGTTTGTGCTTGGTTGAGTTATATGATAATTCCAAACCATGTTCGTGCAAAATTTATGACATGATCCAACCTGGTTTCACCAAAACGGTGAGTTCCCAGCTAATTAAATTCAAGGATCTTCGTTTTTTCGGTGATAGTGCATGCCTACAAAACGGGTTACACTTGGGCACCATGTTTTGGACATTTCAGCATTCCACCACAATTTAATACATATTCTAGGGTCCATTGCATGGGTTTGGAGGTATTTCGATGCTCCGAGGCGCTTCTTCGTATGAAACGCTGATCTATATGGTCCCAGAATCGTCTACCCCCTAGATGTTCTTATGAAAGGGGTAGCCCGGTGGATTTTTCTCTTGGTTTGTGCTTGGTTGGGTTATAGGATAACTCCAAACCATGTTTGGACATAAGTTGTAACAAGATCTAACCTGGTTTCACCGAAATGGGGAGTTCTCGACCCCCTAATAATTAAATTTCAAGAACACCTTCGTTTGTAGGTGACATCGCATGTCTGCGAATGGGTCACACTTGGGAACCAGGTTTTGGGCATTCCAGCATTCCACCACACTTTAATACACATGCTAGGGTGCATTGCAAGGTTTGGAGGTATTCTGATGTCCCGAAGAGCTTCTTCCTACAAAACCCTGATCCGTGGGCCTGGATCATCTACCCCCTAGATGTTCTTATGAAAGGGGTAGCCCGGTGGATTTTTCTCTTTGTTTGTGCTTGGTTGTGTTATATGAAAATTCCAAACCATGTTTGGGCACAAATTGTGACATGATCCAACCCGGTTTCACCGAAACGGGGAGTTCCCAGCCAATTAAATTCCAGGATCTTCGTTTTTTCGGTGATAGTGCTGCTACGAAGCGGGTTTCACTTGGGCACCATGTTTTGCACATTTCAGCATTCCACCACACTTTAATACACATGCTAGGGTCCATTGTATGGGTCAGGAGGTATTCCGATGCTCCGAGGCGCTTCTTCCTATGAAACCCTGATCTATATGGGCCCAGAATCATCTACCCCCTAGATGTTCTTATGAAAGGGGTAACCCGGTGGATTATTCTCTTGGTTTGTGCTTGGTTGGGTTATATGGTAATTCCAAACCATGTTTGGGCATAAGCTGTGACAAGACCTAACCTGGTTTCACCGAAATGGGGAGTTCTCGACACCCTAATAATTAAATTTCCAGAACACCTTCGTTTTTAGGTGACATCGCATGTCTGCGAACGGGTCACGCTTGGGAACCAGGTTTTGGACATTTCAGCATTCCACCACACTTTAATACACATGCTAGCGTCCATTGCATGGTTCGGAGGTATTCCGATGTCCCAAAGAGCTTCTTCCTACAAAACCCTGATCCGTGGGCGTGGATCGTCTACCCCCCTAGATGTTCTTATGAAAGGGGTAGCCCGGTCGATTTTTCTCTTGGTTTGTTCTTGGTTGGGTTATATGATAATTCCAAACCATGTTTGGGCACAAGTTGTGACATGATCCAACCCAGTTTCACCGAAACGGGGAGTTCCCGGCCAATTAAATTCTAGGATCCTCGTTTTTAGGTGATAGTGCATGTCTGCAAAGAGGGTGACAGTTGGCACCATGTTTTGGACATTTCAGCATTCCACCACACTTTAATACACATGTGGGTCCATTGCATGGGTTTGGAGGTATTCCGATGCTCCGAGGCATTTCTTCCTAAGAAACCCTGATGTGTGGGCCCAAAATCGTCTACCCCCTAGATGTTCTTATGAAAGGGGTAGCCCGGTGGATTTTTTTCTTGGTTCGTGCTTGGTTGGGTTATAGGATAATTCCAAACCATGTTTGGGCATAAGTTGTGACAAGATCTAACCTGGTTTCACCGAAATGGGGAGTTCTCGACCCCCTAATAATTAAATTTCCAGAACACCTTCGTTTTTAGGTGACATCGCATGTCTCCGAACGGGTCAGGCTTGAGAACCAGGTTTTGGACATTTCAGCATTCCACCACACATTAATACACATGCTAGGGTCCATTGCAAGGTTTGGAGGTATTCCGATGTCCCGAAGAGCTTCTTCCTACAAACCCCTGATCTGTGGGCCTGGATTGTCTACCCCCCTAGATGTTCTGATGAAAGGGGTAGCCCGGTGGATTTTTCTCTTGGATTGTTCTTGGTTGGTTTATATGATAATTCCAAACCATGTTTGGGCGCAAGTTGTGACATGATCCAACCCGGTTTCACTCAAACGGGGAGTTCCCGGCCAATTAAATTCTAGGATCCTCGTTTTTAGGTGATAGTGCATGTCTGCAAAGAGGGTGACACTTGGGCACCATGTTTTGGACATTTCAGCATTCCACCACACTTTAATACACATGCGGGTCCATTCCATGGGTTTGGAGGTATTCCGATGCTCCGAGGCGTTTCTTCCTATGAAACCCTGATCTGTGGGCCCAAAATCATCTACCCCCTAGATGTTCTTATGAAAGGGGTAGCCCGGTGGAATTTTCTCTTGGTTCGTGCTTGCTTGGGTTATAGGATAATTCCAAACCATGTTTGGGTATATGTTGTGACAAGATCTAACCTAGTTTCACCGAAATGGGGAGTTCTCAACCCCCTAATAATCAAATTTCTAGAACACTTTCGTTTTTAGGTGACATCGCATGTGTGTGAACAGTTCACACTTGGGAACCATGTTTTGGACATTACAGCATTCCACCACACTTCAATACACATGGTAGGGTCTATTGCAAGGATTGGAGGTATTCCGATGTCTCGAAGAGATTCTTCCCTTCAAAACCCTGGTCCGTGGGCCTGGATCGTCTACCCCCTAGATGTTCTTATGAAAGGGGTAGCCCGGTGGATTTTTCTCTTTCTTTGTGCTTGGTTGGGTTATATGATAATTCCAAACCATGTTTGGGCAAAAGTTGTGACATGATCCAACCCGGTTTCACCGAAACGGGGAGTTCCTAGCCAATTAAATTCCAGAATCTTCGTTTTTTCGATGATAGTGCATGCCTACGAAGCGGGTTACACTTGGGCACCATGTTTTGGACATTCAGCATTCCACCACACTTTAATACACATGCTAGGGTCCATTTCATGGGTTTGAAGGTATTCCGATGCTCCGAGGCGCTTCTTCTTATGAAACCCTGATCTATATGGGCCCAGAATCGTCTACCCCCCTAGATATTCTTATGAAAGGGGTAGCCCGGTGGATTTTTCTCTTGGTTTGTGCTTGGTTGGGTTATAGGATAATTCAAAACCATGTTTGGGCATTGGTTGTGACAAGATCTAACCTGGTTTCACCGAAATGGGGAGTTCTCGACCCCCTAATAATTAAATTTCCAGAACACCTTCGTTTTTAGGTGACATCGCATGTCTGCGAACGGGTCACGCTTGGGAACCAGGTTTTGGATATTTCAGCATTCCACCACACTTTAATACACATGCTAGGGCCCATTGCAAGGTTTGGAGGTATTTCGATGTCCCGAAGAGCTTCTTCCTACAAAACCCTGATCCGTGGGCCTGGATCGTCTACCCCCCTAGATGTTCTTATGAAAGGGGTAGCCCGGTGGATTTTTCTCTTGGTTTGTTCTTGGTTGGGTTATATGATAATTCCAAACCATGTTTGGGCATAATTTGTGACAAGAGCTAACTTGGTTTCACAGAAATGGGGAGTTCTCAACCCCCTAACAATCAAGTTTCTAGAACACCTTTGTTTTTAGGTGACATCGCATGTCTGTGAACGGTCCACACTTGGGAACCAGGTTTTGGAAATTTCAGCATTCCACCACACTTCAATACACATGCTAGGGTCTATTGCAACGAGTGGAGGTATTCTGATGTCTCGAAGAGCTTCTTCCCTTCAAAACCCTGATCCGTGGGCCTGGATCGTCTACCCCCTAGATGTTCTTATGAAAGGGGTAGCCCGGTGGATTTTTCTCTTTGCTTGTGCTTGGTTGGGTTATATGATAATTCCAAACCATGTTTGGGCAAGAGTTGTGACATGATCCAACCCGGTTTCACCGAAACGGGGAGTTCCCAGCCAATTTAATTCCAGGATCTTCGTTTTTTCGATGATAGTGCATGCCTACGAAACGAGTTACACTTGGGCACCATGTTTTGGACATTTCAGCATTCCACCACACTTTAATACACATGCTAAGGTCCATTGCATGGGTTTGGAGGTTTTCCGAAGCTCCGAGGCGCTTCTTCGTATGAAACCCTGATCTATATGGGCCCAGAATCATCTACCCCCCTAGATGTTCTTATGAACGGGGTAGCCCGGTGGATTTTTCTCTTGGTTTGTCCTTTGTTGGGTTATAGGATAATTCAAAACCATTTTGGGCATTAGTTGTGACAATATCTAACTTGGTTTCACCGAAATGGGGAGTTCTCGACCCCCTAATAATTAAATTCCCAGAACACCTTAGTTTTTAGGTGACATCGCATGTCTGCGAACGGGTCACGCTTGGGAACCAGGTTTTGGATATTTCAGCATTCCACCACACTTTAATACACATGCTAGGGTCCATTGCAAGGTTTGGAGGTATTCCGATGTCCCGAAGAACTTCTTCCTACAAAACCCTGATCCGTGGGCCTGGATCGTCTACCCCCCTAGATGTTCTTATGAAAGGGGTAGCCCGGTGGATTTTTCTCTTGGTTTGTTCTTGGTTGGGTTATATGATAATTCCAAACCATGTTTGGGCATAAGTTGTGACAAGAGCTAACTTGGTTTCACAGAAATGGGGAGTTCTCAACCCCCTAACAATCAAGTTTCTAGAACACCTTTGTTTTTAGGTGACATCGCATGTCTGTGAACGGTCCACATTTGGGAACCATGTTTTGGACATTTCAGCATTCCACCACACTTCAATACACATGCTAGGGTCTATTGCAACGAGTGGAGGTATTCTGATGTCTCGAAGAGCTTCTTCCCTTCAAAACCCTGATCCGTGGGCCTGGATCGTCTACCACCTAAATGTTCTTATGAAAGGGGTAGCCCGGTGGATTTTTCTCTTTGTTTGTGCTTAGTTGGGTTATATGATAATTCCAAACCATGTTTGGGAAAAAGTTGTGACATGATCTAACCCGGTTTCACCGAAACGGGGAGTTCCCAGCCAATTAAATTCCAGGATCTTCGTTTTTTCGATGATAGTGCATGCCTACGAAGCGAGTTACACTTGGGCACCATGTTTTGGACATTTCAGCATTCCACCACACTTTAATACACATGCTAGGGTCCATTGTATGGGTCAGGAGGTATTCCGATGCTCCGAGGCGCTTCTTCCTATGATACCCTGATCTATATGGGCCCAGAATCATCTACCCCCTAGATGTTCTTATGAAAGGGGTAGACCGGTGGATTATTATCTTGGTTTGTGCTTGGTTGGGTTATAGGGTAATTCCAAACCATGTTTGGGCATAAGCTATGACAGGACCTAACCTGATTTTACCGAAATGGGGAGTTCTCTACACCCAAATAATAAATTGCCAGAACACCTTCGTTTTTAGGTGACATCGCATGTCTGCGAATGGGTCACGCTTGGGAACCAGGTTTTGGACATTTCAGCATTCCACCACACTTTAATACACATGCTAGCGTCCATTGCATGGTTTGGAGGTATTCCGATGTCCCGAAGAGCTTCTTCCTACAAAACCCTGATCCGTCGGCGTGGATCGTCTACCCCCCTAGATGTTCTGATGAAAGGGGTAGCCCGGTGGATTTTTCTCTTGGTTTGTTCTTGGTTGGTTTATATGATAATTCCAAACCATGTTTAGGCGCAAGTTGTGACATGATCCAACCCGGTTTCACTCAAACGGGGAGTTCCCGGCCAATTAAATTCTAGGATCCTCGTTTTTAGGTGATAGTGCATGTCTGCAAAGAGGGTGACACTTGGGCACCATGTTTTGGACATTTCAGCATTCCACCACACTTTAATACACATGCTAAGGTCCATTGCATGGGTTTGGAGGTTTTCCGATGCTCCGAGGCGCTTCTTCGTATGAAACCCTGATCTATATGGGCCCAGAATCATCTACCCCCTAGATGTTCTTATGAACGGGGTAGCCCGGTGGATTTTTCTCTTGGTTTGTGCTTTGTTGGGTTATAGGATAATTCAAAACCATTTTGGGCATTAGTTGTGACAAGATCTAACCTGGTTTCACCGAAATGGGGAGTTCTCGACCCCCTAATAATTAAATTTCCAGAACACCTTAGATTTTAGGTGACATCGCATGTCTGCGAACGGGTCACGCTTGGGAACCAGGTTTTGGATATTTCAGCATTCCACCACACTTTAATACACATGCTAGGGTCCATTGCAAGGTTTGGAGGTATTTCGATGTCCCGAAGAGCTTCTTCCTACAAAACCCTGATCCGTGGGCCTGGATCGTCTACCCCCCTAGATGTTCTTACGAAAGGGGTAGCCCGGTGGATTTTTCTCTTGGTTTGTTCTTGGTTGGGTTATAAGATAATTCCAAACCATGTTTGGGCATAAGTTGTGACAAGAGCTAACTTGGTTTCACAGAAATGGGGAGTTCTCAACCCCCTAACAATCAAGTTTCTAGAACACCTTTGTTTTTTGGTGACATCGCATGTCTGTGAACGGTCCACACTTGGGAACCAGGTTTTGGAAATTTCAGCATTCCACCACACTTCAATACACATGCTAGGGTCTATTGCAACGAGTGGAGGTATTCTGATGTCTCGAAGAGCTTCTTCCCTTCAAAACCCTGATCCGTGGGCCTGGATCGTCTACCCCCTAGATGTTCTTATGAAAGGGGTAGCCTGGTGGATTTTTCTCTTTGCTTGTGCTTGGTTGGGTTATATGATAATTCCAAACCATGTTTGGGCAAAAGTTGTGACATGATCCAACCCGGTTTCACCGAAACGGGGAGTTCCCAGCCAATTAAATTCCAGGATCTTCGTTTTTTCGATGATAGTGCATGCCTACGAAACGAGTTACACTTGGGCACCATGTTTTGGAAATTTCAGCATTCCACCACACTTTAATACACATGCTAAGGTCCATTGCATGGGTTTGGAGGTTTTCCGATGCTCCGAGGCGCTTCTTCGTATGAAACCCTGATCTATATGGGCCCAGAATCATCTACCCCCTAGATGTTCTTATGAACGGGGTAGCCCGGTGGATTTTTCTCTTGGTTTGTGCTTTGTTGGGTTATAGGATAATTCAAAACCATTTTGGGCATTAGTTGTGACAAGATCTAACCTGGTTTCACCGAAATGGGGAGTTCTCGACCCCCTAATAATTAAATTTCCAGAACACCTTAGTTTTTAGGTGACATCGCATGTCTGCGAACGGGTCACGCTTGGGAACCAGGTTTTGGATATTTCAGCATTCCACCACACTTTAATACACATGCTAGGGTCCATTGCAAGGTTTGGAGGTATTCCGATGTCCCGAAGAACTTCTTCCTACAAAACCCTGATCCGTGGGCCTGGATCGTCTACCCCCCTAGATGTTCTTATGAAAGGGGTAGCCCGGTGGATTTTTCTCTTGGTTTGTTCTTGGTTGGGTTATATGATAATTCCAAACCATGTTTGGGCATAATTTGTGACAAGAGCTAACTTGGTTTCACAGAAATGGGGAGTTCTCAACCCCCTAACAATCAAGTTTCTAGAACACCTTTGTTTTTAGGTGACATCGCATGTCTGTGAACGGTCCACATTTGGGAACCATGTTTTGGACATTTCAGCATTCCACCACACTTCAATACACATGCTAGGGTCTATTGCAACGAGTGGAGGTATTCTGTTGTCTCGAAGAGCTTCTTCCCTTCAAAACACTGATCCGTGGGCCTGGATCGTCTACCACCTAAATGTTCTTATGAAAGGGGTAGCCCGGTGGATTTTTCTCTTTGTTTGTGCTTAGTTGGGTTATATGATAATTCCAAACCATGTTTGGGCAAAAGTTGTGACATGATCTAACCCGGTTTCACCGAAACGGGGAGTTCCCAGCCAATTAAATTCCAGGATCTTCGTTTTTTCGATGATAGTGCATGCCTACGAAGCGAGTTACACTTGGGCACCATGTTTTGGACATTTCAGCATTCCACCACACTTTAATACACATGCTAAGGTCCATTGCATGGGTTTGGAGGTTTTCCTATGCTCCGAGGCGCTTCTTCGTATGAAACCCTGATCTATATGGGCCCAGAATCATCTACCCCCTAGATGTTCTTATGAACGGGGTAGCCCGGTGGATTTTTCTCTTGGTTTGTGCTTTGTTGGGTTATAGGATAATTCAAAACCATTTTTGGGCATAAGTTGACAAGATCTAACCTGGTTTCAGCGAAATGGGGAGTTCTCGACCCCCTAATAATTAAATTTCCAGAACACCTTCGTTTTTAGGTGACATCGCAAGTCTGCGAACGGGTCACGCTTGGGAACCAGGTTTTGGACATTTCAACATTCCACCACACTTTAATACACATGCTAGGGTCCATTGCAACGTTTGGAGGTATTCCGATGTCCCAAAGAGCTTCTTCCTACAAAACCCTGATCCGTGGGCCTGGATCGTCTACCCCCTAGATGTTCTTATGAAAGGGGTAGGCCGGTGGATTTTCTCTTGGTTTGTGCTTGGTTGGGTTATATGATAATTCCAAACCATGTTTGGGCAAAAGTTGTGACATGATCCAACCCGGTTTCACCGAAACGGGGAGTTCCTAGCCAATTAAATTCCAGAATCTTCGTTTTTTCGATGATAGTGCATGCCTACGAAGCGGGTTACACTTGGGCACCATGTTTTGGACATTCAGCATTCCACCACACTTTAATACACATGCTAGGGTCCATTGCATGGGTTTGAAGGTATTCCGATGCTCCGAGGCGCTTCTTCTTATGAAACCCTGATCTATATGGGCCCAGAATCGTCTACCCCCTAGATGTTCTTATGAAATGGGTAGCCCGGTGGATTTTTCTCTTAGTTTGTGCTTGGTTGGGTTATAGGATAATTCAAAACCATGTTTGGGCATTAGTTGTGACAAGATCTAACCTGGTTTCACCGAAATGGGGAGTTCTTGACCCCCTAATAATTAAATTTCCAAAACACCTTCGTTTTTAGGTGACATCGCGTGTCTGCGAACGGGTCACGCTTGGGAACCAGGTTTTGGATATTTCAGCATTCCACCACACTTTAATACACATGCTAGGGTCCATTGCAAGGTTTGGAGGTATTTCGATGTCCCGAAGAGCTTCTTCCTACAAAACCCTGATCCGTGGGCCTGGATCGTCTACCCCCCTAGATGTTCTTATGAAAGGGGTAGACCGGTGGATTTTTCTCTTGGTTTGTTCTTGGTTGGGTTATATGATAATTCCAAACCATGTTTGGGCATAAGTTGTGACAAGAGCTAACTTGGTTTCACAGAAATGGGGAGTTCTCAACCCCCTAACAATCAAGTTTCTAGAACACCTTTGTTTTTAGTTGACATCGCATGTCTGTGAACGTTCCACACTTGGGAACCATGTTTTGGACATTTCAGCATTCCACCACACTTCAATACACATGCTAGGATCTATTGCAACGAGTGGAGGTATTCTAATGTCTCGAAGAGCTTCCCTTCAAAACCCTGATCCGTGGGCCTGGATCGTCTACCCCCTAGATGTTCTTATGAAAGGGGTAGCCCGGTGGATTTTTCTCTTTGTTTGTGCTTGGTTGGGTTATATGATAATTCCAAACCATGTTTGGGCAAAATTTGTGACATGATCCAACCCGGTTTCACCGAAACGGGGAGTTCCCAGCCAATTAAATTCCAGGATCTTCGTTTTTTCGATGATAGTGCATGCCTACGAAACGAGTTACACTTGGGCACCATGTTTTGGACATTTCAGCATTCCACCACACTTTAATACACATGCTAAGGTCCATTGCATGAGTTTGGAGGCATTCCGATGCTCCGAGGCGCTTCTTCTTATGAAACCCTGATCTATATGGGCCCAGAATCGTCTACCCCCTAAATGTTCTTATGAAAGGGGTAGCCCGGTGGATTTTTCTCTTGGTTTGTGCTTGGTTGGGTTATAGGATAATTCAAAACCATGTTTGGGCATTAGTTGTGACAAGATCTAACCTGGTTTCACCGAAATGGGGAGTTCTCGACCCCCTAATAATTAAATTTCCAAAACACCTTCGTTTTTAGGTGACATCACATGTCTGCGAACGGGTCACGCTTGGGAACCAGGTTTTGGATATTTCAACATTCCACCACACTTTAATACACATGCTAGGGTCCATTGCAAGATTTGGAGGTATTCCCATGTCCCGAAGAGCTTCTTCCTACAAAACCCTGATCCGTGGGCCTAGATCGTCTACCCCCCTAGATGTTCTTATGAAAGGGGTAGCCCGGTGCATTTTTCTCTTGGTTTGTTCTTGGTTGGGTTATATGATAATTCCAAACCATGTTTGGGCATAAGTTGTGGCAAGAGCTAACTTGGTTTCACAGAAATGGGGAGTTCTCAACCCCCTAATAATCAAGTTTCTAGAACACCTTTGTTTTTAGGTGACATCGCATGTCTGTGAACGGTCCACACTTGGGAACCATGTTTTGGACATTTCAGCATTCCACCACACTTCAATACACATGCTAGGGTCTATTGCAACGAGTGGAGGTATTCTGATGTCTCGAAGAGCTTCTTTCCTTCAAAACCCTGATCCGTGGGCCTGGATCGTCTACCCCCAAAATGTTCTTATGAAAGGGGTAGCCTGGTGGATTTTTCTCTTGGATTGTGCTTGGTTGGGGTATATGAAAATTCCAAACCATGTTTGGTCACAAGTTGTGACATGATCCAACCCGGTTTCACCGAAACGGGGAGTTCCCAGCCAATTAAATTCCAGGATCTTCGTTTTTTCGATGATAGTGCATGCCTACGAAACGAGTTACACTTGGGCACCATGTTTTGGAAATTTCAGCATTCCACCACACTTTAATACACATTATAAGGTCCATTGCAAGGTTTGGAAGTATTCTGATGTCCCGAAGAGCTTCTTCCTACAAAACCCTGATCCATGGTCCTGGATCGTCTACCCCCCTAGATGTTCTTATGAAAGGGGTAGCCCGGTGGATTTTTCTCTTGGTTTGTTCTTGGTTGGTTTATATGATAATTCCAAACCATGTTTGGGCTCAAGTTGTGATATGATCCAACCCGGTTTCACTCAAACGGGGAGTTCCCGGCCAATTAAATTCTAGGATCCTCGTTTTTAGGTGATAGTGCATGTATGCAAAGAGGGTGACACTTGGGCACCATGTTTTGGACATTTCAGCATTCCACCACACTTTAATACACATGCTGGTCCATTCCATGGGTTCAGAGGTATTCCGATGCTCCGAGGCGTTTCTTCCTATGAAACCCTAATCTGTGGGCCCAAAATCATCTACCCCCTAGATGTTCTTATGAAAGGGGTAGCCCGGTGGAATTTTCTCTTGGTTTGTGCTTTCTTGGGTTATAGGATAATTCCAAACCATGTTTGGGCATATTTTGTGACAAGATCTAACCTAGTTTCACCGAAATGGGGAGTTCTCAACCCCCTAATAATCAAATTTCTAGAACACCTTCGTTTTTAGGTGACATCGCATGTCTGTGAACGGGTCACACTTGGGAACCATGTTTTGGACATTTCAGCATTCCACCACACTTCAATACACATGGTAGGGTCTATTGCAAGGATTGGAGGTATTCCGATGTCTCGAAGAGATTCTTCCCTTCAAAACCCTGGTCCGTGGGCCTGGATCATCTACCCCCCAAGATGTTCTTATGAAAGGGGTAGCCCGGTGGATTTTTCTCTTTGTTTGTGCTTGGTTGGGTTATGTGATAATTCTAAACCATGTTTGGGAAAAAGTTGTGACATGATCCAAACCCGGTTTCACCGAAACGGGGAGCTCCTAGCCAATTAAATTCCAGGATCTTTGTTTTTTCGATGATAGTGCATTCCTACGAAGCGGGTTACACTTTGGCACCATGTTTTGGACATTCAGCATTCCACCACACTTTAATACACATGCTAGGGTCCATTGCATGGGTTTGTAGGTATTCCGATGCTCCGAGGCGCTTCTAATTATGAAACCCTGATCTATATGGGCCCAGAATTGTCTATCCCCCTAGATGTTCTTATGAAAGGGGTATCCCGGTGGATTTTTCTCGTGGTTTGTGCTTGGTTGGGTTATAGGATAATTCAAAACCATGTTTGGGCATTAGTTGTGACAAGATCTAACCTGGTTTCACCGAAATGGGGAGTTCTCGACCCCCTAATAATTAAATTTCCAGAACACCTTCGTTTTTAGGTGACATCGCATGTCTCCGAAAGGGTCACGCTTGGGAAGCAGGTTTTGGACATTTCAGCATTCCACCACACATTAATACACATGCTAGGGTCCATTGCAAGGTTTGCACCACTAGGAAAACGGCTATAGGTAATCAGCACATCCGTGGCTCACATGGTTGAAGTGCCCCACGGCTAAAACAGGCGTGGCTCACCTGTGGGCAGTGCCCTACTAGTAACTAGAACAACCGTGGCGCACATGACTATAGTGCGCCACAGATGTGTGTGGGCCAGGGCCCTGTTGGCCGCACGCCAAACATCTGTAGAGCATTACATTCATGTGCGCCACGGTTGTTAGTGTCATCTGTGGCGCACATGGGGGGTGCGCTACGCCTAAGCGCACACCCCCTCTGCTGTGAAACGGCCACAAACATCTGTGGCGCACTCGTCCAAGTGCGCCACAGGGAGTAGGATCATCCGTGGCGCACATGGCATGGTGCGCCACAGATGTTTGTACTCCCTGTGGCGCACTAGGGCCATGTGCGCCACGGATGTGTCGATTTTTTTAGGACAGCACTTTATGTGCACATGTGTGCCCACACATCCACCACCCCACACTTCACTTTCCCCTTCTTCTTCCTCCTTAGATCTAGTCGGGATCTTCTCCTTCCCACCTCAATTTGTCCACTCATTCACCATTTTTAGCATGTAAAACTTGCTTTGGATGTTACATAAGTAATAGAGGAGGTCTCCGGTCTCTCATCTCCTTTTCCGGTCGACGCGCGCACCTCTCCTTTCCATCTTTTCTCGCGATCGGTCTCTCATCTCGGTAAGTTGTCCATGTAAGGATGTGTTCATGTGTATATGGATGATGTGCTCATATGTATGTAGATGATCGATGCTCATGATGTGTGTATGTGGAGAGGATGGTCATATGTGTGTGTATATGGAGAGTATCGATGATGCTCATGCATGTGTGTATGGAGAGGATAATGATATGTTCATGTGTGTATGGATCGGTCTCTCTCTCTTGTGTTTGTATGTGAACAAGTTGCCATTTGTTTTGCCAAAATGTTGATTCATTTCCATTTTGGCAAGACTTTGGCATTTCGCAAAGGTCCTAATTTTAGGATAGGTCATGCCGAAATTTTCTATCGACCATTGCATGCATGCATTCATTATGTGGTTCTAATAGACTTCAAAATTGTACCATGTACATCGTGCAGGCAAAAATGGTCCGCATAATGAGCGAAGGCATTGTGGCTAGATTTTTGAAATGTGCGACGGCCGACATGATACGAAATAACAAGACAGATATAAGATGTCCGTGCAGAAGATGCAAACTCAACTGGGTGATCGACCCAGATTCTGGGAATCTGCAGGCGCACCTGCTCCGCCATGGTTTCATGGATGGATACACTCGTTGGATAAGCGATGACGTAGATGATGGAGACGGTGAAGAAGGTGGCCAACATGACGATGATCATCATCACGGCGAGAACGGGCGAGATGATGAAGAGTCTCCTGGAGATGGTGAAGGTGCGGAAGCAGACCTGGATGATGATGATCTAGATGCCGGAGGAGAAGACGACGATGGAACAACGTCAGGCTGGGTGCGGGACCCTTATGTGCAAGAGCTGCTTCTCAAGCAGACGAGTAACGCCAGGGCTGCCGCTAGAGAGAAAGCCAAGCTTGCGCAACTTGAGAAAGACGCGGTTACTCCATTGTATGAAGGATACAAGCCCGATGATACCCGGTTGAATGTAACGCTCAAGGCTATGGAGATGAAGGCAAAGCACAAATTGAGCGACGCAAGCTTCGACGATATGATGGCATTCTGGCACGATCGCCTCCCGGAGGGGAACACATGTCCAACTTGTATCGAGGATGCCAAGAAAATCGTCTGTCCTCTCGATCTACCACACGTTAGATATCACGTATGCATCAACGATTGCATCATTTATCGGGGCGAGGACGCGGAGAAAACCACATGTCCGGTGTGTGGCGTGAGTCGATACAAGAAAGGGAAGAAAGCACCTCGAAACATGGTATAGTACTTTCCTATCACTCCTCGTCTGCAGCGCTATTTCGCGGACCCTAAGGAAGCGAAGCTCATGCGATGGCATGCGGAAAGGAAGAAGCCAGGAGATGATGATGACCCCGAAAAGGATGAGCTGCTGACGCACCCTTCAGATGCTAGCCAGTGGAAAGCATTGGACCTCGAATTCCCAGAATTCGGTGGAGATTCGAGGAACATCAGGCTTGGTGCGAGCACTGATGGACTCAATCCGTTCGGTAGCCAGAGCATCACGCACAGCACTTGGCTCGTGTTTGTATGGATGTGCAACCTCCCTCCATGGTTGTGCATGAAGAAGAAGTACATACAAATGAGTATGCTAATTCAAGGGCCGAAACAACCTGGTACCGACATCAATCTGTATCTCGGGCTGTTGAAAGAGGAGCTAGCCACGTTATGGGAATCTGGAGCCAATACTTACGACGCCGTCGCACAAGATTATTTCACTATGAGAGCCGCGTTGGTAACTACGGTGCAAGACTATCCAGGTTGCGGGTATATCTCGGGGCAGGTTATCCAAGGATTCTGCGCATGCGTTAGGTGCATGGATAACACAAGCTATCTCCAACTAGAGAAAGATCCAGGGTCATCGAAAACCGTGTTCATGGCGCACCGGAGGTGGCTCGGCAAGAATGATCCATGGAGAAAACATGGAGACCTGTTCGATGGCAAATCAGAGACCCGAGGAATCCCAGAGCGTAGGAGCAGCGAAGAAGTGGAAGAGTTGCTGAAAAACTAGAAATATTGTCCTAAGCCTGGAAAGAAGCGAAAGAGGCAGCAACAAGACAAGCCGCTGATGAAGGTATGGAAAACAAGGTCTGTTTTGTGGGAGTTGCCATACTGGAAGTTTCTCCGCATGCCTCATAGCCTCGACATCATGCATATCACGAAAAACATGTGCGAGAGTCTGGTCGCCACCATAATCAACATGCCAGATAGGACGAAAGATGGTCCGAAAGAAAGGCACGACCTGATATGCTTGGGTATCCGGAAGGAGCTTCACGGAGGATGCACTACTCCTGATGATCAGGAAGATGACGATGATCATGAGTCGGAGACGACACAAGGTTGTCGGAAGGGTAAAAAGTTAAAGAAGAACGAATATTACTGCCCTCCTTCTTGCTTCACTCTAAGCCAGGATGAGATCAAACAGTTTTTCAAGTGCCTTCTAGGAGTCAAATTTCCTTACGGCTACGCTGGCAAGATAAACAGATACCTAGACGAGGCGAAGCAGAGGTTCAGTGGCATGAAGTCTCACGACTGTGCCGTGCTAATGACGCAGGTACTTCCGGTCGCACTAAGAGGGATAATGGACGAGAACGTCCGTGAAACGTTATTTGGCCTATGCATGTTTTTCGACGTCATCTCTAGGAAGTCGATTGGCTTGAATCAGCTCGGAAGGCTACATGAGGAGATTGTGGTGATACTATGTGAGCTTGAGGTCTACTTCCCACCCGCATTCTTCGACATTATGGTGCATCTGCTGGTCCATGTTGTGTAGGACATCGTACAACTCGGGCCGATGTTCCTCCGCAGCATGATGGCGTTCGAAAGGATGAATGGACACATCAAAGGATACGTTCGCAACAGGTCCCGTCCAGATGGAAGCATAGCCAAGGGCTTTCTGGCCGAAGAGTGCATCTCTTTCTGCATGAATTATCTAGACATCGAGAACCCTGTCGGTCTTCCCGTCAACAGACACCTTGGCAAGATCGACGGATCTGGTCACCGAGAGGGTTGTCACATACTGCATGCAGACTTCGATTTTCGACGCGCAGACTTTGATCGAGCAAACCTCGTCGTGCTACAGCATTTAGAACTGGTCGATCCTTGGGTAAAGAAGCACAAAAGGTTAATCGAGAAGAAGTACAGTGACCGGGGCATACAGAGGACGCAGGGAGAAATAATCAAAGAGCACAACTCAGATTTCACGCATTGGTTTAGGCAGACGCTCCTTGATAATCCCCCGCGCTCGCATTCTTCTGACACGGAAAAGATCATATTCACCTTGTCGCAGGGACCGATGCAAAACCTGATGACCTATCAGGCGTATGATATCAACGGCTACACATTCTACACGGAGGAAAACGACAACAAGTGTGATTATCAGAACTCAGGCGTAACGTCGGAATTCTACACCAATGACAACGTGAAGGAAAGATTCTACGGAAGAATCGAGGAGATCTGGGAGCTCGACTACTGTGGAGAAAAGGTGTCGATGTTCCGTGTCAGATGGGCAAAGAGCGTCGAAAGAGAAGACCGGTATTTCACAACCATGGTTATACCCGAAGCAGCCAAATCCAAGGCCGCCGGTGCAAACGTGGCCGCGAAAAATGAACCGTGGGTACTGGCTACCAAAGTGGACCAATGTTTTTTCATTACCGACCCGACAAAGCCTAGCCGTGTTGTCGTGAGGAGAGGAAAAAGAAACATCATCGGAATGGATGGAGTCGCCAACGAGCAAGACTTCGACCAGTACGGCGATCCAAAGATTGAAGATGACGACTACGATGCAGCAACATACATCACAAGAAGAAAAAGGACAACCCTACCCAAAAAAGGTAGCCCGTTCGAAAGAAGAAACATTAAAGTGCTGGGGCTAAATTATTCAACCGCGACAAAGAAGGGAAAAAAGATTGTAAAACGCTAGCTCAAAAAATATTGTAAAACGCGTGGTCGAAAAAGATTGTAAAGTGCGGGTGGTCGAGTAGGGCCGTGCCCGATTCATATTATTATGGAAAAATTATTATAAAACTTAGTTATACTTTAAATCATATTATTTGTACCACTTTTATGACATATATTATCACTTTTGCGAATTTTTGGAATATTTAAAAGTATTTATAAAATAAAAACAAAACAAATATGACATATATTACCACTTTTGGGAATTTTTGGCACATTTAAAAGTATTTTTAAAATAAAAACAAAAAAGGGGGCACCAGGATTCGAACCTGGGTGCTCTGAAGTTTAGAATAGAGCAGTGGGCAGAACCAGTGGGATAGGATAGTGATTCTGTTAGATAGTGGGACGCTCCTTTCTTATACAATTGCTGGGGGAGATAGGCGTAGCGCACTCTGGCATAGTGCGCTACGGATATCTGTAGCGCACTATGCCAGAGTGCGCTACGCGTATCTGTGCCTTATCCACTTTCACACAGGCACATGTCGGCCGCATCCCCATTCTCAACCGCGCCCACCGTCGCCGTTGTCGATCCCGATCCCGAGCCCCCGCCGCCGCTCTCTCCATCCACCGTCTCGCCAGCCACTGTCGCTCGAGGAGGAGGCCGTGGAGCAGGAGGAGGAGGAGGCCCGCCGCCGCTCGAGGAGGAGGCCCGCCGCCATCGTCGTCCGCCCGCCTGCCCGCCATCATCGTCCTCATCTCAGAGGTCAGCGTCTCCCCTCCCCTCTCTCCCTCTCTCCCTCTCTCCCTCTCTCCCTCTCTCTCTCCCTCTCTCCCCTCTCTGTTCGCTGTTCCTGAGCTGCGGATAATAACTCGGGTTTCCTATCAGAGCAAACAAGCATTTGACATGGTATGATGTAGATTGCGGTGATGACGATAAACCCGACATGATAGGTGGTGCTGTGCTGTAAATTTTGTAAATAGAATGATCCCTGTAGCTAATTTTTTCTCTTGAAAACAGTTTTCAGTTTTGTTGGTGAACTCATTGTGTGCTCATTGTGTGCCCATGTAGCTTCTTCTCATTGTTGTGTAAAAGAATATAGGTGGATTGATTGAGTTAAGCAGTGGATTAACGAAACCCAGTTGAATGTACAATGAATTAGAAGTGGTGGAAAATCAGTTTTTTTGTTGTGTGTGTGTTTGTGTGTGTGTGTGTGTGTGTGTGTGGTGGCATGAACCGGCTAGTAAAACAGCTTGAGCTGGATTTAGCAGGCTCAGCTTTTTGTGTGTGAGGTGTGAACTCGTCTGTGGATTTAGCAGGCTCAACTTGAGTCAAACGGTGCAAGCAAGAGTACATTCTTGGTTTAGTTGTTCGGTTTGAAATTCCCTCTCCTCTCCTGTCGGTTGTCAGCTGCAAATGCAAGACCACCTTTACAATACTGCTAATGACCGTGTCAGCTGAGTTGAATAGTAACCTTTACAATACTGCTAATGACAGTTGTGTGCAGTCTTTGGCTCTGATTATTGTGTTGTGTGTGAATGTGGCATGATTCTCTATACAAACATTCCTGAAACTAGTTTTGGGCCAGAAAAACAAATGTCTTTGCTGGTGGCAAATGCTATACATTCCTGGACAAGTCTGACTTTAAATTCCCTTCTCCTAGTTGAGTTGAATAAGAAACAATACGGGTTAGCGGTGTTGAGCTTTCACCAGATTGTGTGCCCATGTAGCTTCTTCTGATTCTATTGTGCTGTAGTTTTGTAAATAGAATGATCTCTCAGTTCTGTGAGTTTCAGCAAACTTCTTCATCTTGTTTTGAGCTTTCAATGGGTTTTGCTATAATATTTTGAGCATATGATCCTTTTGCCGAATAGTGACCTGATCTATTATATAGTGGACCCTGAAACCACTCAGGCATCTTAATATTTCTTTTTTAACTGCATATAGTAGCCAGCCTAAATTGTTATTGTTTATACATCTGTGGTGGTGCTGTTGTCTATACTGAAACCTGAAACCTGTCTAGAGTAGTGGTGCTGCTGTCTATACTGAAACCTGACACTGCTGAAACCTTTATGCTTGCTGCTGTGTGTACTATTTGTGAAACCTGTGTGTACTATTTGTGCAAACCTGTGTGTACCATTTATTGTGTGCTAGCTATGCTGGCCATTCATATGCAGGTTCTTGTATGAAATGAGTCCCGATTTTTGCCGGAATGTTGATTAACTTCCGTTTTGGCAGAAATCGGGTACTCCTAGTTTAAGAAAATTAGCAAAGGTCATGCTGGATTTTTCCGTGCATTTAACCAATTATTTGTTTTTTATTAGTGCAAAGATGTGTGACAACGACGAGGCTGGATGTTCTAAGCGCATCAGCGCTGAAGGAGAACTCAGACCTCCGAATAAACAATTGACATTCTGGGAGGCGGCCCAACGGCTAGAAGACGATGAAGAATACCATCCTTCGGAGAGTGAGGATGATGAGATGGAAGACGCGAAGGAATAAGCCGAAGGAACGGAAGGCGATGAAACCACTGATGGTGGCGAGGGCACAGGGAGTGTTAGCAACCCTCCTAAGAAGAAGAAGAAGCCGAAGGACCGGCGCCCGAACACGGTCGGCACGGTCAGGGAGGAAATTACCGAAGTGAGCCCATGAGGGGTTCCTTTGGAGCCCGCCCTTGTCGTCAAAGGGTACGGTGGGCAAGTGGCGGCGATCACCCGGACAACCATCTCGATCAACACTGAGAATCTCCGGCATAAAGATAATGGCCACTTGCGTACACCTCTTCGAGAAGCTGCACGCCAGATACAAGTTCCCCGCTAAGTATCAGAACACAAATTATCATGGGAACAAAGTAAACAAATCCGCCCTCACAAAGATGAGCACCGCCCTGGCCAGTTGGAGAACCCGGATAAAGAAGAAGATCTATAAAGAAGGCAAAAGTCTCGAGGAGATCCAGAAGATTGACCCGCAGATCACCGAAGATCAGTTCCGGGAGTTCAAGGAGAGGTGTGAATCCGAAAGAGCCCTGGCCAATAGTAATCGGGGAAAGGTGCTGCAGGCGATGAATATAGGTCATCACCATCTCGGATCTGGTGGATACAGAACCGCGGAGGCCAAATGGAATAAGGAGGACGAAGAGTATAGATCCAAGGGGATAGAAAACCCCTTTGCTAAATTCGAACCCGGACAGGTTCGAAACTTCATCAGGGCCCGTTACCATGTGCACCCAAAAACCAAACAACTCACCGCGGATCCTGCGGTGAAGGAATTCGAGGAAATTGTGGTAAGTATAATATAATTACTGCAGATCAACACGATTGCAATCTAATCGATGATCTAAATGATTCACTGTTACTTCTTCTGCAGGAGGAGGAAATTGTTGCTAGTCATGGATCCCAGGGTTCCTCATCCCAGGGGTCGACGGCGGCCACCCGGTGGGATAACCCTTTTAATAGGGCGATGAACCGGGCCAAGAAAATAGAGCCGGTTACGAAGAAGCCGTCGTCGGCTGGCCGTCTGGCCGGCCTCGGGGGTAAGAATTGGGTGGATCATTTTGGTCCACCGCCGAGGACGCATGTGGCGCCGTTGGGAAGGAGCGAGGAGGAAAACCGAGAGGTTCAAGAACTTAAGGCACAAGTGGCGCGGATCCCGCAGATCGTCCAAGACAACCTGGCAATCACCCTCACGTCCTTCCTGCCTACCTTGGTGGAGTCAATAGCGAACTGGAGTGCGGGTGGTCGAGTAGGGCCATGCCCGATTCCAAGCATGGTCAGCAGCCACTCGAACAACGCGGCGCCGACGAATCAGGCGAACTACGTGTTCGTGACTCCGCCAGCTAGCACCGCGGCGCCGCAAGTGTTGGTGACTCCCCCTGCCATCACCGCGGCGCCGGAGTACATGTTGGTGCCCCCCTGCCATCGTCACGGCGACACCGGAGCTCCAAGCACCCGTCGGTAGGGAGAATACACCGGCGGCCAGCACCGCGCCATCAAGCAGCCCTTCCGTCTCTTGCACGCCCGTCGCCGTATGCGGTGCGTTGACATTAGCCGATCTCGACGCCATCACGGTAAACAAATTGCTTTAATTACCGCCTTTCATGCCATCTATTACTCTTATGGCATATCGCTCTGACGACGCCGTACATGTTTTCCGCAGACGGATGTTCCTTGCACTCTCTTATGCTACGTGAACAACGAGCTGAGGGATGTTGCCAAGGGTACCATCGTTCAACCCTTGCAGCGCACGTTCCACTCAAAGCCGATGCCAGATAGCGTGCACAGGGTTAAAATTAGTCGGGTCCTAAGGGGCTGCGACGACCTGGAACCTCCCATTCAACCCTCAGGAGCGGATGAAGAAGAGCCGTCTGTCCTCAGAAGTTGCTTCGGCTTATTCTTGCTATGGCCAAAGAGCATGATCCGTTTGGGGACGGCGGGGGCCATCACGCCACAGACAACAACACCGCCTGTCGTGCCAGCGACAAGCGGTGGCAAGGCCCCCTTACCGCCCTCGCCGTCACCTCCACGCGGTGGGTCGGATGATTATGTTGATGATATGCACATGGCGCAGGATCCGGCCGAGGACGACGAAGACTGGAATGATCACTTCTTCAGCACTCAGTTTGGCAACGAAGAAGACCTAGCTGGTGGCCCCACAGAGAAAGCCACTCCCACCAAGCGTCTGTTTGGTTCTCAGGAGACGCCTCCAGCTTGCGCCTTTACAGAGCCAGCTGATACAACCAACCGGCCCTTTATTCTAAGCCCTGACACACTACATAGGGCGGCCGGTGCTCAGATTAGGGTGCCTGCCCGCTCTCCAAAAGGAAAAAAGGGCAGGAAAATAAAATCTAGCAGCTCGATCCAGCCGGTGGCGTCAACAACTGCGAATCCGATCAGGTTTCGGGACGGGCCACCAAGACCCGAGGGTATTATGTGGAGGATTCATGTGGCGGGTGAGCCCATGCTACCTAAGAATTTGCGGAATCTCGCTAGTTCAGAACTGCAGAGTGTGCATGACGGCGTGCTGACGATAGAGAGAAGCCTTCTATCGGAGAAAGATCCCTCGCACCCGGTATTCGTGGTTAAGGTGCCACCAGGCTTGGGCTTCGTCGACACTGCCCCCGGGGATCTGTTCTTCCTGCGGTTCGAGGACATCTTCAATATGTTCCACCTATACCCGCTGCACTATACCATGGTCCGTCTATTTTCTCTCAGCCTGGCCACGCAGATCATTAGAGAGAACACACCGGGCATCGCTATAGTGGACCCCTACTACATGCGTGACGGCTGCTTGGGTTCCCCCGCCGAACGACGTATCGTGGCCTCGTACCTAAAAAGAATCCTCGTGGCGAACAAGACAAAGGAATACATTCTCGTGCCTTACTTTCCCGAGTAAGTCGTTATTCACTCGCCACCGTCGATTGGCTTTATTAGATCATCATCATTCTTTTTCCAACACATTCCATTTGAATTTTTTGCGCAGATATGAACACTGCACGCTCATCTCCTTATCGCCGAAGCATTCCCATGCCACGTATTTCGACTCGGGGAGTCTAGAAAAGAAGAAAAACTACGACAAGATCAAGGAAGTTCTAGATGATGCTCTCACTGCCTTTGCCTCGACGGAAGGCACCAGCTTCGTGCGTAAGAAGGTCAAGTTCGGCAGGCACGTCTTCAACCACGTAACGGAGTTCCCCTGCGTGAAGCAGCTGGAAAACAGTAAGAAGGAAGCCTACTACGCACTCCATCACATGAGGGCGTTCCTACTTGACCAGCAGAATTCTACGCTGCCAGATCATCTCAAACAGTGGGCCGAAGCAAAGGCCAAGATCAATGATTCAGATATTAGACAAGAGATGTATCGCATCCAGTAGCAGTTTGGGGCAATCATCTTTCGTGATGTCATGACTTCGGGGGGGATCTTCTACGGAGGAAATATCCCGAATAACCGTGACATAGAAGATCGCCTAGAGATGCAGGGTGACTATAGGAAGTTAATGACGAGACAGGGCGTCCTCCCATTCCCTAAGACGAGCCAGAAGGCTTGATGTTGGCCTAGTTGTAGTTACAAACTAAAGATGACCTTTGTGTGTGTGTGGACGACAAGTGAACTTATTTTGCTTATTATTATATATCAATCAATGCTTGGTTTTTTTGCTTACTCTTTGGTCCTTTGCTCATTTTGGTCCTTCTTTTTTCCTTACTCTTTTTTCGAGAATAATGCCGATGATTGAAATGTCGTGGCACACTATATATGTGAATGTGCTACGATGGGGTTGTACGCCTTGTGCTATGCACAAGTCCAGGTGTTGTGCATCCTACTTGGCGTACGGTTCCATCGTAGCATATTCCTGTGTCCAACGACCTATGTATATATATGAGGCATGCTTTTTGAGTTACTTTGGTCTTTTTCGAGAATAATGCCCATGATTGAAATGTCGTGGCACACTATATGTGAATGTGCTGCGATGGGATTGTTCGCCTTGTGCTATGCACAGGTCCAGGTGTTGTGCATCCTACTTGGCGAACAGTTCCATCGTAGCATATTCCTGTGTCGAACAACCTAGTTATATATGAGGCATGCTTTTTGAGTTTGGTCTTTTTGATTTAGGAGTACTTTCTATAAGTGTATCTTCATATGCGACTTTAATTATATATGTTTTTTTTCAATAATCGGTTAATTATTATTGTCAACTTATAGATGACGTGTTACGTCGTGTACAAGAGACGGGTTCCCGGAGTCTACGATGATTGGGAAGACTGCCGGAGACAGGTGCACCGTTTCAGCGGCAATAGCTACAAAGGGTACAACACTATGGCAGAGGCGAAAGCTAGATACACGCGCTATCTAGCGGGAGTTAGGACAAGGAACCGGATGAAGACCTACACCTTCGTCGCGGCGGTGATCATGCTTATCTTCTTTGGTTATTTATCTCGCGTTTGTGTCTAGCTAGCTAGTTTAGATGTCTAGGCGAGCTTCCGAGCTCTAACTTGTTCGATCGACACATGTATTCGCATGTCACCAAATACTACTTTGTAACATGATCGAAACAATGTAATTAACTTAGACTATGTATTCATGTATGGGACTTATCTATATGTATTTGTTTCAATCTTGTATTTCATATTGAGTATTTATATACATAATTGTATATCTTGTATCTGTGTGTGTATATCTGCTGTAATATTGTATATAATCTGTATTGCATATAATCTGGCTCGAAAATTAAAAAAAAACAAAAAATACATCTGTGGCGCACATGGTCTACCTTCTGTGGCGCACTACACCTAAAGCGCACTATGGAAGTTTAGTGGCGCACTAGGTAGTGCGCCACAGAAGATCCCAGGGGTAGCGCACCATGCCAAACTTCTGTGGCGCACTAGGTGGTGCGCTACGCCTATCTCTACACAACTGTGGCGCACTAGGCAGTGCGCCACGGCTGAGAGATAGCCGTAGCGCAAGGCCCGTGGCGCACTGCTAGTGCGCCACGGATGGGCATTTCTGGTGCGCCACTAACGGCCTGTTTCCTAGTAGTGTTGGAGGTATTCCGATGTCCCGAAGAGCTTCTTCCTACAAAACTCTGATCCGTGGGCCTGGATTGTCTACCCCCCTAGATGTTCTTATGAAAAGGGTAGCCCGGTGGATTTTTCTCTTGGTTTATTCTTGGTTGGTTTATATGATAATTCCAAACCATGTTTGGGCGCAAGTTGTGACATGATCCAACCCGGTTTCACTCAAACGGGGAGTTCCCGGCCAATTAAATTATAGGATCCTCGTTTTTAGGTGATAGTGCATGTCTGCAAAGAGGGTGACACTTGGGCACCATGTTTCGGACATTTCAGCATTCCACCACACTTTAATACACCTGCGGGTCCATTCCATGGGTTTGGAGGTATTCCTATGCTCCGAGGCGTTTCTTCCTATGAAACCCTGATCTATGGGCCCAAAATCATCTACCCCCTAGATGTTCTTATGAAAGGGGTAGCCCGGTGGAATTTTCTCTTGGTTTGTGCTTGCTTGGGTTATAGGATAATTCCAAACCATGTTTGGGCATATGTTGTGACAACATCTAACCTAGTTTCACCGAAATGGGGAGTTCTCAACCCCCTAATAATCAAATTTCTAGAACACCTTCGTTTTTAGGTGACATTGCATGTCTGTGAACGGGTCACACTTGGGAACCATGTTTTGGACATTTCAGCATTCCACCACACTTCAATACACATGGTAGGTTCTATTGCAAGGATTGGAGGTATTCCGATGTCTCGAAGAGATTCTTCCCTTCAAAACCCTGGTCCGTGGGCCTGGATCGTCTACCCCCCTAGATGTTCTTAAGAAAGGGGTAGCCCGGTGGATTTTTCTGTTTCTTTGTGCTTGGTTGGGTTATATGATAATTCCAAACCATGTTTGGGCAAAAGTTGTGACATGATCCAACCCGGTTTAACCGAAACGGGGAGTTCCTAGCCAATTAAATTCCAGAATCTTTGTTTTTTCGATGATAGTGCATGCCTACGAAGCGGGTTACAGTTGGGCACCATGTTTTGGACATTCCGCATTCCACCACACTTTAATACACATGCTAGGGTCCATTGCATGGGTTTGAAGGTATTCCTATGCTCCGAGGCGCTTCTTCTTATGAAACCCTGATCTATATGGGCCCAGAATCGTCTACCCCCTAGATGTTCTTATGAAAGGGGTAGCCCGGTGGATTTTTCTCTTGGTTTGTGCTTGGTTGGGTTATAGGATAATTCAAAACCATGTTTGGGCATTAGTTGTGACAAGATCTAACCTGGTTTCACCGAAATGGGGAGTTCTCGACCCCCTAATAATTAAATTTCCAGAACACATTCGTTTTTAGGTGACATCACATGTCTGCGAACGGGTCACGCTTGGGAACAAGGTTTTGGATATTTCAACGTTCCACCACACTTTAATACACATGCTAGGGTCCATTGCAAGGTTTGGAGGTATTCCGATGTCCCGAAGAGCTTCTTCCTACAAAACCCTGATCCGTGGGCCTGGATCGTCTACCCCCCTAGATGTTCTTATGAAAGGGGTAGCCCGGTGGATTTTTCTCTTGGTTTGTTCTTGGTTGGGTTATATGATAATTCCAAACCATGTTTGGGCATAATTTGTGACAAGAGTTAACTTGGTTTCACAGAAATGGGGAGTTCTCAACCCCCTAACAATCAAGTTTCTAGAACACCTTTGTTTTTAGGTGACATCGCATGTCTGTGAACGGTCCACACTTGGAACCATGTTTTGGATATTTCAGCATTCCACCACACTTCAATACACATGCTAGGGTCTATTGCAACGAGTGGAGGTATTCTGATGTCTCGAAGAGGTTCTTCCCTTCAAAACCCTGATCCGTTTGCCTGGATCGTCTACCCCCTAGATGTTCTTATGAAAGGGGTAGCCCGGTGGATTTTTCTCTTTGTTTGTGCCTGGTTGGGTTATATGATAATTCCAAACCATGTTTGGGCAAAAGTTGTGACATGATCCAACCCGGTTTCACCGAAACGGGGAGTTCCCAGCCAATTAAATTCCAGGATCTTCGTTTTTTCGATGATAGTGCATGCCTACAAAACGAGTTACACTTGGGCACCATGTTTTGGACATTTCAGCATTCCACCACACTTTAATACACATGCTAAGGTCCATTGCATGGGTTTGGAGGTTTTCCGATGCTCCGAGGCGCTTCTTCGTATGAAACCCTGATCTATATGGGCCCAGAATCATCTACCCCCCTAGATGTTCTTATGAACGGGGTAGCCCGGTGGATTTTTCTCTTGGTTTGTGCTTTGTTGGGTTATAGGATAATTCAAAACCATTTTTGGGCATTAGTTGTGACAAGATCTAACCTGGTTTCACCGAAATGGGGAGTTCTCGACCCCCTAATAATTAAATTTCCAGAACACCTTCGTTTTTAGGTGACATCGCATGTCTGCGAACGGGTCACGCTTGGGAACCAGGTTTTGGATATTTCAGCATTCCACCACACATTAATACACATGCTAGGGTCCATTGCAAGGTTTGGAGGTATTCCGATGTCCCGAAGAGCTTCTTCCTACAAAACCCTGATCCGTGGGCCTGGATCGTCTACCCCCCTAGATGTTCTTATGAAAGGGGTAGCCCGGTAGATTTTTCTCTTGGTTTGTTCTTGGTTGGGTTATATGATAATTCCAAACCATGTTTGGGCATAAGTTGTGAGAAGAGCTAACTTGGTTTCACATAAATGGGGAGTTCTCAACCCCCTAACAATCAAGTTTCTAGAACACCTTTGTTTTTAGGTGACATCGCATGTCTGTGAACGGTCCACACTTGGGAACCATGTTTTGGACATTTCAGCATTCCACCTCACTTCAATACACATGCTAGGGTCTATTGCAACGAGTGGAGGTATTCTGATGTCTCGAAGAGCTTCTTCCCTTCAAAACCCTGATCCGTGGGCCGGGATCATCTACCCCCTAAATGTTCTTATGAAAGGGGTAGCCCGGTGTATTTTTCTATTTGTTTGTGCTTGGTTGGGTTATATGATAATTCCAAACCATGTTTGGGCAAAAGTTGTGACATGATCCAACCCGGTTTCACCGAAACGGGGAGTTCCCACCCAATTAAATTCCAGGATCTTCGTTTTTTCGATAATAGTGCATGCCTACGAAACGAGTTACACTTGGGCACCATGTTTTGGAAATTTCAGCATTCCACCACACTTTAATACACATGCTAAGGTCCATTGCATGGGTTTGGAGGTTTTTCGATGCTTCGAGGCGCTTCTTCGTATGAAACCCTGATCTATATGGGCCCAGAATCATCTACCCCCCTAGATGTTCTTATGAACGGGGTAGCCCGGTGGATTTTTCTCTTGGTTTGTGCTTTGTTGGGTTATAGGATAATTCAAAACCATTTTTGGGCATAACTTGACAAGATCTAACCCGGTTTCACCGAAATGGGGAGTTCTCGACCCCCTAATAATTAAATTTCCAAAACACCTTCGTTTTTAGGTGACATCGCATGTCTGCGAACGGGTCACGCTTGGGAACCAGGTTTTGGACATTTCAGCATTCCACCACACTTTAATACACATGCTAGGGTCCATTGCAAGGTTTGGAGGTATTCCGATGTCCCAAAGAGCTTCTTCCTACAAAAACCTGATCCGTGGGCCTGGATCGTCTACCCCCTAGATGTTCTTATGAAAGGGGTAGACCGTTGGATTTTCTCTTGGTTTGTGCTTGGTTGGGTTATATGATAATTCCAAACCATGTTTGGGAAAAAGTTGTGACATGATCCAACCCGGTTTCACCGAAACGGGGAGTTCCTAGCCAATTAAATTCCAGAAATTTCGTTTTTTTGATGATAGTGCATGCCTACGAAGCGGGTTACACTTGGGCACCATGTTTTGGACATTCAGCATCCCACCACACTTTAATACACATGCTAGGGTCCATTGCATGGGTTTGAAGGTATTCCGATGCTCCGAGGCGCTTCTTCTTATGAAACCCTGATCTATATGGGCCCAGAATCGTCTACCCCCCTAGATGTTCTTATGAAAGGGGTAGCCCGGTGGATTTTTCTCTTGGTTTGTGCTTGGTTGGGTTATAGGATAATTCATAACCATGTTTGGGCATTATTTGTGACAAGATCTAACCTGGTTTCACCGAAATGGGGAGTTCTCGACCCCCTAATAATTAAATTTCCAAAACACCTTCGTTTTTAGGTGACATCGCGTGTCTGCGAACGGGTCACGCTTGGGAACCAGGTTTTGGATATTTCAGCATTCCACCACACTTTAATACACATGTGAGTGTCCATTGCAAGGTTTGGAGGTATTCCGATGTCCCGAAGAGCTTCTTCCTACAAAACGCTGATCCGTGGGCTTGGATCGTCTACCCCCCTAGATGTTCTTATGAAAGGGGTAGCCCGGTGGATTTTTCTCTTGGTTTGTTCTTGGTTGGGTTATATGATAATTCCAAACCATGTTTGGGCATAAGTTGTGACAAGAGCTAACTTGGTTTCACAGAAATGGGGAGTTCTCAACCCCCTAACAATCAAGTTTCTAGAACACCTTTGTTTTTAGGTGACATCGCATGTCTGTGAACGGTCCAGACTTGGGAACCATGTTTTGGACATTTCAGCATTCCACCACACTTCAATACACATGCTAGGGTCTATTGCAACGAGTGGAGGTATTCTAATGTCTCGAAGAGCTTCTTCCCTTCAAAACCCTGATCCGTGGGCCTGGATCGTCTACCCCCTAGATGTTCTTATGAAAGGGGCAGCCCGGTGGATTTTTCTCTTTGTTTGTGCTTGGTTGGGTTATATGATAATTCCAAACCATGTTTGGGCAAAAGTTGTGACATGATCCAACCCGGTTTCACCAAAACGGGGAGTTCCCAGCCAATTAAATTCCAGGATCTTCGTTTTTTTCGATGATAGTGCATGCCTACGAAACGAGTTACACTTGGGCACCATGTTTTGGACATTTCAGCATTCCACCACACTTTAATACACATGCTAAGGTCCATTTCATGGGTTTGGAGGTTTTCCGATGCTCCGAGGCGCTTCTTCGTATGAAACCCTGATCTATATGGGCCCAGAATCAACTACCCCCCTAGATGTTCTTATGAACGGGGTAGCCCGGTGGATTTTTCTCTTGGTTTGTGCTTTGTTGGGTTATAGGATAATTCAAAACCATTTTTGGGCATTAGTTGTGACAAGATCTTACCTGGTTTCACCGAAATGGGGAGTTCTCGACCCCCTAATAATTAAATTTCCAGAACACCTTCGTTTTTAGGTGACATCGCATGTCTGCGAACGGGTCACGCTTGGGAACCAGGTTTTTGATATTTCAGCATTCCACCACACGTTAATACACATGCTAGGGTCCATTGCAAGGTTTGGAGGAATTCCGATGTCCTGAAGAGCTTCTTCCTACAAAACCCTGATCCGTGGGCCTGGATCGTCTACCCCCTAGATGTTCTTATGAAAGGGGTAACCCGGTGGATTTTTCTCTTGGTTTGTTCTTGGTTGGGTTATATGATAATTCCAAACCATGTTTGGGTCTAAGTTGTGAGAAGAGCTTACTTGGTTTCACAGAAATGGGGAGTTCTCAACCCCCTAACAATCAAGTTTCTAGAACACCTTTGTTTTTAGGTGACATCGCATGTCTGTGAACGGTCCACACTTGGGAACCATGTTTTGGACATTTCAGCATTCCACCACACTTCAATACACATGCTAGGGTCTATTGCAACGAGTGGAGGTATTCTGATGTCTCGAAGAGCTTCTTCCCTTCAAAACCCTGATCCGTGGGCCTGGATCATCTACCCCCTAAATGTTCTTATGAAAGGGGTAGCCCGGTGTATTTTTCTATTTGTTTGTGCTTGGTTGGGTTATATGATAATTCCAACCCATGTTTGGGCAAAAGTTGTGACATGATCCAACCCGGTTTCACCGAAACGGGGAGTTCCCAGCCAATTAAATTCCAGGATCTTCGTTTTTTCGATGATAGTGCATGCCTACGAAACGAGTTACACTTGGGCACCATGTTTTGGACATTTCATCATTCCACCACACTTTAATACACATGCTAAGGTCCATTGCATGGGTTTGGAGGTTTTTCGATGCTTCGAGGCGCTTCTTCGTATGAAACCCTGATCTATATGGGCCCAGAATCATCTACCCCCCTAGATGTTCTTATGAACGGGGTAGCCCGGTGGATTTTTCTCTTGGTTTGTGCTTTGTTGGGTTATAGGATAATTCAAAACCATTTTTGGGCATAATTTGACAAGATCTAACCCGGTTTCACCGAAATGGGGAGTTCTCGACCACCTAATAATTAAATTTCCAGAACACCTTCGTTTTTAGGTGACATCGCATGTCTGCGAACGGGTCACGCTTGGGAACCAGGTTTTGGACATTACAGCATTCCACCACACTTTAATACACATGCTAGGGTCCATTGCAAGGTTTGGAGGTATTCCGATGTCCCAAAGAGCTTCTTCCTACAAAAACCTGATCCGTGGGCCTGGATCGTCTACCCCCCTAGATGTTCTTATGAAAGGGGTAGACCGGTGGATTTACTCTTGGTTTGTGCTCGGTTGGGTTATATGATAATTCCAAACCATGTTTGGGCAAAAGTTGTGACATGATCCAACCCGGTTTCACCGAAACGGAGAGTTCCTAGCCAATTAAATTCCAGAAATTTCGTTTTTTCGATGATAGTGCATGCCTACGAAGCGGGTTACACTTGGGCACCATGTTTTGGACATTCAGCATCCCACCACACTTTAATACACATGCTAGGGTCCATTGCATGGGTTTGAAGGTATTCCGATGCTCCGAGGCGCTTCTTCTTATGAAACCCTGATCTATATGGGCCCAGAATCGTCTACCCCCCTAGATGTTCTTATGAAAGGGGTAGCCCGGTGGATTTTTCTCTTGGTTTGTGCTTGGTTGGGTTATAGGATAATTCAAAACCATGTTTGGGCATTAGTTGTGACAAGATCTAACCTGGTTTCACCGAAATGGGGAGTTCTCGACCCCCTAATAATTAAATTTCCAAAACACCTTCGTTTTTAGGTGACATCGCGTGTCTGCGAACGGGTCACGCTTGGGAACCAGGTTTTGGATATTTCAGCATTCCACCACACTTTAATACACATGCTACGGTCCATTGCAAGGTTTGGAGGTATTCCGATGTCCCGAAGAGCTTCTTCCTACAAAACGCTGATCCGTGGGCTTGGATTGTCTACCCCCCTAGATGTTCTTATGAAAGGGGTAGCCCGGTGGATTTTTCTCTTGGTTTGTTCTTGGTTGGGTTATATGATAATTCCAAACCATGTTTGGGCATAAGTTGTGACAAGAGCTAACTTGGTTTCACAGAAATGGGGAGTTCTCAACCCCCTAACAATCAAGTTTCTAGAACACCTTTGTTTTTAGGTGACATCGCATGTCTGTGAACGGTCCACACTTGGGAACCATGTTTTGGACATTTCAGCATTCCACCACACTTCAATACACATGCTAGGGTCTATTGCAACGAGTGGAGGTATTCTAATGTCTCGAAGAGCTTCTTCCCTTCAAAACCCTGATCCGTGGGCCTGGATCGTCTACCCCCTAGATGTTCTTATGAAAGGGGCAGCCCAGTGGATTTTTCTCTTTGTTTGTGCTTGGTTGGGTTATATGATAATTCCAAACCATGTTTGGTCAAAAGTTGTGACATGATCCAACCCGGTTTCACCGAAACGGGGAGTTCCCAGCCAATTAAATTCCAGGATCTTCGTTTTTTTCGATGATAGTGCATGCCTACGAAACGAGTTACACTTGGGCACCATGTTTTGGACATTTCAGCAATCCACCACACTTTAATACACATGCTAAGGTCCATTGCATGGGTTTGGAGGTTTTCCGATGCTCCGAGGCGCTTCTTCGTATGAAACCCTAATCTATATGGGCCCAGAATCAACTACCCCCCTAGATGTTCTTATGAACGGGGTAGCCCGGTGGATTTTTCTCTTGGTTTGTGCTTTGTTGGGTTATAGTATAATTAAAAACCTTTTTTGGGCATTAGTTGTGACAAGATCTTACCTGGTTTCACCGAAATGGGGAGTTCTCGACCCCCTAATAATTAAATTTCCAGAACACCTTCGTTTTTAGGTGACATCGCATGTCTGCGAACGGGTCACGCTTGGGAACCAGGTTTTGGATATTTCAGCATTCCACCACACGTTAATACACATGCTAGGGTCCATTGCAAGGTTTGGAGGTATTCCAATGTCCTGAAGAGCTTCTTCCTACAAAACCCTGATCCGTGGGCCTGGATCGTCTACCCCCTAGATGTTCTTATGAAAAGGGTAGCCCGGTGGATTTTTCTCTTGGTTTGTTCTTGGTTGGGTTATATGATAATTCCAAACCATGTTTGGGCCTAAGTTGTGAGAAGAGCTAACTTGGTTTCACAGAAATGGGGAGTTCTCAACCCCCTAACAATCAAGTTTCTAGAACACCTTTGTTTTTAGGTGACATCGCATGTCTGTGAACGGTCCACACTTGGGAACCATGTTTTGGACATTTCAGCATTCCACCACACTTCAATACACATGCTAGGGTCTATTGCAACGAGTGGAGGTATTCTGATGTCTCGAAGAGCTTCTTCCCTTCAAAACCCTGATCCGTGGGCCTGGATCATCTACCCCCTAAATGTTCTTATGAAAGGGGTAGCCCGGTGTATTTTTCTATTTGTTTGTGCTTGGTTGGGTTATATGATAATTACAAACCATGTTTGGGCAAAAGTTGTGACATGATCCAACCCGGTTTCACCGAAACGGGGAGTTCCCAGCCAATTAAATTCCAGGATCTTCGTTTTTTCGATGATAGTGCATGCCTACGAAACGAGTTACACTTGGGCACCATGTTTTGGACATTTCAGCATTCCACCACACTTTAATACACATTCTAAGGTCCATTGCATGGGTTTGGAGGTTTTTCGATGCTTCGAGGCGCTTCTTCGTATGAAACCCTGATCTATATGGGCCCAGAATCATCTACCCCCCTAGATGTTCTTATGAACGGGGTAGACTGGTGGATTTTTCTCTTGGTTTGTGCTTTGTTGGGTTATAGGATAATTCAAAACCATTTTTGGGCATAATTTGACAAGATCTAACCCGGTTTCCCCGAAATGGGGAGTTCTCGACCACCTAATAATTAAATTTCCAGAACACCTTCGTTTTTAGGTGACATCGCATGTCTGCGAACGGGTCACGCTTGGGAACCAGGTTTTGGAAATTTCAGCATTCCACCACACTTTAATACACATGCTAGGGTCCATTGCAAGGTTTGGAGGTATTCCGATGTCCCAAAGAGCTTCTTCCTACAAAAACCTGATCCGTGGGCCTGGATCGTCTACCCCCCTAGATGTTCTTATGAAAGGGGTAGACCGGTGGATTTACTCTTGGTTTGTGCTCGGTTGGGTTATATGATAATTCCAAACCATGTTTGGGCAAAAGTTGTGACATGATCCAACCCGGTTTCAACGAAACGGAGAGTTCCTAGCCAATTAAATTCCAGAAATTTTGTTTTTTCGATGATAGTGCATGCCTACGAAGCGGGTTACACTTGGGCACCATGTTTTGGACATTCAGAATCCCACCACACTTTAATACACATGCTAGGGTCCATTGCATGGGTTTGAAGGTATTCCGATGCTCCGAGGCGCTTCTTCTTATGAAACCCTGATCTATATGGGCCCAGAATCGTCTACCCCCCTAGATGTTCTTATGAAAGGGGTAGCCCGGTGGATTTTTCTCTTGGTTTGTGCTTTGTTGGGTTATAGGATAAATCAAAACCATTTTTGGGCATTCGTTGTGACAAGATCTAACCTGGTTTCACCGAAATGGGGAGTTCTCGACCCCCTAATAATTAAATTTCCAGAACACCTTCGTTTTTAGGTGACATCGCGTGTCTGCGAACGGGTCACGCTTGGGAACCAGGTTTTGGATATTTCATCATTCCACCACACTTTAATACACATGCTAGGGTCCATTACAAGGTTTGGAGGTATTCCGATGTCCCGAAGAGCTTCTTCCCACAAAACCCTGATCCGTGGGCCTGGATCGTCTACCCCCCTAGATGTTCTTATGAAAGGGGTAGCCCGGTGGATTTTTATCTTCGTTTGTTCTTGGTTGGGTTATATGATTATTCCAAACCATGTTTGGGCATAAGTTGTGACAAGAGCTAACTTGGTTTCACAGAAATGGGGAGTTCTCAACCCCCTAACAATCAAGTTTCTAGAACACCTTTGTTTTTAGGTGACATCGCATGTCTGTGAACGGTCCACACTTGGGAACCATGTTTTGGACATTTCAGCATTCCACCACAGTTCAATACACATGCTAGGGTCTATTGCAACGAGTGGAGGTATTCTGATGTCTCGAAGAGCTTCTTCCCTTCAAAACCCTGATCCGTGGGCCTGGATCGTCTACCCCCTAGATGTTCTTATGAAAGGGGCAGCCCGGTGGATTTTTCTCTTTGTTTGTGCTTGGTTGGGTTATATGATAATTCCAAACCATGTTTGGGCAAAAGTTGCGACATGATCCAACCCGGTTTCACCGAAACGGGGAGTTCCCAGCCAATTAAATTCCAGGATCTTCGTATTTTCGATGATAGTGCATGCCTACGAAACGAGTTACACTTGGGCACCATGTTTTGGACATTTCAGCATTCCACCACACTTTAATACACATGCTAAGGTCCATTTCATGGGTTTGGAGGTTTTCCTATGCTCCGAGGCGCTTCTTCGTATGAAACCCTGATCTATATGGGCCCAGAATCATCTACCCCCTAGATGTTCTTATGAACGGGGTAGCCCGGTGGATTTTTCTCTTGGTTTGTGCTTTGTTGGGTTATAGGATAATTCAAAACCATTTTTGGGCATAAGTTGACAAGATCTAACCTGGTTTCACCGAAATGGGGAGTTCTCGACCCCCTAATAATTAAATTTGCAGAACACCTTCGTTTTTAGGTGACATCGCATGTCTGCGAACGGGTCACGCTTGGGAACCAGGTTTTGGACATTTCAGCATTCCACCACACTTTAATACACATGCTAGGGTCCATTACAAGGTTTGGAGGTATTCCAATGTCCCAAAGAGCTTCTTCCTACAAAACCCTGATCCGTGGGCCTGGATCGTCTACCCCCTAGATGTTCTTATGAAAGGGGTAGCCCGGTGGATTTTCTCTTGGTTTGTGCTTGGTTGGGTTATATGATAATTCCAAACCATGTTTAGGCATAAGTTGTGACATGATCCAAACCGGTTTCACCAGAACGGGGAGTTCCCAGCCAATTAAATTCCAGGATCTTCGTTTTTTCGATGATACTGCATGCCTACGAAACGAGTTTCACTTGGGCACCATGTTTTGGACATTTCAACATTCCACCACACTTTAATACACATGCTAAGGTCCATTGCATGGGTTTGGAGGTTTTCCGATGCTCCGAGGCGCTTCTTCGTATGAAACCCTGATCTATATGGGCCCAGAATCATCTACCCCCTAGATGTTCTTATGAACGGGGTAGCCCGGTGGATTTTTCTCTTGTTTTGTGCTTTGTTGGGTTATAGGATAATTCAAAACCATTTTTGGGAATTAGTTGTGACAAGATCTAACCTGGTTTCACCGAAATGGGGAGTTCTCGACCCCCTAATAATTAAATTTCCAGAACACCTTCGTTTTTAGGTGACATCGCATGTCTGCGAACGGGTCACGCTTGGGAACGAGGTTTTGGATATTTCAGCATTCCACCACACTTTAATACACATGCTAGGGTCCATTGCAAGGTTTGGAGGTATTCCGATGTCCCGAAGAGCTTCTTCCTACAAAACCCTGATCTGTGGGCTGGATCGTCTACCCCCCAGATGTTGTTATGAAAGGGGTAGCCCGGTGGATTTTTCTCTTGGTTTTTTCTTGGTTGGGTTATATGATAATTCCAAACCATGTTTGGGCATAAGTTGTGACAAGAGCTAACTTGGTTTCACAGAAATGGGGAGTTCTCAACCCCCTAACAATCAAGTTTCTAGAACACCTTTGTTTTTAGGTGACATCGCATGTCTGTGAACGGCCCACACTTGGGAACCATGTTTTGGACATTTCAGCATTCCACCACACTTCAATACACATGCTAGGGTCTATTGCAACGAGTGGAGGTATTCTGATGTCTCGAAGAGCTTCTTCCCTTCAAAACCCTGATCCATGGGCCTGGATCGTCTACCCCCTAAATGTTCTTATGAAAGGGGAAGCCCGGTGGATTTTTCTCTTTGTTTGTGCTTGGTTGGGTTATATGATAATTCCAAACCATGTTTGGGAACAAGTTGCGACATGATCCAACCCGGTTTCACCAAAATGGGGAGTTCCCAGCCAATTAAATTCTAGGATCTTCGTTTTTTCGATGATAGTGCATGCCTACGAAACGAGTTACACTTGGGCACCATGTTTTGGACATTTCAACATTCCACCACACTTTAATACACATGCTAAGGTCCATTTCATGGGTTTGGAGGTTTTCCGATGCTCCGAGGCGTTTCTTCGTATGAAACCCTGATCTATATGGGCCCAGAATCATCTACCCCCCTAGATGTTCTTATGAACGGGGTAGCCCGGTGGATTTTTCTCTTGGTTTGTGCTTTGTTGGGTTATAGGATAATTCAAAACAATTTTTGGGCATAAGTTGAAAAGATCTAACCTGGTTTCACTGAAATGGGGAGTTCTCGACCCCCTAATAATTAAATTTCTAGAACACCTTCGGTTTTAGGTGACATCGCATGTCTACGAACGAGTCACGCTTGGGAACCAGGTTTTGGACATTTCAGCATTCCACCACACTTTAATACACATGCTAGGGTCCATTGCAAGGTTTGGAGGTATTCCGATGTCCCAAAGAGCTTCTTCCTACAAAACCCTGATCCGTGGGCCTGGATCTTCTACCCCCCTAGATGTTCTTATGAAAGGGGTAGCCCGGTGGATTTTCTCTTGGTTTGTGCTTGGTTGGGTTATATGATCATTCCAAACCATGTTTAGGCATAAGTTGTGACATGATCCAACCCGGTTTCACCAGAACGGGGAGTTCCCAGCCAATTAAATTCTAGGATCTTCGTTTTTTTGGTGATAGTGCATGCCTACGAAGCAGGTTACACTTGGGCACCATGTTTTACAAATTTCAGCATTCCACACACTTTAATACACATGCTAGGGTCCATTGCATGGGTTTGGAGGTATTCCGATGATCCCAGGCGCTTCTTCGTATGAAACCCTGATCTATATGGGCCCAGAATCGTCTACCCCCCTAGATGTTCTTATGGAAGGGGTAGCTCGGTGGAATTTTCTCTTGGTTTGTTCTTGGTTGGGTTATAGGATAATTCCAGACCATGTCTGGGCATAAGTTGTGACAAGATCTAGCCTGTTTTCAGCGAAATGGGGAGTTCTCGACCCCCTAATAATTAAATTTCAAGAACACCTTCGTTGTTAGGTGACATCGCATGTCTGCGAACGGGTCATGCTTGGGAACCAGGTTTTGGACATTTCAGCATTTCACCACACTTTAATACACATGCTAGGATCCATTGCAAGGTTTGGAGGTATTCAGATGTCCCGAAGATCTTCTTCCTACAAAACCCTGATCCCTGGCCCTGGATCGTCTTCCCCCTAGATGTTCTTATGAAAGGGGTAGCCCGGTGGATTTTTCTCTTGTTTTTTGCTTGGTTGCATTATATGCTAATTCCAAACCATGTTTGGGCACTAGTTGTGACATGATCCAACCCGGGTTCACCGAAACGGGGAGTTCCCGGCCAATTAAATTCTAGGATCTTCGTTTTTAGGTGATAGTGCATGTCTGCAAAGAGGGTGACACTTGGGCACCAGGTTTTGGACATTACAACATTCCACCACACTTTAATACACATTCTAGGGTCCATTGCATGGGTTTGGAGGTATTCCGATGCTCCGAGGCGTTTCTTCCTATGAAACCCTAATCTCTGGGCTTAGAATCGTCTACCCCCTAGATGTTCTTATGAAAGGGTTAGCCCGGTGGATTTTTCTCTTGGTTTGTGCTTTGTTGGGTTATAGGATAATTCCAAACCATGTTTGGGCATAAGTTATGACAAGATCTAACCTGGTTTCACCGAAATGGGGAGTTCTCGACCCCAAAATAATTAAATTTCCAGAACACCTTTGTTTTTAGGTGACATCGCATGTCTGTGAACGACTCACACTTGGGAACCAGGTTTTGGACATTTCAGCATTCCACCACAGTTTAATATACATGCTAGGGTCCATTGCTAGGTTTGGAGGTATTCCGATGTCTCGAAGATCTTCTTCCTACAAAACCCTGATATGTGGGCCTGGATCGTCTACCCCCTAGATGTTCTGATGAAAGGGGTATCCCGGTGGATTTTTCTCTTGGTTTGTGCTTGGTTGGGTCATATGATAATTCCAAACCATGTTTGGGCACAAGTTGTGACATGATCCAACCCGGTTTTACCGAAACGGGGAGTTCCCGGCCAATTAAATTCTAGGATCTTCGTTTTTAGGTGATAGTGCATGTCTGCAAAGAGAGTGTGGCATCCCGCAAAAACCACTACTAGAAAATCGCGTTGAATTTGTGCATTGCATCGTCATCATCATGCATTGTTTTCCAAAACTATTTTCGTAAGGCCGTTTTGTTTTCTAAAACGCCCCATCTTATTCAAACACCGAAAACCGGGTCCCCGGAATATATTGTTTTGTCCGCCGTCGGATTGCAAAAGCTTTGTTTGAAATGAATAAAATTTATATTTATTTTAGCGGGGCAGTCGAACGGGCCAACCGACCCGAACGACCACCCCCAGAGAACTAAATCGGTCCATCTAGTCTGCCCCTCTAAATCCTATAGCTACCCAAATTCCTACCCAACCTACCCGCCACCTCACCCTGCCCAATCCCCATGCGCCACCTCACCTCCTCCCTCTTCCTCAACCACTCACACTTTGCCACTTGTCCCTCTCCTCTCTCCCTCACCAAACCCACCCACCGACGCGGCCCACGCGGTCACCCCACTTTCCCCTGGCCCCAGCCGACCACCCCGCTAGGCACACACGCACGCGCCCTACACGCGCTCAGCAGACGCCTACACGCGCTCTGCACGTGCTCGACACGCGCCCCAGCCCTCCCTCTCTCTGCACGTGGGCCCCCTTCTCCCCTGGCCCACCGCCAGCCTCGCCACCCACGCGTCCTGCCCCGTGGCCCCGCCAGCCAGCGGACCCCACCTGCCCCCACGCCCGCGCGTGCCCACGCTCCCTCCTCTCTCTCCCCCACCCCCGTCTCCTTCCTCCAGCCTCTCCCCTCCCTGGCGCCTGCTCCGCTACGCCGGTCCGCCGCCGCCCCCTCGCCAGCAGCCTGCCCCGCCGCCTCCGCCGCCGTCGCCTCTCCGGCCGCGTTCCCGCCGCTCGCGCTCCCGGACCCCCGCGCCTCGCCGCATCGCGCCTCCGCCCCGGGCCTGCGGACCCCGCGAGCCGCCCCTGCTCGAGTTCCCCAACCGCCGCCGCCCCGGCGAGCTCCCACCTCGCCCGACGCCGCTCCACCTCCACCGCCCCAGCGTTCACCGCCCTCGGCTCCGTCGCCCCAGCGCGGCCCGACCGCACTCGACTGCACCAGCAAGCACCCGCCGGCGCCGCGCGCCGTCCGCCGCCGTCGTCGGCTCGCCACCGCCACCAACCGCAGGCCGTGGCCACGCCGCCTGGACCCTTCAAGCTCCGAAGGCCGCCGACCACACCGATGCACGCGGGTCCACGTCCGGCCGCGCCGCGTCCTGCGCCTCCGCCTGCTGCAAGCCGGCCTCGCGAGGACCTCCTCTGTCTGCGGCCAGATAACCCCCGCCTGCACTTCCGCCTGCGCGCGAGTCCCGCCACCGAGCCAGTTTGTTGTCATCCGTGTGTGCCCATCCGCAAGGTGTTCGGGTTAATGTGTGTATGGGACACGGGCCTCCGTGTAGCGTCCTGTTTAGTGCCTGCTGTCGTGTTTCGGTGATATGTCTTTGGTAAAGACTACTACCGGACTCTCGAGTTGACAAGATCAATTGCCAAGATCTCCTTCCGGGTACCATGACCCCGAGCCGTCGACAAGAGATTGCGAACCGAACCCGGAGATCTCTGTCACGGAACCACAAGGCCGTTGGAGTGGATCGACAAGGTCTACCGCCTAACGCCAAGCTCGCCTCCATGGGACGCCAAGACACCCGTCGGACCCCGAGGACCGGACACCACGAGGTCTACCTCACGGAACACCGAGAACTTCCCCCCCTGAACGCCAAGGCCGCCGACACGGAAACGCCGAGTACTTCACTCCGGACCGCAAATCCGACAAGATCTGCATGCGACAAGAACGACACCGACCAAAACGAACCCGATGCGTCCCGGCACCGAACCAAGTCCTGCTTCCCGGATGCCGAGGTCACCGACACAGGACAACAAGATCTACCCCCGATGTCCGAGAACGATCCCGTCAAGTTCGTTGAACCCTGAACCCCGAGATCTGATCCCCGTCGAACCCTGGACCCTGACCCCGAATCCCGGAACCCCAAGATCGTCGAGACCCTAATGTGTGACCCTTTTCCTCGATACCCTATTTTTATAAATAATAACAACTTATTGCATATTGAATTGTCATACTCGCATGCATATCTGTGGTTTGGGGGCCTTATGCCGATTCACCTAATAATTAAATATGGGGCCCATATGCGGGCAAATCTAGCCTTATATTGGCCTCATTTAAACATGTGTAGCGAACCGGATCCATCTGTTGTCTTGCTAAACAACATTTAATTTGCGGGGGTTCTAAACAACTTGCACCATCTAACTAATTGTCGGGACCTGGTTCCGCCTAATCTGACCTAATTGCATCGCACCTTTGCCATGACATACATCATACATGCATCATGCCGATCTTCTGCCGATCTTAAATATTGCATCCGGTGTTTCTTCTAGTGTTTTGCTTCTTCGCGGATAAGGCTGTTGAGTTGATGTGAGCTTCGCCCCGTTCTTCGGATGAACCCTTCGACAATGTTTTTCAGGCGAGCATCTCCCCCTTTCTACCTATCTTACTTTTATAGTCTTTATTCCCTCCTGTTGATCTCTTGCTATCTGTGTTGCGATGCTTTAGTTTCCGTACCTGTGATATACCGTGCAGCCCTATATTGCCTTGGACACATCCTATTACCTGTTGTTTGGTAGATAGTTGGACTTGCGCGTCGTAGTTGCTTGCTCAAATGCTGATGTGTGTCGTCATATGCCACAGTTGCTGATGTTTTGCCACATGTTGATGTTGGAGATGATCCTAGTTTTACTTATCGTCACTTTAATTTCTGTTTAACAACTAAAATTGAAATAAGCAGAGGCATCGGTGGGTGATAGATAATATTTGGTTTCCGAACGCCCACTTGTGTCCCGTAAGACCCCGAGTACTTGATACCTGTTCCTTGATTTATCGCGCTATCCACATCCGGGAGGTATATGGGACCCCCCTGAGCCAGAGCTTGATTCAGTCATATTTCTAGGGGCCACAAACTAGTTTGAGGTTTTATTTACGATCCTGTACTTATGCCATGCTTTACTGCTTTATTTACGATTGTGCGAGGAGCACACTGTACTGTTTAGGTTTTGTGACCCGTTTACGTGGTATCGACAAGCCCAGCCACACTTTCGGGTTCCCAGTCGTTTACCGCCGGCCCCACAAACCTTGAGGCCGTCTCGGAGTCAGCTAGCTTCGTTGCGGAATCTACTTAAGGGATGGCCCCCTGAAATATTTCTGAATCCTGTGATTGTTTAGTCGTGAAAGCCTCGTTGGGTTTTGATTTGGTTTTTCCGAGGTTGATCGAGCGTGTGTTGCTATTGGTGCACCCCGGCCGGGTAAAACTTTCTGAAAGCCGTGTCCGCGGATATGGACGACTTGGAGCACAGTATCTCGACCATAGACAAGCATAACTAAAGTTTATTGCTATAAATTTGACTTTATAATGACTAGTAACCAGCTTCACTATAATGGAATGGCTAAATAATACTGCCCACAATTGCTTGTTTGGATTGTCGCTTGCGACCATTGTACCTGACTAGTAAGTATGGCAACTACAACGAAATGGCTGAATAAAAGTACCAACAACTGCTGGGTTTTGGGTTTATCTCATGATATCTGTATCTGATTAGTAATTGTTGCAACTACAACGGAATGGTTAGCTAAAAGTGCCCACTGCTTATTTTATCAGGACGACTATCTTTAACCTGACTAGTAATTGCTGCAACGATAACCGAATAAATAAAACTGCCAACGGTGTGAGTTCCTCGGTTGACTTCCTCGTTTGGTCTCGAGGGGGAAAAACCAGGATGGGTTTGTTTGGTGTTAGCTTCAGGTTGGATCCGAATAGGTCTATCTTACCCCTCTCTGACTGTCGCCAGTTGAATCGAGTCTCTATAGGTTGTTCAGTGCATGCTGCCGCTGCCGCTTCAGTCCACCATACCTTTGTAGGCGAGGACCGCCGAATTCTAGCCTCGCCGTGTACTGGCCTCAGTACTGACGCTCCTCTTTTTCCTTTGCCCTTTGTCGGCACCCCTTTTGTTTAAGCAGGTTTGAGATCGACGCCGTTAGCAGGGTTACCCTTCCGGCTTGGCCTGGGCAGGATTATGGACGCCATTGGTTATTCTTCAGGGCTCTTAGCCCCATTTGCATCTTGTCTGTAGCTGGACGCTCTATCGTTTTCAAGGTGATTTGGATCTTTGTATATTACATCTGTATTCTTGACTCTTTGAGTCGCTGTTATATATATCTGTTCTGTGGGTCCCATCGAGGACTGTTGTGTAATGTTATTACTTCGTTTTCCACCCGCACGAAAGTGCCTGGTGGGCACCTTTGAATCGTTTCTATGCGGGTTTGGCGAATTTTGCTCAAACTTGCATAGGTCCGATTCTGAGGGTGTTACAGAGTGGTATCAGAGCTCAGCAGTTGCGATACCCCACAAGTCCAGCCTGTAGGATAACCTTGCTAACGGTCGCAGTAGAGTGTCAAAACTATTTCTAAAATCGATTGGATAGTTCTGAATAGGTCTGATTTTGCTCCTTACCCCTCTGCTGATCCCCTCTTATCTCGACGCGTTTTGAATCCGCTCTCATCTCTCTCTTCGAGTCCAGGATTTCTCGTGGTTGGGTTTCTGTCGTACCTTCAGGGCTTCGCTATCCCCCTTTTGTAACGGAGGTGCTACGATCATTAATCTGCAACTTGTCTGTTGTACCTTCCTTCGATCTTTTGTTCTTGAAATCCTTATCCATATGTGTTCCTTGCCGGGTATCAGTGTCGTTGAAAAACACATGAGAAGGACGAGCTTTGGTGAAGTTGGAGTCGACCTTGAGCACGTGTTGTTCATGCCAATGGAACCATCGCGGAACCTAATCATTGTGTCTTTCATACGATTCCTGCTGGCATCATCCCTTTGTTCCGGATACCGCCTATGAAGATCTTCAGTCTAAATCTCGAGAGTTGAGTTGTCTGATTCCCCTACCCATGTATAGAGTTGATAGTTAGGTCCGGGATGGACTGATCACCCTACCCGACTCTTACTGTTCGCTCTGTACATCGAACTGGTGGATCAATGTAACTTCTCCCTCTTCTAATGGAAGTTAGAGGTGGCCTCATCATTTGATACCTCTATCTTCGTTCTTTGTTTCTCCGGAGTGTTCTCTCGACGATCAGGAACAACGCCCTTTGTTGGTGGTGTCGCCGATTCCCAGATGAAGAAGGAACCCTCGTTAGTGGTGTCGCGAGGATCTACATGAAGCGAGAAGATGCAGACCGCCGACCTTCCTTCCGGTACCATGAGGCGGATCTCGAGGGCGAGATCCATTGTTAGTGGTGTCGAATTGTGGCATCCCGCAAAAACCACTACTAGAAAATCGCGTTGAATTTGTGCATTGCATCGTCATCATCATGCATAGTTTGCCAAAACTATTTTCGCAAGCCCGTTTTGTTTTCTAAAACGCCCCATCTTATTCAAACACCGAAAACCGGGTCCCCGGAATATATTGTTTTGTCCGCCGTCGGATTGCAAAAGCTTTGTTTGAAATGAATAAAATTTATATTTATTTTAGCGGGGCAGTCGAACGGGCCGACCGACCCGAACGACCACCCCCAGAGAACTAAATCGGTCCATCTAGTCTGCCCCTCTAAATCCTATAGCTACCCAAATTCCTACCCAACCTACCCGCCACCTCACCCTGCCCAATCCCCATGCGCCACCTCACCTCCTCCCTCTTCCTCAACCACTCACACTTTGCCACTTGTCCCTCTCCTCTCTCCCTCACCAAACCCACCCACCGACGCGGCCCACGCGGTCACCCCACTTTCCCCTGGCCCCAGCCGACCACCCCGCTAGGCACACACGCACGCGCCCTACACGCGCTCAGCACACGCCTACACGCGCTCTGCACACGCTCGACACGCGCCCCAGCCCTCCCTCTCTCTGCACGTGGGCCCCCTTCTCCCCTGGCCCACCGCCAGCCTCGCCACCCACGCGTCCTGCCCCGTGGCCCCGCCAGCCAGCGGACCCCACCTGCCCCCACGCCCGCGCGTGCCCACGCTCCCTCCTCTCTCCTCTCTCTCCCCCACCCCCGTCTCCTTCCTCCAGCCTCTCCCCTCCCTGGCGCCTGCTCCGCTACGCCGGTCCGCCGCCGCCCCCCTCGCCAGCAGCCTGCCCCGCCGCCTCCGCCGCCGTCGCCGCTCCGGCCGCGTTCCCGCCGCTCGCGCTCCCGGACCCCCGCGCCTCGCCGCATCGCGCCTCCGCCCCGGGCCTGCGGACCCCGCGAGCCGCCCCTGCTCGAGTTCCCCAACCGCCGCCGCCCCGGCGATCTCCCACCTCGCCCGACGCCGCTCCACCTCCACCGCCCCAGCGTTCACCGCCCTCGGCTCCGTCGCCCCCGCGCGGCCCGGCCGCACTCGACGCCACCAGCAAGCACCCGCCGGCGCCGCGCGCCGTCCGCCACCGTCGTCGGCTCGCCACCGCCACCAACCGCAGGCCGTGGCCACGCCGCCTGGACCCTTAAAGCTCCGAAGGCCGCCGACCACACCGATGCACGCGGGTCCACGTCCGGCCGCGCCGCGTCCTGCGCCTCCGCCTGCTGCAAGCCGGCCTCGCGAGGACCTCCTCTGTCTGCGGCCAGATAACCCCCGCCTGCACTTCCGTCTGCGCGCGAGTCCCGCCACCGAGCCAGTTTGTTGTCATCCGTGTGTGCCCATCCGCAAGGTGTTCGGGTTAATGTGTGTATGGGACACGGGCCTCCGTGTAGCGTCCTGTTTAGTGCCTGCTGTCGTGTTTCGGTGATATGTCTTTGGTAAAGACTACTACCGGACTCTCGAGTTGACAAGATCAATTGCCAAGATCTCCTTCCGGGTACCATGACCCCGAGCCGTCGACGAGAGATTGCGAACCGAACCCGGAGATCTCCGTCACAGAACCACAAGGCCGTTGGAGTGGATCGACAAGGTCTACCGCCTAACGCCAAGCTCGCCTCCATGGGACGCCAAGACACCCGTCGGACCCCGAGGACCGGACACCACGAGGTCTACCTCACGGAACACCGAGAACTTCCCCCCCTGAACGCCAAGGCCGCCGACACGGAAACGCCGATTGCTTCACTCCGGACCGCAAATCCGACAAGATCTGCATGCGACAAGAACGACACCGACCAAAACGAACCCGATGCGTCCCGGCACCGAACCAAGTCCTGCTTCCCGGATGCCGAGGTCACCGACACAGGACAACAAGATCTACCCCCGATGTCCGAGAACGATCCCGTCAAGTTCGTCGAACCCTGAACCCCGAGATCTGATCCCCGTCGAACCCTGGACCCTGACCCCGAACCCCGGAACCCCAAGATCGTCGAGACCCTAATGTGTGACCCTTTTCCTCGGTACCCTATTTTTATAAATAATAACAACTTGTTGCATATTGAATTGTCATACTCGCATGCATATCTGTGGTTTGGGGGCCTTATGCCGATTCACCTAATAATTAAATATGGGGCCCATATGCGGGCAAATCTAGCCTTATATTGGCCTCATTTAAACATGTGTAGCGAACCGGATCCATCTGTTGTCTTGCTAAACAACATTTAATTTGCGGGGGTTCTAAACAACTTGCACCATCTAACTAATTGTCGGGACCTGGTTCCGCCTAATCTGACCTAATTGCATCGCACCTTTGCCATGACATACATCATACATGCATCATGCCGATCTTCTGCCGATCTTAAATATTGCATCCGGTGTTTCTTCTAGTGTTTTGCTTCTTCGCGGATAAGGCCGTTGAGTTGATGTGAGCTTCGCCCCGTTCTTCGGATGAACCCTTCGACAATGTTTTTCAGGCGAGCATCTCCCCCTTTCTACCTATCTTACTTTTATAGTCTTTATTCCCTCCTGTTGATCTCTTGCTATCTGTGTTGCGATGCTTTAGTTTCCGTACCTGTGATATACCGTGCAGCCCTATATTGCCTTGGACACATCCTATTACATGTTGTTTGGTAGATAGTTGGACTTGCGCGTCGTAGTTGCTTGCTCAAATGCTGATGTGTGTCGTCATATGCCACAGTTGCTGATGTTTTGCCACATGTTGATGTTGGAGATGATCCTAGTTTTCTTATCGTCACTTTAATTTCTGTTTAACAACTAAAATTGAAATAAGCAGAGGCATCGGTGGGTGATAGATAATATTTGGTTTCCGAACGCCCACTTGTGTCCCGTAAGACCCCGAGTACTTGATACCTGTTCCTTGATTTATCGCGCTATCCACATCCGGGAGGTATATGGGACCCCCCTGAGCCAGAGCTTGATTCAGTCATATTTCTAGGGGCCACAAACTAATTTGAGGTTTTATTTACGATCCTGTACTTATGCCATGCTTTACTGCTTTATTTACGATTGTGCGAGGAGCACACTGTACTGTTTAGGTTTTGTGACCCGTTTACGTGGTATCGACAAGCCCAGCCACACTTTCGGGTTCCCAGTCGTTTACCGCCGGCCCCACAAACCTTGAGGCCGTCTCGGAGTCAGCTAGCTTCGTTGCGGAATCTACTTAAGGGGTGGCCCCCTGAAATATTTCTGAATCCTGTGATTGTTCAGTCGTGAAAGCCTCGTTGGGTTTTGATTTGGTTTTTCCGAGGTTGATCGAGCGTGTGTTGCTATTGGTGCACCCCGGCCGGGTAAAACTTTCTGAAAGCCGTGTCCGCGGATATGGACGACTTGGAGCACAGTATCTCGACCATAGACAAGCATAACTAAAGTTTATTGCTATGAATTTGACTTTATAATGACTAGTAACCAGCTTCACTATAATGGAATGGCTAAATAATACTGCCCACAATTGCTTGTTTGGATTGTCGCTTGCGACCATTGTACCTGACTAGTAAGTATGGCAACTACAACGGAATGGCTGAATAAAAGTACCAACAACTGCTGGGTTTTGGGTTTATCTCATGCTATCTGTATCTGATTAGTAATTGTTGCAACTACAACGGAATGGTTAGCTAAAAGTGCCCACTGCTTATTTTATCAGGACGACTATCTTTAACCTGACTAGTAATTGCTGCAACGATAACCGAATAAATAAAACTGCCAACGGTGTGAGTTCCTCGGTTGACTTCCTCGTTTGGTCTCGAGGGGGAAAAACCAGGATGGGTTTGTTTGGTGTTAGCTTCAGGTTGGATCCGAATAGGTCTATCTTACCCCTCTCTGACTGTCGCCAGTTGAATCGAGTCTCTATAGGTTGTTCAGTGCATGCTGCCGCTGCCGCTTCAGTCCACCATACCTTTGTAGGCGAGGACCGCCGAATTCTAGCCTCGCCGTGTACTGGCCTCAGTACTGACGCTCCTCTTTTTCCTTTGCCCTTTGTCGGCACCCCTTTTGTTTAAGCAGGTTTGAGATCGACGCCGTTAGCAGGGTTACCCTTCCGGCTTGGCCTAGGCAGGGTTATGGACGCCATTGGTTATTCTTCAGGGCTCTTAGCCCCATTTGCATCTTGTCCGTAGCTGGACGCTCTATCGTTTTCAAGGTGATTTGGATCTTTGTATATTACATCTGTATTCTTGACTCTTTGAGTCGCTGTTATATATATATCTGTTCTGTGGGTCCCATCGAGGACTGTTGTGTAATGTTATTACTTCGTTTTCCACCCGCACGAAAGTGCCTGGTGGGCACCTTTGAATCGTTTCTATGCGGGTTTGGCGAATTTTGCTCAAACTTGCATAGGTCCGATTCTGAGGGTGTTACAGAGGGTGACACTTGGGCACCATGTTTTGGACATTTCAGCATTCAAACACACTTTAATACACATGATAGGGTCCACTGCATGGGTTTGGAGGTATTCCGATGCTCCGAGGCGCTTCTTCCTATGAAACCCTGATCCGTGGGCTCAAAATCGTCTACCCCCCTAGATGTTCTTATGAAAGGGGTAGCCCGGTGGATTTTTTTCTTGGTTTGAGCATGGTTGGGTTATAGAATAATTCCAAACCAAGTTTGGGCATAAGTCGTGACAAGATCTTACCTGGTTTCACGAAAATGGGGAGTTCTCGACCCCCTAATAATTAAATTCTAGAACACCTTCGTTTTTAGGTGACATCGCATGTCTGCGAACGGGTCACACTTGGGGACCATGTTTTGTACATTTCAACATTCCACCACACTTTAATACACATGCTAGGGTCTATTGCAAGGTTTGGAGGTATTCCGATGTCTCGAAGAGCTTCTTCCCTACAAAACCATGATATGTGGTCCTCGATCGTGTACCCCCTAGATGTTCTTATGAAAGGGGCAGCCCTCTGGATTTTTCTCTTGGTTTGTTCTTGGTTGGGTTATATGATAATTCCAAACCATGTTTGGGCACAAGTTGTGACATGATTCAACCCGGTTTCACCGAAACGGGGAGTTCCTAGCCAATTAAATTCCAGGATCTTCGTTTTTAGGTGATAGTTTATGTCTGCAAAGAGGGTGACACTTGGGCACCATGTGTTGGACATTTCAGCATTCCACCACACTTTAATACACATGCGGGTCCATTCCATGGGTTTGGAAGTATTCCGATGCTCCGAGGCGCTTCTTCCTATGAAACCCTGATCCGTGGGCGTAGAATCGTCTACCCCCTAGATGTTCTTATGAAAGGGGTAGCCCGGTGGACTTTTCTCTTGGTTTGTGCTTGGTTGGGTTATAGGATCATTCAAAACCATGTTTGGGCACTAGTTGTGACAAGATCTAACCTGGTTTCACCGAAATGGGTAGTTCTCGACCCCCTAATAATTAAATTTCCAAAACACCTTCGTTTTTAGGTGACATCGCATGTCTTCGAACGGGTCACGATTGGGAAACATGTTTTGGACATTTCAGCATTCCACCACACTTTAATACACATGCTAGGGTCCATTGCAAGGTTTGGAGGTATTCTTATGCCCGAAGAGCTTCTTCCTACAAAACACTGATCCGTGGGCCTGGATCGTCTACCCCCTAAATGTTCTTATGAAAGGGGTAGCCCGGTGGATTTTTATCTTGGTTTGTTCTTGGTTGGGTTATATGATAATTCCAAACCATGTTTGGGCACAAGTTGTGACATGATCCAACCCGGTTTCACCGAAACGGGGAGTTCCCGGCCAATTAAATTCCAGGATCTTCGTTTTTAGGTCATAGTGCATGTCTGCAAAGAGGGTGACACTTGGGAACCATGTTTTGGACATTTCAGTATTGCACCACAATTTAATACACATGCTAGTGTCCATTTAAAGGTTTGGAGGTATTCCGATGTCTCGAAGATCTTCTTCCTACAAAACCCTGATGTGTCGGCCTGGATCGTCTACCCCCTAGATGTTCTTATGAAAGGGGTAGCCCGGTGGATTTTTCTCTTGGTTTGTGCTTGGTTGGGTTATATGATAATTCCATACCATGTTTGGGCACAAGTTGCGACATGATCCAACCTGGTTTCACCAAAACGAGGAGTTCCCGGCCAATTAAATTCTAGGATCTTCGTTTTTAGGTGATAGTGCATGTCTGCAAAGAGGGAGACACTTGGGCACCATGTTTTGGACATTTCAGAATTCCACCACACTTTAATACACATGCTAGGGTCCATTGCATGGGTTTGGAGGTATTCCGATGCTCCGAGGCGCTTCTTCCTATGAAACCCTGATCTATATGGGCCCAGAATCGTCTACCCCCTAGATGTTCTTATGGAAGGGGTAGCCCGGTGGAATTTTCTCTTGGTTTGTGCGTGGTTGGGTTATAGGATAATTCCAGAACATGTTTGGGCATAAGTTGTGACAAGATCTAGCCTGTTTTCACCGAAATGGGGAGTTCTCATCCCCCTAATAATAAAATTTCCAGAACACCTTCGTTTTTAGGTGACATCGCATGTCTGCGAACGGGTCATGCTTGGGAACCAGGTTTTGGACATTTCAGCATTCCACCACACTTTAATACACATGCTAGGGTCCATTGCAAGGTTTGGAGGTATTCCGATGTCCCGAAGATCTTCTTCCTACAAAACACTAATCCGTGGGCCTGTATCGTCTACGCACCTAGATGTTCTGATGAAAGGGGTAGCCCGGTGGGTTTTTCTCTTGGTTGTGCTTGGTTGGGTTATATGATAATTCCAAACCATGTTTGGGCACAAGTTGTGACATGATCCAACCTGGTTTCACCAAAACGGGGAGTTCCCGGCCAATTAAATTCTCGGATCTTCGTTTTTAGGTGATAGTGCATGTCCGCAAAGAGGGAGACACTTGGGCACCATGTTTTGGAGATTTCAGCATTCAACCACACTTTAATACACATGCTAGGGTCCATTGCATGGGTTTGGAGGTATTCCAATGCTCCGAGGCGCTTCTTCCTATGAAACCCTGATCTATATGGGCCCAGAATCGTCTACCCCCTAGATGTTCTTATGGAAGGGGTAGCCCGGTGGAATTTTCTCTTGGTTTGTGCTTGGTTGGGTTATAGGATAATTCCAGACCATTTTTGAGCATAAGTTGTGACGAGATCTAACCTGGTTTCACCGAAATGGGGAGTTCTCGACCCCCTAATAATTAAATTTCCAGAACACCTTCGTTTTAAGGTGACATCGCATGTCTGCGAACGGGTCATGCTTGGGAACCAGGGGTTGGACATTTCAGCATTCCACCACACTTTAATACACATGCTAGGGTCCATTGCAAGGTTTGGAGGTATTCTGATGTCGCGAAGAGCTTCTTCCTACAAAACCCTGATCCGTGGGCCTGGATCGTCTACCCCCTAGATGTTCTTGCGAAAGGTGTAGCCTGGTGGATTTTTCTCTTGGTTTGTTCTTGGTTGGGTTATATGATAATTCCAAACCATGTTTGGGCACAAGTTGTGACATGATCCAACCCGGTTTTACGGAAACGGGGAGTTTCCGGCCAATTAAATTCCAGGATCTTCGTTTTTAGGTGGTAGTGCATGTCTGCAAAGAGGGTGACACTTGGGCACCATGTTTTGGACATTTCAGCATTCCACCACAGTTTAATACACATGCTAGTGTACATTAAAAGGTTTGGAGGTATTCCGATGTCTCGAAGATCTTCTTCCTACAAAACCCTGATATGTGGGCCTGGATCGTCTACCCCCTAGATGTTCTTATGAAAGGGGTAGCCCGGTGGATTTTTCTCTTGGTTTGTGCTTGGTTGGGTTATATGATAATTCCAAACCATGTTTCGGCACAAGTTGCGACATGATCCAACCCGGTTTCACTGAAACGGGGAGTTCCCAGCCAATTAAATTCCAGGATCTTCGTTTTTAGGTGATAGTGCATGTCTGCAAAGAAGGTGACACTTGGGCACCATGTTTTGGACATTTCAGCATTCCACCATACTTTAATACACATGCTATTGTCCATTGCATGGGTTTGGAGGTATTCCAATGCTCCGAGGCGCTTCTTCCTATGAAACCCTAATCTGTGGGCCCAGAATCGTTTACCCCCCTAGATGTTCTTATGAAAGGGGTAGCCCGATGGATTTTTCTCTTGGTTTGTGCTTGGTTGGGTTATAGGATAATTCCAAACCATGTTTGGGCATAAGTTGTGACAAGATCTAGCCTGGTTTCACCGAAATGGGGAGTTCTCGACCCCCAAATAATTAAATTTCCAGAACACCTTCGTTTTTAGGTGTCATCGCATGTCTGCCAACGGGTCACGCTTGTGAACCATGTTTTGGACATTTCAACATTCCACCACACTTTAATACACATGCTAGGTTCCATTGCAAGGTTTGGAGGTATTCCGATGTCCCGAAGAGCTTCTTCCTACAAAACCCAGATCTGTGGGCCTGGATCGTCTACCCCCCTAGATGTTCTTATGAAAGGGGTAGCCCGGTGGATTTTTCTCTTGGTTTGTGCTTGGTTGGGTTATATGAAAATTCCAAACCATGTTTGGGCACAAGTTGTGACATGATCCAACCCGGTTTCACCGAAACGGGGAGTTCCCAGCCAATTAAATTCCAGGATCTTCATTTTTTCGGTGATAGTGCATGCCTACGAAGCGGGTTACACTTGGTAACCATGTTTTGCACATTTCAGCATTCCACCACACTTTAATACACATTCTAGGGTCCATTGCATGGGTTTGGAGGTATTCCGATGCTCCAAGGCGCTTCTTCCTATGAAACCCTGATCTATATGGGCCCAGAATCGTCTACCCCCTAGATGTTCTAATGAAAGGGGTAGCCCGGTGGATTTTTCTCTTGGTTTGTGCTTGGTTGGGTTATAGTATAATTCCAAACCATGTTTGGGCATAAGTTGTGACAAGATCTAACCTGGTTTCACCGAAATGGGGAGTTCTCGACCCCCTAATAATTAAATTTCCATTACACCTTCTTTTTTAGGTGACATCGCATGTCTGAAAATGGGTCACGCTTGGGAACCAGATTTTGGACATTTCAGCATTCCATCACACTTTAATACACATGCTAGGGTCCATTGCAAGGTTTGGAGGTATTCCGATGTCCCGAAGAGCTTCTTCCTACAAAACACTGATCCATGGGCCTAGATCGTCTACCCCCTAGATGTTCTTATAAAAGGGGTAGCCCGGTGGATTTTTCTCTTGGTTTTGCTTGGTTGGGTTATATGATAATTCCAAACCATGTTTGGGCACAAGTTGTGACATGATCTAACCCGGTTTCACCAAAACGGGGAGTTCCTGGCCAATTAAATTCTAGGATCTTCGTTTTTAGGTGATAGTGCATGTCTGCAAAGAGGGAAACACTTGGGAACCATGTTTTGGACATTTCAGCATTCCACCACACTTTAATATACATTCTAGGGTCCATTTCATGGGTTTGTAGGTATTCCGAGGCGCTTCTTCCTATGAAACCCTGATCTATATGGGCCCAGAATCGTCTACCCCCCTAGATGTTCTCATGGAAGGGGTAGCCCGGTGGAATTTTCTCTTGGTTTGTGCTTGGTTGGGTTATAGGATAATTCCAAACCATGTTTGGGCATAAGTTGTGACAAGATCTAACCTTTTTTCACCGAAATGGGAAGTTCTCGACACCCAAATAATTAAATTTCCAGAACACCTTCGTTTTTAGGTGACATCGCATGTCTGCGAACGGGTCACGCTTGGGAACCAGGTTTTGGACATTTCAGAATTCCACCACACTTTAATACACATGCTAGGGTGCATTGCAAGGTTTGGAGGTATTCCGATGTCCCGAAGAGCTTCTTCCTACAAAACCCTGATCCGTGGGCCTGGATCGTCTACCCCCTAGATGTTCTTATGAAAGGGGTAGCCCGGTGCATTTTTCTCTTGGTTTGTGCTTGGTTGGGGTATATGAAAATTCCAAACCATGTTTGGGCACAAGTTGTGACATGATCCAACCCGGTTTCACCGAAACGGGGAGTTCCCAGCCAATTAAATTCCAGGATCTTCGTTTTTTCGGTGATAGTGCATGCGTACGAAGCGGTTTACACTTGGGCACCATGTTTTGCACATTTCAGCATTCCACTGCACTTTAATACACATGCTAGGGTCCATTGTATGGGTTTGGAGGTATTCCGATGCTCAGAGGCGCTTCTTCCTTTGAAACCCTGATCTATATGGGCCCAGAATTGTCTACCCCCTAGATGTTCTTATGAAAGGGGTAGCCTGGTGGATTTTTCTCTTGGTGTGTGTTTGGTTGGGTTATACGATAATTCAAAACCATGTTTAGGCATAAGTTGTGACAAGATCTAACCTGGTTTCACCGAAATGAGGAGTTCTTGACCCCCTAATAACTAAATTTCCATTACACCTTCGTTTTGAGATGACATCGCATGTCTAAAAACAGGTCACGCTTGGGAACCAGGTTTTGGACATTTCAGCATTCCACCACACTTTAATACACATGCTAGGGTCCATTTCAAGGTTTGCAGGTATTCCGATGACCCGAAGAGCTTCTTCCTACAAAACCCTGATCCGTGGGCCTGGATCGTCTACCCCCCGAGATGTTCTTATGAAAGGGGTAGCCCGGTGGATTTTTCTCTTGGTTTGTGCTTGGTTGGGTTATAGGATAATTCCAAACCATGTTTGGGCACAAGTTGTGACATGATCCAACCTGGTTTCACCAAAACGGGGAGTTCCCGGCCAATTAAATTCTCGGATCTTCGTTTTTAGGTGATAGTGCATGTCTGCAAAGAGGGAGACACTTGGGCACCATGTTTTGGAGATTTCAGCATTCCACCACACTTTAATACACATGCTAGTGTCTATTGCATGGGTTTGGAGGTATTCCAATGCTCCGAGGCGCTTCTTCCTATGAAACCCTGATCTATATGGGCCCAGAATCGTCTACCCCCTAGATGTTCTTATGGAAGGCGTAGCCCGGTGGAATTTTCTCTTGGTTTGTGCTTGGTTGGGTTATAGGATAATTCCAGACCATTTTTGAGCATAAGTTGTGACGAGATCTAACCTGGTTTCACCGAAATGGGGAGTTCTCGACCCCCTAATAATTAAATTTCCAGAACACCTTCGTTTTTAGGTGACATCGCATGTCTGCGAACGGGTCATGCTTGGGAACCAGGGGTTGGACATTTCAGCATTCCACCACACTTTAATACACATGCTAGGGTCCATTGCAAGGTTTGGAGGTATTCTGATGTCCCGAAGAGCTTCTTCCTACAAAACCCTGATCCGTGGGCCTGGATCGTCTACCCCCTAGATGTTCTTATGAAAGGTGTAGCCAGGTGGATTTTTCTCTTGGTTTGTTCTTGGTTGGGTTATATGATAATTCCAAACCATGTTTGGGCACAAGTTGTGACACGATCCAACCCGGTTTTACGAAAACGAGGAGTTTTCGGCCAATTAAATTCCAGGATCTTCGTTTTTAGGTGGTAGTGCATGTCTGCAAAGAGGGTGACACTTGGGCACCATGTTTTGGACATTTCAGCATTCCACCACAGTTTAATACACATGCTAGTGTCCATTAAAAGGTTTGGAGGTATTCCGATGTCTCGAAGATCTTCTTCCTACAAATCCCTGATATGTGGGCCTGGATCGTCTACCCCCTAGATGTTCTTATGAAAGGGGTAGCCCGGTGGATTTTTCTCTTGGTTTGTGCTTGGTTGGGTTATATGATAATTCCAAACCATGTTTCGGCACAAGTTGCGACATGATCCAACCCGGTTTCACTGAAACGGGGAGTTCCCAGCCAATTAAATTCCAGGATCTTCGTTTTTAGGTGATAGTGCATGTCTGCAAAGAAGGTGACACTTGGGCACCATGTTTTGGACATTTCAGCATTCCACCATACTTTAATGCACATGCTATTGTCCATTGCATGGGTTTGGAGTTATACCAATGCTGCGAGGCACTTCTTCCTATGAAACCCTGATCTTTGGGCCCAGAATCGTCTACCCCCCTAGATGTTCTTATGAAAGGGGTAGCCCGATGGATTTTTCTCTTGGTTTGTGCCTTGTTGGGTTATAGGATAATACCAAACCATGTTTGGGCATAAGTTGTGACAAGATCTAGCCTGGTTTCACCGAAATGGGGAGTTCTCGACCCCCAAATAATTAAATTTCCAGAACACCTTCGTTTTTAGGTGTCATCGCATGTCTGCCAACGGGTCACGCTTGTGAACCACGTTTTGGACATTTCAACATTCCACCACACTTTAATACACATGCTAGGTTCCATTGCAAGGTTTGGAGGTATTCCGATGTCCCGAAGAGCTTCTTCCTACAAAACCCAGATCTGTGGGCCTGGATCGTCTACCCCCCTATATGTTCTTATGAAAGGGGTAGCCCGGTGGATTTTTCTCTTGGTTTGTGCTTGGTTGGGTTATATGAAAATTCCAAACCATGTTTGGGCACAAGTTGTGACATGATCCAACCCGGTTTCACCGAAACAGGGAGTTCCCAGCCAATTAAATTCCAGGATCTTCATTTTTTCGGTGATAGTGCATGCCTACGAAGCGGGTTACACTTGGGAAACATGTTTTGCACATTTCAGCATTCCACCACACTTTAATACACATGCTAGGGTCCATTGCATGGGTTTGGAGGTATTCCGATGCTCCAAGGCGCTTCTTCCTATGAAACCCTGATCTATATGGGCCCAGAATCGTCTACCCCCCTAGATGTTCTTATGAAAGGGGTAGCCCGGTGGATTTTTCTCTTGGTTTGTGCTTGGTTGGGTTATAGTATAATTCCAAACCATGTTTGGGCAGAAGTTGTGACAAGATCTAACCTGGTTTCACCGAAATGGGGAGTTATCGGCCCCCTAATAATTAAATTTCCATTACACCTTCTTTTTTAGGTGACATCGCATGTCTGAAAATGGGTCACGCTTGGGAACCAGATTTTGGACATTTCAGCATTCCATCACACTTTAATACACATGCTAGGGTCCATTGCAAGGTTTGGAGGTATTCCGATGTCCCGAAGTGCTTCTTCCTACAAAACACTGATCCGTGGGCCTAGATCGTCTACCCCCCTAGATGTTCTTATAAAAGGGGTAGCCCGGTGGATTTTTCTCTTGGTTTTGCTTGGTTGGGTTATATGATAATTCCAAACCATGTTTGGGCACAAGTTGTGACATGATCTAACCCGGTTTCACCAAAACGGGGAGTTCCTGGCCAATTAAATCCTAGGATCTTCGTTTTTAGGTGATAGTGCATGTATGCAAAGAGGGAGACACTTGGGCACCATGTTTTGGACATTTCAGCATTCCACCACACTTTAATATACATGCTAGGTTCCATTTCATGGGTTTGGAGGTATTCCGAGGCGCTTCTTCCTATGAAACCCTGATCTATATGGGCCCAGAATCGTCTACCCCCCTAGATGTTCTCATGGAAGGGGTAGCCCGGTGGAATTTTCTCTTGGTTTGTGCTTGGTTGGGTTATAGGATAATTCCAAACCATGTTTGGGCATAAGTTGTGACAAGATCTAACCTTTTTTCACCGAAATGGGAAGTTCTCGACACCCAAAAAATTAAATTTCCAGAACACCTTCGTTTTTTGGTGACATCGCATGTCTGCGAACGGGTGACGCTTGGGAACCAGGTTTTGGACATTTCAGCATTCCACCACACATTAATACACATGCTAGGGTGCATTGCAAGGTTTGGAGGTATTCCGATGTCCCGAAGAGCTTCTTCCTACAAAACCCTGATCCGTGGGCCTGGATCGTCTACCCCCCTAGATGTTCTTATGAAAGGGGTAGCCCGGTGGATTTTTCTCTTGGTTTGTGCTTGTTTCGGGTATATGAAAATTCCAAACCATGTTTGGGCACAAGTTGTGACATGATCCAACCCGGTTTCACCGAAACGGGGAGTTCCCAGCAAATTAAATTCCAGGATCTTCGTTTTTTCGGTGATAGTGCATGCCTACGAAGCGGGTTACACTTGGGCACCATGTTTTGCACATTTCAGCATTCCACTTCACTTTAATACACATGCTAGGGTCCATTGCATGGGTTTGGAGGTATTCTGATGCTCAGAGGCGCTTCTTCCTATGAAACCCTGATCTATATGGGCCCAGAATCGTCTACCCCCTAGATGTTCTTATGAAATGGGTAGCCTGGTGGATTTTTCTCTTGGTTTGTGTTTGGTTGGGTTATAGGATAATTCCAAACCATGTTTAGGCATAAGTTGTGACAAGATCTAACATGGTTTCACCGAAATGAGGAGTTCTCGACCCCCTAATAACTAAATTTCCATTACACCTTCGTTTTGAGATGACATCGCATGTCTGAAAACAAGTCACGCTTGGGAACCAGGTTTTGGACATTTCAGCATTCCACCAGACTTTAATACACATGCTAGGGTCCATTTCAAGGTTTGTAGGTATTCCGATGACCCGAAGAGCTTCTTCCTACAAAACCCTGATCCGTGGGCCTGGATCGTCTACCCCGCGAGATGTTCTTATGAAAGGGGTAGCCCGGTGGATTTTTCTCTTGGTTTGTGCTTGGTTGGGTTATAGGATAATTCCAAACCATGTTTGGGCACAAGTTGTGACATGATCCAACCTGGTTTCACCAAAACGGGGAGTTCCCGGCCAATTAAATTCTCGGATCTTCGTTTTTAGGTGATAGTGCATGTCTGCAAAGAGGGAGACACTTGGGCACCATGTTTTGGAGATTTCAGCATTCCACCACACTTTAATACACATGCTAGGGTCCATTGCATGGGTTTGGAGGTATTCCAATGCTCCGAGGCGCTTCTTCCTATGAAACCCTGATCTATATGTGCCCAGAATCGTCTACCCCCTATATGTTCTTATGGAAGGGGTAGCCCGGTGGATTTTTCTCTTGGTTTGTGCTTGGTTGGGTTATAGGATAATTCCAGACCATTTTTGAGCATAAGTTGTGACGAGATCTAACCTGGTTTCACCGAAATGGGGAGTTCTCGACCCCCTAATAATTAAATTTCCAGAACACCTTCGTTTTTAGGTGACATCGCATGTCTGCGAACGGGTCATGCTTGGGAACCAGGGGTTGGAAATTTCAGCATTCCACCACACTTTAATACACATGCTAGGGTCCATTGCAAGGTTTGGAGGTATTCTGATGTCCCGAAGAGCTTCTTCCTACAAAACCCTGATCCGTGGGCCTGGATCATCTACCCCCTAGATGTTCTTATGAAAGGTGTAGCCTGGTGGATTTTTCTCTTGGTTTGTTCTTGGTTGGGTTATATGATAATTCCAAACCATGTTTGGGCACAAGTTGTGACATGATCCAACCCTGTTTTACGGAAACGGGGAGTTTCCGGCCAATTAAATTCCAGGATCTTCGTTTTTAGGTGGTAGTGCATGTCTGCAAAGAGGGTGACACTTGGGCACCATGTTTTGGACATTTCAGCATTCCACCACAGTTTAATACACATGCTAGTGTCCATTAAAAGGTTTGGAGGTATTCCGATGTCTCGAAGATCTTCTTCCTACAAAACCCTGATATGTGGGCCTGGATCGTCTACCCCCTAGATGTTCTTATGAAAGGGGTAGCCCGGTGTATTTTTCTCTTGGTTTGTGCTTGGTTGGGTTATATGATAATTCCAAACGATGTTTCGGCACAAGTTGCGACATGATCCAACCCGGTTTCACTGAAACGGGGAGTTCCCAGCCAATTAAATTCTAGGATCTTCGTTTTTAGGTGATAGTGCATGTCTGCAAAGAAGGTGACACTTGGGCACCATGTTTTGGACATTTCAGCATTCCACCATACTTTAATACACATGCTATTGTCCATTGCATGGGTTTGGAGTTATTCCAATGCTCCGAGGCGCTTCTTCCTATGAAACCCTGATCTGTGGGCCCAGAATCGTCTACCCCCCTAGATGTTCTTATGAAAGGGGTAGCCCGATGGATTTTTCTCTTGGTTTGTGCTTGGTTGGGTTATAGGATAATTCCAAACCATGTTTGGGCATAAGTTGTGACAAGATCTTGCCTGGTTTCACCGAAATGGGGAGTTCTCGACCCCCAAATAATTAAATTTCCAGAACACCTGGGTCACTCTTGTGAACCACGTTTTGGACATTTCAACATTCCACCACACTTTAATACACATGCTAGGTTCCATTGCAAGATTTGGAGGTATTCCGATGTCCCGAAGAGCTTCTTCCTACAAAACCCAGATATGTGGGCCTGGATCGTCTACCCCCCTAGATGTTCTTATGAAAGGGGTAGCCCGGTGGATTTTTCTCTTGTTTTGTGCTTGGTTGTGTTATATGAAAATTCCAAACCATGTTTGGGCACAAGTTGTGACATGATCCAACCCAGTTTCACCGAAACGGGGAGTTCCCAGCCAATTAAATTCCAGGATCTTCATTTTTTCGGTGATAGTGCATGCCTACGAAGCGGGTTACACTTGGGAACCATGTTTTGCACATTTCAGCATTCCACCACACTTTAATACACATGCTAGGGTCCATTGCATGGGTTTGGAGGTATTCCGATGCTCCAAGGCGCTTCTTCCTATGAAACCCTGATCTATATGGGCCCAAAATCGTCTACCCCCCTAGATGTTCTTATGAAAGGGGTAGCCCGGTGCATTTTTCTCTTGGTTTGTGCTTGGTTGGGTTATAGTATAATTCCAAACCATGTTTGGGCATAAGTTGTGACAAGATCTAACCTGGTTTCACCGAAATGGGGAGTTCTCGGCCCCCTAATAATTAAATTTCCATTACACCTTCTTTTTTAGGTGACATCGCATGTCTGAAAATGGGTCACGCTTGGGAACCAGATTTTGGACATTTCAGCATTCCATCACACTTTAATACACATGCTAGGGTCCATTGCAAGGTTTGGAGGTATTCCGATGTCCCGAAGAGCTTCTTCCTACAAAACACTGATCCATGGGCCTAGATCGTCTACCCCCTAGATGTTCTTATAAAAGGGGTAGCCCGGTGGATTTTTCTCTTGGTTTTGCTTGGTTGGGTTATATGATAATTCCAAACCATGTTTGGGCACAAGTTGTGACATGATCTAACCCGGTTTCACCAAAACAGGGAGTTCCTGGCCAATTAAATTCTAGGATCTTCGTTTTTAGGTGATAGTGCATGTCTGCAAAGAGGGAAACACTTGGGAACCATGTTTTGGACATTTCAGCATTCCACCACACTTTAATATACATTCTAGGGTCCATTTCATGGGTTTGTAGGTATTCCGAGGCGCTTCTTCCTATGAAAGCCTGATCTATATGGGACCAGAATCGTCTACCCCCCTAGATGTTCTCATGGAAGGGGTAGCCCGGTGGAATTTTCTCTTGGTTTGTGCTTGGTTGGGTTATAGGATAATTCCAAACCATGTTTGGGCATAAGTTGTGACAAGATCTAACCTTTTTTCACCGAAATGGGAAGTTCTCGACACCCAAATAATTAAATTTCCAGAACACCTTCGTTTTTAGGTGACATCGCATGTCTGCGAACGGGTCACGCTTGGGAACCAGGTTTTGGACATTTCAGAATTCCACCACACTTTAATACACATGCTAGGGTGCATTGCAAGGTTTGGAGGTATTCCGATGTCCCGAAGAGCTTCTTCCTACAAAACCCTGATCCGTGGGCCTGGATCGTCTACCCCCTAGATGTTCTGATGAAAGGGGTAGCCCGGTGCATTTTTCTCTTGGTTTGTGCTTGGTTGGGGTATATGAAAATTCCAAACCATGTTTGGGCACAAGTTGTGACATGATCCAACCCGGTTTCACCGAAACGGGGAGTTCCCAGCCAATTAAATTCCAGGATCTTCGTTTTTTCGGTGATAGTGCATGCGTACGAAGCGGGTTACACTTGGGCACCATGTTTTGCACATTTCAGCATTCCACCGCACTTTAATACACATGCTAGGGTCCATTGTATGGGTTTGGAGGTATTCCGATGCTCAGAGGCGCTTCTTCCTTTGAAACCCTGATCTATATGGGCCCAGAATTGTCTACCCCCTAGATGTTCTTATGAAAGGGGTAGCCTGGTGGATTTTTCTCTTGGTTTGTGTTTGGTTGGGTTATAGGATAATTCGAAACCATGTTTAGGCATAAGTTGTGACAAGATCTAACCTGGTTTCACCGAAATGAGGAGTTCTCGACCCCCTAATAACTAAATTTCCATTACACCTTCGTTTTGAGATGACATCGCATGTCTGAAAACAGGTCACGCTTGGGAACCAGGTTTTGGACATTTCAGCATTCCACCACACTTTAATACACATGCTAGGGTCCATTTCAAGGTTTGCAGGTATTCCGATGACCCGAAGAGCTTCTTCCTACAAAACCCTGATCCGTGGGCCTGGATCGTCTACCCCCCGAGATGTTCTTATGAAAGGGGTAGCCCGGTGGATTTTTCTCTTGGTTTGTGCTTGGTTGGGTTATAGGATAATTCCAAACCATGTTTGGGCACAAGTTGTGACATGATCCAACCTGGTTTCACCAAAACGGGGAGTTCCCGGCCAATTAAATTCTCGGATCTTCGTTTTTAGGTGATAGTGCATGTCTGCAAAGAGGGAGACACTTGGGCACCATGTTTTGGAGATTTCAGCATTCCACCACATTTTAATACACATGCTAGTGTCTATTGCATGGGTTTGGAGGTATTCCAATGCTCCGAGGCGCTTCTTCCTATGAAACCCTGATCTATATGGGCCCAGAATCGTCTACCCCCTAGATGTTCTTATGGAAGGCGTAGCCCGGTGGAATTTTCTCTTGGTTTGTGCTTGGTTGGGTTATAGGATAATTCCAGACCATTTTTGAGCATAAGTTGTGACGAGATCTAACCTGGTTTCACCGAAATGGGGAGTTCTCGACCCCCTAATAATTAAATTTCCAGAACACCTTCGTTTTTAGGTGACATCGCATGTCTGCGAACGGGTCATGCTTGGGAACCAGGGGTTGGACATTTCAGCATTCCACCACACTTTAATACACATGCTAGGGTCCATTGCAAGGTTTGGAGGTATTCTGATGTCCCGAAGAGCTTCTTCCTACAAAACCCTGATCCGTGGGCCTGGATCGTCTACCCCCTAGATGTTCTTATGAAAGGTGTAGCCTGGTGGATTTTTCTCTTGGTTTGTTCTTGGTTGGGTTATATGATAATTCCAAACCATGTTTGGGCACAAGTTGTGACACGATCCAACCCGGTTTTACGAAAACGAGGAGTTTTCGGCCAATTAAATTCCAGGATCTTCGTTTTTAGGTGGTAGTGCATGTCAGCAAAGAGGGTGACACTTGGGCACCATGTTTTGGACATTTCAGCATTCCACCACAGTTTAATACACATGCTAGTGTCCATTAAAAGGTTTGGAGGTATTCCGATGTCTCGAAGATCTTCTTCCTACAAATCCCTGATATGTGGGCCTGGATCGTCTACCCCCTAGATGTTCTTATGAAAGGGGTAGCCCGGTGGATTTTTCTCTTGGTTTGTGCTTGGTTGGGTTATATGATAATTCCAAACCATTTTTCAGCACAAGTTGCGACATGATCCAACCCGGTTTCACTGAAACGGGGAGTTCCCAGCCAATTAAATTCCAGGATCTTCGTTTTTAGGTGATAGTGCATGTCTGCAAAGAAGGTGACACTTGGGCACCATGTTTTGGACATTTCAGCATTCCACCATACTTTAATGCACATGCTATTGTCCATTGCATGGGTTTGGAGTTATACCAATGCTGCGAGGCGCTTCTTCCTATGAAACCCTGATCTTTGGGCCCAGAATCGTCTACCCCCCTAGATGTTCTTATGAAAGGGGTAGCCCGATGGATTTTTCTCTTGGTTTGTGCCTTGTTGGGTTATAGGATAATACCAAACCATGTTTGGGCATAAGTTGTGAAAAGATCTAGCCTGGTTTCACCGAAATGGGGAGTTCTCGACCCCCAAATAATTAAATTTCCAGAACACCTTCGTTTTTAGGTGTCATCGCATGTCTGCGAACGGGTCACGCTTGTGAACCACGTTTTGGACATTTCAACATTCCACCACACTTTAATACACATGCTAGGTTCCATTGCAAGGTTTGGAGGTATTCCGATGTCCCGAAGAGCTTCTTCCTACAAAACCCAGATCTGTGGGCCTGGATCGTCTACCCCCCTATATGTTCTTATGAAAGGGGTAGCCCGGTGGATTTTTCTCTTGGTTTGTGCTTGGTTGGGTTATATGAAAATTCCAAACCATGTTTGGGCACAAGTTGTGACATGATCCAACCCGGTTTCACCGAAACGGGGAGTTCCCAGCCAATTAAATTCCAGGATCTTCATTTTTTCGGTGATAGTGCATGCCTACGAAGCGGGTTACACTTGGGAACCATGTTTTGCACATTTCAGCATTCCACCACACTTTAATACACATGCTAGGGTCCATTGCATGGGTTTGGAGGTATTCCGATGCTCCAAGGCGCTTCTTCCTATGAAACCCTGATCTATATGGGCCCAGAATCGTCTACCCCCCTAGATGTTCTTATGAAAGGGGTAGCCCGGTGGATTTTTCTCTTGGTTTGTGCTTGGTTGGGTTATATTATAATTCCAAACCATGTTTGGGCATAAGTTGTGACAAGATCTAACCTGGTTTCACCGAAATGGGGAGTTCTCGGCCCCCTAATAATTAAATTTCCATTACACCTTCTTTTTTAGGTGACATCGCATGTCTGAAAATGGGTCACGCTTGGGAACCAGATTTTGGACATTTCAGCATTCCATCACACTTTAATACACATGCTAGGGTCCATTGCAAGGTTTGGAGGTATTCCGATGTCCCGAAGAGCTTCTTCCTACAAAACACTCATCCGTGGGCCTAGATCGTCTACCCCCCTAGATGTTCTTATAAAAGGGGTAGCCTGGTGGATTTTTCTCTTGGTTTTGCTTGGTTGGGTTATATGATAATTCCAAACCATGTTTGGGCACAAGTTGTGACATGATCTAACCCGGTTTCACCAAAACGGGGAGTTCCTGGCCAATTAAATTCTAGGATCTTCGTTTTTAGGTGATAGTGCATGTCTGCAAAGAGGGAGACACTTGGGCAACATGTTTTGGACATTTCAGCATTCCACCACACTTTAATATACATGCTAGGGTCCATTTCATGGGTTTGGAGGTATTCCGAGGCGCTTCTTCCTATGAAACCCTGATCTATATGGGCCCAGAATCGTCTACCCCCTAGATGTTCTCATGGAAGGGGTAGCCCGGTGGAATTTTCTCTTGGTTTGTGCTTGGTTGGGTTATAGGACAATTCCAAACCATGTTTGGGCATAAGTTGTGACAAGATCTAACCTTTTTTCACCGAAATGGGAAGTTCTCGACACCCAAATAATTAAATTTCCAGAACACCTTCGTTTTTAGGTGACATCGCATGTCTGCGAACGGGTCACGCTTGGGAACCAGGTTTTGGACATTTCAGCATTCCACCACACTTTAATACACATGCTAGGGTGCATTGCAAGGTTTGGAGGTATTCCGATGTCCCGAAGAGCTTCTTCCTACAAAACCCTGATCCGTGGGCCTGGATCGTCTACCCCCCTAGATGTTCTTATGAAAGGGGTAGCCCGGTGGATTTTTCTCTTGGTTTGTGCTTGGTTGGGGTATATGAAAATTCCAATCCATGTTTGGGCACAAGTTGTGACATGATCCAACCCGTTTTCACCGAAACGGGGAGTTCCCAGCCAATTAAATTCCAGGATCTTCGTTTTTTCGGTGATAGTGCATGCCTACGAAGCGGGTTACACTTGGGCACCATGCTTTGCACATTTCAGCATTCCACCGCACTTTAATACACATGCTAGGGTCCATTGCATGGGTTTGGAGGTATTCCGATGCCCAGAGGCGCTTCTTCCTATGAAACCCTGATCTATATGGGCCCAGAATCGTCTACCCCCCTAGATGTTCTTATGAAAGGGGTAGCCTGGTTGATTTTTCTCTTGGTTTGTGTTTGGCTGGGTTATAGGATAATTCCAAACCATGTTTAGGCATAAGTTGTGACAAGATCTAACCTGGTTTCACCGAAATGAGGAGTTCTCGACCCCCTAATAACTAAATTTCCATTACACCTTCGTTTTGAGATGACATCGCATGTCTGAAAACAGGTCACGCTTGGGAACCAGGTTTTGGCATTTCAGCATTCCACCACACTTTAATACACATGCTAGGGTCCATTTCAAGGTTTGCAGGTATTCCGATGACCCGAAGAGCTTCTTCCTACAAAACCCTGATCCGTGGGCCTGGATCGTCTACCCCCCCTAGATGTTCTTATGAAAGGGGTAGCCCGGTGGATTTTCTCTTGGTTTGTCCTTGGTTGGGTTATATGATAATTCCAATCCATGTTTAGGCACAAGTTGTGACATGATCCAACCCGGTTTCACCGAAACGGGGAGTTCCCCGCGATTTAAATTCCAGGATCTTCGTTTTTAGGTGATAGTGCATGTCTGCAAAGAGGGAGACACTTGGGCACCATGTTTTGGACATTTCAGCATTCCACCACACTTTAATATACATGCTAGGTTCCATTTCATGGGTTTGGAGGTATTCCGAGGCGCTTCTTCCTATGAAACCCTGATCTATATGGGCCCAGAATCGTCTACCCCCCTAGATGTTCTCATGGAAGGGGTAGCCCGCTGGAATTTTCTCTTGGTTTGTGCTTGGTTGGGTTATAGGATAATTCCAAACCATGTTTGGGCATAAGTTGTGACAAGATCTAACCTTTTTTCACCGAAATGGGAAGTTCTCGACACCCAAATAATTAAATTTCCAGAACACCTTCGTTTTTAGGTGACATCGCATGTCTGCGAATGGGTCACGCTTGGGAACCAGGTTTTGCACATTTCAGCATTCCACCACACTTTAATACACATGCTAGGGTGCATTGCAAGGTTTGGAGGTATTCCGATGTCCCGAAGAGCTTCTTCCTACAAAACCCTGATCCGTGGGCCTGGATCGTCTACCCCCCTAGATGTTCTTATGAAAGGGGTAGCCCGGTGGATTTTTCTCTTGGTTTGTGCTTGTTTGGGGTATATGAAAATTCCAAACCATGTTTGGGCACAAGTTGTGACATGATCCAACCCGGTTTCACCGAAACGGGGAGTTCCCAGCAAATTAAATTCCAGGATCTTCGTTTTTTCGGTGATAGTGCATGCCTACGAAGCGGGTTACACTTGGGCACCATGTTTTGCACATTTCAGCATTCCACCGCACTTTAATACACATGCTAGGGTCCATTGCATGGGTTTGGAGGTATTCTGATGCTCAGAGGCGCTTCTTCCTATGAAACCCTGATCTATATGGGCCCAGAATCGTCTACCCCCTAGATGTTCTTATGAAATGGGTAGCCTGGTGGATTTTTCTCTTGGTTTGTGTTTGGTTGGGTTATAGGATAATTCCAAACCATGTTTAGGCATAAGTTGTGACAAGATCTAACCTGGTTTCACCGAAATGAGGAGTTCTCGACCCCCTAATAACTAAATTTCCATTACACCTTCGTTTTGAGATGACATCGCATGTCTGAAAACAGGTCACGCTTGGGAACCAGGTTTTGGACATTTCAGCATTCCACCACACTTTAATACACATGCTAGGGTCCATTTCAAGGTTTGCAGGTATTCCGATGACCCGAAGAGCTTCTTCCTACGAAACCCTGATCCGTGGGCCTGGATCGTCTACCCCGCGAGATGTTCTTATGAAAGGGGTAGCCCGGTGGATTTTTCTCTTCGTTTGTGCTTGGTTGGGTTATAGGATAATTCCAAACCATGTTTGGGCACAAGTTGTGACATGATCCAACCTGGTTTCACCAAAACGGGGAGTTCCCGGCCAATTAAATTCTCGGATCTTCGTTTTTAGGTGATAGTGCATGTCTGCAAAGAGGGAGACACTTGGGCACCATGTTTTGGAGATTTCAGCATTCCACCACACTTTAATACACATGCTAGGGTCCATTGCATGGGTTTGGAGGTATTCCAATGCTCCGAGGCGCTTCTTCCTATGAAACCCTGATCTATATGGGCCCAGAATCGTCTACCCCCTATATGTTCTTATGGAAGGGGTAGCCCGGTGGAATTTTCTCTTGGTTTGTGCTTGGTTGGGTTATAGGATAATTCCAGACCATTTTTGAGCATAAGTTGTGACGAGATCTAACCTGGTTTCACCGAAATGGGGAGTTCTCGACCCCCTAATAATTAAATTTCCAGAACACCTTCGTTTTTAGGTGACATCGCATGTCTGCGAACGGGTCATGCTTGGGAACCAGGGGTTGGACATTTCAGCATTCCACCACACTTTAATACACATGCTAGGGTCCATTGCAAGGTTTGGAGGTATTCCGATGTCTCGAAGATCTTCTTCCTACAAAACCCTAATATGTGGGCCTGGATCGTCTACCCCCTAGATGTTCTTATGAAAGGGGTAGCCCGGTGGATTTTTCTCTTGGTTTGTGCTTGGTTGGGTTATATGATAATTGCAAACCATGTTTCGGCACAAGTTGCGACATGATCCAACCCGGTTTCACTGAAACGGGGAGTTCCCAGCCAATTAAATTCTAGGATCTTCGTTTTTAGGTGATAGTGCATGTCTGCAAAGAAGGTGACACTTGGGCACCATGTTTTGGACATTTCAGCATTCCACCATACTTTAATACACATGCTATTGTCCATTGCATGGGTTTGGAGTTATTCCAATGCTCCGAGGCGCTTCTTCCTATGAAACCCTGATCTGTGGGCCCAGAATCGTCTACCCCCCTAGATGTTCTTATGAAAGGGGTAGCCCGATGGATTTTTCTCTTGGTTTGTGCTGGTTGGGTTATAGGATAATTCCAAACCATGTTTGGGCATAAGTTGTGACAAGATCTAGCCTGGTTTCACCGAAATGGGGAGTTCTCGACCCCCAAATAATTAAATTTCCAGAACACCTGGGTCACGCTTGTGAACCACGTTTTGGACATTTCAACATTCCACCACACTTTAATACACATGCTAGGTTCCATTGCAAGATTTGGAGGTATTCCGATGTCCCGAAGAGCTTCTTCCTACAAAACCCAGATCTGTGGGCCTGGATCGTCTACCCCCCTAGATGTTCTTATGAAAGGGGTAGCCCGGTGGATTTTTCTCTTGGTTTGTGCTTGGTTGGGTTATATGAAAATTCCAAACCATGTTTGGGCACAAGTTGTGACATGATCCAACCCAGTTTCACCGAAACGGGGAGTTCCTAGCCAATTAAATTCCAGGATCTTCATTTTTTCGGTGATAGTGCATGCCTACGAAGCGGGTTACACTTGGGAACCATGTTTTGCACATTTCAGCATTCCACCACACTTTAATACACATGCTAGGGTCCATTGCATGGGTTTGGAGGTATTCCGATGCTCCAAGGCGCTTCTCCCTATGAAACCCTGATCTATATGGGCCCAAAATCGTCTACCCCCCTAGATGTTCTTATGAAAGGGGTAGCCCGGTGGATTTTTCTCTTGGTTTGTGCTTGGTTGAGTTATAGTATAATTCCAAACCATATTTGGGCATAAGTTGTGACAAGATCTAACCTGGTTTCACCGAAATGGGGAGTTCTCGGCCCCCTAATAATTAAATTTCCATTACACCTTCGTTTTTAGGTGACATCGCATGTCTGAAAATGGGTCACGCTTGGGAACCAGATTTTGGACATTTCAGCATTCCATCACACTTTAATACACATGCTAGGGTCCATTGCAAGGTTTGGAGGTATTCCGATGTCCCGAAGAGCTTCTTCCTACAAAACACTCATCCGTGGGCCTAGATCGTCTACCCCCTAGATGTTCTTATAAAAGGGGTAGCCCGGTGGATTTTTCTCTTGGTTTTGCTTGGTTGGGTTATATGATAATTCCAAACCATGTTTGGGCACAAGTTGTGACATGATCTAACCCGGTTTCACCAAAACGGGGAGTTCCTGGCCAATTAAATTCTAGGATCTTCGTTTTTAGGTGATAGTGCATGTCTGCAAAGAGGGAGACACTTGGGCACCATGTTTTGGACATTTCAGCATTCCACCACACTTTAATATACATGCTAGGGTCCATTTCATGGGTTTGGAGGTATTCCGAGGCGCTTCTTCCTATGAAACCCTGATCTATATGGGCCCAGAATCGTCTACCCCCCTAGATGTTCTCATGGAAGGGGTAGCCCGGTGGAATTTTCTCTTGGTTTGTGCTTGGTTGGGTTATAGGGATTTCCAAACCATGTTTGGGCATAATTGTGACAAGATCTAACCTTTTTCACCGAAATGGGAAGTTCTCGACACCCAAATAATTAAATTTCCAGAACACCTTCGTTTTTAGGTGACATCGCATGTCTGCGAACGGGTCACGCTTGGGAACCAGGTTTTGGACATTTCAGCATTCCACCACACTTTAATACACATGCTAGGGTGCATTGCAAGGTTTGGAGGTATTTCGATGTCCCGAAGAGCTTCTTCCTACAAAACCCTGATCCGTGGGCCTGGATCGTCTACCCCCCTAGATGTTCTTATGAAAGGGGTAGCCCGGTGGATTTTTCTCTTGGTTTGTGCTTGGTTGGGGTATATGAAAATTCCAAACCATGTTTGGGCACAAGTTGTGACATGATCCAACCCGGTTTCACCGAAACGGGGAGTTCCCAGCCAATTAAATTCCAGGATCTTCGTTTTTTCGGTGATAGTGCATGCCTACGAAGCGGGTTACACTTGGGCACCATGCTTTGCACATTTCAGCATTCCACCGCACTTTAATACACATGCTAGGGTCCATTGCATGGGTTTGGAGGTATTCCGATGCCTAGAGGCGCTTCTTCCTATGAAACCCTGATCTATATGGGCCCAGAATCGTCTACCCCCCTAGATGTTCTTATGAAAGGGGTAGCCTGGTGGATTTTCTCTTGGTTTGTGTTTGGCTGGGTTATAGGATAATTCCAAACCATGTTTAGGGCATAAGTTGTGACAAGATCTAAACCTGGTTTCACCGAAATGAGGAGTTTCTCGACCCCCTAATAACTAATTTCCATTACACCTTCGTTTTGAGATGACATCGCATGTCTGAAAACAGGTCACGCTTGGGAACCAGGTTTTGGACATTTCAGCATTCCACCACACATTAATACAAATGCTAGGGTCCATTTCAAGGTTTGCAGGTATTCCGATGACCCGAAGAGCTTCTTCCTACAAAACCCTGATCCGTGGGCCTGGATCGTCTACCCCCCGAGATGTTCTTATGAAAGGGGTAGCCCGGTGGATTTTTCTCTTGGTTTGTGCTTGGTTGGGTTATAGGATAATTCCAAAACCATGTTTGGGCACAAGTTGTGACATGATCCAACCCTTTTCACCGAAATGGGGAGTTCCCGGCGAATTAAATTCCAGGATCTTCGTTTTTAGGTGATAGTGTATGTCTGCAAAGAGGGTGACACTTGGGCACCATGTTTTGGACATTTCAGCAATCCACCAGACTTGAATACACATGCTAGGGTCCATTGCATGGGATTGGAGGTATTCCGATGCTCCGAGGCGCTTCTTCCTATGAAACCCTAAACTGTGGGCCCAGAATCGTCTACCCCTAGATGTTCTTATGAAAGGGGGAGCCCGGTGGATTTTTCTCTTGGTTTGTGCTTGGTTGGGTTATATGATAATTCCAAACCATGTTTGGGCACAAGTTGCGACATGATCCAAGCCGGTTTTACCGAAACGGGTTGTTCCCGGCCAATTAAATTCCAGGATCTTCGTTTTTAGGTGATACTGCATGTTTGCAAATAGGGTGACACTTGGGCACCATGTTTTGGACATTTCAGCATTCCACCACACTTTATTACACATGCTAGGGTCCATTGCATGGGTTTGGAGGTATTCCGATGCTCCGAGGCGCTTCTTCCTATGAAACCCTGATCTATATGGGCCTAGAAGCGTCTACCCCCCTAGATGTTCTTATGAAAGGGGTAGCCCTGTGCATTTTTCTCTTGGTTTGTGCATGGTTGGGTTATAGGATAATTCCAAACCATGTTTGGAAATAATTTGTGACAAGATCTAACCTGGTTTCACCAAAATGGGGAGTTCTCGACCCCCTAATAATTTATTTTCTAGAACACCTTCGTTTTAGGTGACATCGCATGTCTGCGAACGGGACACACTTGGGAACCATGTTTTGGACATTTCAGCACTCCACCACACTTTAATACACATGCTAGGGTCGATTGCAAGGTTTGGAGGTATTTCGATGTCTCGAAGAGCTTCTTCCTACAAAACCCTGATCCATGGGCCTGGATCGTCTACCCCCATAGATGTTCTTATGAAAGGGGTAGCCCGCTGGATTTTTCTCTTGGTTTGTGCTTGGTTGGGTTATATGATAATTCCAAACCATGTTTGGGCACAATTTGTGACATGATCCAACCCGGTTTCACCAAAACGAGGAGTTCCCGGCCAATTAAATTCTAGGATCTTCGTTTTTAGGTGATAGTGCATGTCTGCAAAGAGGGAGACACTTGGGCACCATGTTTTGGACATTTCAGCATTCCACCACACTTCAATACACATGCTAGGGTCCATTGCATGGGTTTGGAGGTATTCCGATGGTCCGAGGCGCTTCTTCCTATGAAACCCTGATCTATATGGGCCCAGAATCGTCTACCCCCCTAGATGTTCTTATGGAAGGGGTAGCCCGGTGGAATTTTCTCTTGGTTTGTGCGTGGTTGGGTTATAAGATAATTCCAGACCATTTTTGAGCATAAGTTGTGATGAGATCTAACCTGTTTTCACCGAAATGGGGAGTTCTCGACCCCCTAATAATTAAATTTCCAGAACACCTTCGTTTTTAGGTGACATCGCATGTCTACGAACGGGTCATTCTTGGGAACCAGGGGTTGGACATTTCATCATTCCACCACACTTTAATACACATGCTAGGGTCCATTGCAAGGTTTGGAGGTATTCTGATGTCCCGAAGAGCTTCTTCCTACAAAACCCTGATCCGTGGGCCTGGATTGTCTACCCCCCTAGATGTTCTTATGAAAGGGGTAGCCCGGTGGATTTTTCTCTTGGTTTGTGCTTGGTTGGGTTATATGAAAATTCCAAACCATGTTTGGGCACAAGTTGTGACATGATCCAACCCGGTTTCACCGAAACGGGGAGTTCCCACCCAATTAAATTCCAGGATCTTCATTTTTCGGTGATAGTGCATGCCTACGAAGCGGGTTACACTTGGGAACCATGTTTTGCACATTTCAGCATTCCACCACACTTTAATACACATGCTAGGGTCCATTGCATGGGTTGGAGGTATTCCGATGCTCCAAGGCGCTTCTTCTATGAAACCCCTGATCTATATGGGCCCAGAATCGTCTACCCCCTAGATGTTCTTATGAAAGGGGTAGCCCGGTGGATTTTTCTCTTGGTTTGTGCTTGGTTGGGTTATAGGATAATTCCAAACCATGTTGGGGCATAAGTTGTGACAAGATCTAACCTGGTTTCAGCGAAATGGGGAGTTCTCCGCCCCTAATAATTAAATTTCCATTACACCTTCTTTTTTAGGTGACATCGCATGTCTGAAAACGGGTCATGCTTGGGAACCAGATTTTGGACATTTCAGCATTCCACCACACTTTAATACACATGCTAGGGTCCATTGCAAGGTTTGGAGGTATTCCGATGTCCCGAAGAGCTTCTTCCTACAAATAACTGATCCATGGGCCTACATCGTCTACCCCCCTAGATGTTCTTATAAAAGGGGTAGCCCGGTGGATTTTTCTCTTGGTTTTGCTTGGTTGGGTTATATGATAATTCCAAACCATGTTTGGGCAGAAGTTATGACATGATCTAACCCGGTTTCACCAAAACGGGGAGTTCCTGGCCAATTAAATTCTAGGATCTTCGTTTTTAGGTGATAGTGCATGTCTGCAAAGAGGGAGACACTTGGGCACCATGTTTTGGACATTTCAGCATTCCACCACACTTTAATATACATGCCAGGGTCCATTTCATGGGTTTGGAGGTATTCCGAGGCGCTTCTTCCTATGAAACCCTGATCTATATGGGCCCAGAATCGTCTACCCCTAGATGTTCTTATGAAAGGGGTAGCCCGGTGGATTTTTCTCTTGGTTTGTGCTTGGTTGGGTTATAGGATAATTACAAACCATGTTTAGGCATAAGTTGTGACAAGATCTAACCTGGTTTCACCGAAATGAGGAGTTCTCGACCACCTAATAATTAAATTTCCATTACACCTTTGTTTTGAGATGACATCGCATGTCTGAAAATAGTTCACGCTTGGGAACCAGGTTTTGGACATTTCAGCATTCCACCACACTTTAATACACATGCTAGGGTCCATTTCAAGGTTTGCAGGTATTCCGATGACCCGAAGAGCTTCTTCCAACAAAACCCTAATCCGTGGGCCTGGATCGTCTACCCCCCTAGATGTTCTTATGAAAGGGGTAGCCCGGTGGATTTTTCTCTTGGTTTGTGCTTGGTTGGGTTATATGATAATTCCAAACCATGTTTGGGCACAAGTTGTGACATGATCCAACCCGGTTTCACCGAAACGGGGAGTTCCCCGCGATTTAAATTCCAGGATCTTCGTTTTTAGGTGATAGTGCATGTCTGCAAAGAGGGTGACACTTGGGCACCATGTTTTGGACATTTCAGCATTCCACCAGACTTTAATACAGATGCTAGGCTCCATTGCATGGGTTTGGAGGTATTCCGATGCTCCGAGGCGCTTCTTCCTATGAAACCCTAAACTGTGGGCCCAGAATCGTCTACCCCTAGATCTTCTTATGAAAGGGGGAGCCCGATGGATTTTTCTCTTGGTTTGTGCTTGGTTGGGTTATATGATAATTCCAAACCATGTTTGGGCACAAGTTGCGACATGATCCAAGCCGGTTTTACCGAAACGGGGAGTTCCCGGCCAATTAAATTCCAGGATCTTCGTTTTTAGGTCATAATGCATGTTTGCAAATATGGTGACACTTGGGCACCATGTTTTGGACATTTCAGCATTCCACCACACTTTATTACACATGCTAGGGTCCATTGCATGGGTTTGGAGGTATTCCGATGCTCCGAGGCGCTTCTTCCTATGAAACCCTGATCTATATGGGCCTAGAAGCGTCTACCCCCCTAGATGTTCTTATGAAAGGGGTAGCCCTGTGCATTTTTCTCTTGGTTTGTGCATGGTTGGGTTTTAGGATAATTCCAAACCTGTTTGGAAATAATTTGTGACAAGATCTAACCTGGTTTCACCAAAATGGGGAGTTCTCGACCCCCTAATAATTTATTTTCTAGAACACCTTCGTTTTAGGTGACATCGCATGTCTGCGAACGGGACACACTTGGGAACCATGTTTTGGACATTTCAGCACTCCACCACACTTTAATACACATGCTAGGGTCGATTGCAAGGTTTGGAGGTATTTCGATGTCTCGAAGAGCTTCTTCCTACAAAACCCTGATCCATGGGCCTGGATCGTCTACCCCCATAGATGTTCTTATGAAAGGGGTAGCCCGGTGGATTTTTCTCTGGGTTTGTGCTTGGTTGGGTTATATGATAATTCCAAACTATGTTCGGGACAAGTTGTGACATGATCCAACCCGGTTTCACCAAAACGAGGAGTTCCCGGCCAATTAAATTCTAGGATCTTCGTTTTTAGGTGATAGTGCATGTCTGCAAAGAGAGAGACACTTGGGCACCATGTTTTGGACATTTCAGCATTCCACCACACTTTAATACACATTCTAGGGTCCATTGCATGGGTTTGGAGGTATTCCGATGGTCCGAGGCGCTTCTTCCTATGAAACCCTGATCTATATGGGCCCAGAATCGTCTACCCCCCTAGATGTTCTTATGGAATGGGTAGCCCGGTGGAATTTTCTCTTGGTTTGTGCGTGGTTGGGTTATAGGATAATTCCAGAACATGTTTGGGCATAAGTTGTGACAAGATCTAGCCTGTTTTCACCGAAATGGGGAGTTCTCGACCCCGTAATAATTAAATTTCCAGAACACCTTCGTTTTTAGGTGACATCGCATGTCTGGAACGGGTTATGCTTGGGAACCAGGTTTTGGACATTTCAGCAATCCACCACACTTTAATACACATGCTAGGGTCCATTGCAAGGTTTGGAGGTATTCTGATGTCCCGAAGAGCTTCTTCCTACAAAACACTGATCCGTGGGCCTGGATCGTCTACCCCCCTAGATGTTCTGATGAAAAGGGTAGCCCGGTGGGTTTTTCTCTTGGTTGTGCTTGGTTGGGTTATATGATAATTCCAAACCATGTTTGGGCACAAGTTGTGACATGATCCAACCCGGTTTCACCAAAACGGGGAGTTCCCGGCCAATTAAATTCTCGGATCTTCGTTTTTTAGGTGATAGTGCATGTCTGCAAAGAGGAGACACTTGGGCACCATGTTTTGGAGATTTCAGCATTCCACCACACTTTAATACACATGTTAGGGTCCATTGCATGGGTTTGGAGGTATTCCAATGCTCCGAGGCGCTTCTTCCTATGAAACCCTGATCTATATGGGCCCAGAATCGTCTACCCCCTAGATGTTCTTATGAAAGGGGTAGCCCGGTGGAATTTTCTCTTGGTTTGTGCTTGGTTGGGTTATAGGATAATTCCAGACCATTTTTGAGCATAAGTTGTGACGATATCTAACCTGTTTTCACCGAAATGGGGAGTTCTCGACCCCCTAATAATTAAATTTCCAGAACACCTTCGTTTTTAGGTGACATCGCATGTCTGCGAACGGGTCATGCTTGGGAACCAGGGGTTGGACATTTCAGCATTCCACCACACTTTAATACACATGCTAGGCTCCATTGCAAGGTTTGGAGGTATTCTGATGTCCCGAAGAGCTTCTTCCTACAAAACCCTGATCCGTGGGCCTGGATCGTCTACCCCCGAGATGTTCTTATGAAAGGGGTAGCCCGGTGGATTTTTCTCTTGTTTTGTTCTTGGTTGGGTTATATGATAATTCCAAACCATGTTTGGGCATAAGTTGTGACATGATCCAACCCGGTTTTACGGAAACGGGGAGTTTCCGGCCAATTAAATTCCAGGATCTTCGTTTTTAGGTGGTAGTGCATGTCTGCAAATAGGGTGACACTTGGGCACCATGTTTGGACATTTCAGCATTTCCACCACGTTTAATACACATGCTAGTGTCCATTAAAAGGTTTGGAGGTATTCCGATGTCTCGAAGATGTTCTTCCTACAAAACCCTGATATGTGGGCCTGGATCGTCTACCCCTAGATGTTCTTATGAAAGGGGTAGCCCGGTGGATTTTT